>JAJHJA010000397.1:0-600000 GCA_021202915.1 Heliconius himera | reverse complement strand
TTCCCCACTTTCCGCCGAATTCTGGAGGCGTGTTGACTGGCGGAACTCAGCGTCGCGCTTTGTCTCGACATCAGAGCGAAGAAATGAAAATATAAATACCCACAGTCCACCAGTCGATTTTACAGTCACACTTTGTGCCTCTGCGTCACGACTGGCCTCTTTTTTAATTCTTTTTTATTCGTATTTAACTTTGCAAATTAACAATATATCTTTTTTTGGTAGAAAGTTGAAGTTAATAAATGAAGTAAAAATTATATATTATTTTTTTTTATTTCTCAAATTGTAATATTATTTTAGTAGGAAAAAAATTGTTCACACACACTTCACACTCAACACTCTTTCTCTAAAATGTTTAATATTTGAACATTTAATTAGAATGAAAGTAGAGCAATGTATTTAGGTATTTATAATCCATCCTTGGAATATAGTTGTAAATTACAGTTTTTATATATTAAAAACGGTAATAAAAATAATTTCACATAGAAGCCGGTGTGGCCTAGTACTGCGAAATTTGCCTAGAAACGGTTCTATCCGACGGAGGGTTCAATCATCATTGCGAAAAATTATTTACATTTACAAATTACTTTATTATGTTGTTGACTTCCGTAATATTTACTCAAAATGTCTCGAAAATTAGGCGATAAGTGGGGCGCGATGTGTCTTTACACTAGATTTTCTTTATCTAATGTGAAAAAATTTGAACTGTTGTACTTTTTCTTTTTTTTAACTTCGCTCTTTACCCCCTTCATATCAGGGTAGGCAGATGGAGACTGGAAACCTACACTCCGTATCCAGTAAGACACTTCCGTTCCTCACTTTTCGCCGAATTTTTGTGGTATTGCGTATTGAGGGGCGGAACTCAATACCGTGCTTTGCCTTGTTACCAGAATTAAGAGATATTTTAAATAAATATTAAATATTTAATTCCCCCGAGCGAGAATCAAACCAACAACCACGGCGTTTATGTCACATCCTTGTGCAGTACGATGGCCTCTATCAATGTCCCATAAGCATCGCGTGTGCACTCAGATGCTGTTCTAATTGTTACGATTGACTCGACATTTATAATAATAATGGAAAAATGTGGAAAATAGTTTTTAAGATTCCGTTCGTCTGTCTATTTGCCTGACTATCATCAGGCTGTATCTCAAGAACTGTGATACACTTACGTTAGCCAGTTGAAATTATGCCACTATATGTAACAAGAAATACTAGAAAAAAAATATAAAATAAATATTAAATAGGGCACCCATACAACAAACGTAATTTTTGGCTCGTTTTTATAAATAATGCATTTGGCCGGCTTTTTATTATAAATCTTTCTATATCTATATTATCATGAATCTCTTAAACTTGAAGTTGTCTTATATGAGACCAAGCGCGTGGTTATTAAGTAATTCTTATTTTTACCAAGTATTATGATTGTTAGACACGCTGTGAAATGAAAGGCGGTTACTCAATTTTCTTATGAAATTCTATGTACAGATAACGATCGCGTATACAGATAATTAAATTAAATATAGATTTGGTCATTCTTTTAAGCTGTAATTACAATAAAGATTATTTTAATTGATAAAAGTAAAAGTATTTTTCTATTACATATATGTATGACTGTGCGGTTTTTTTTTTATTTTACAAAGAAAGTTTATATTTATAAGAGAAATTTTTATAGCCCAATAATTCATAATGAATGACTTATAAACGTTGTTTCGTTATTATATAATATCAATGGACGCGTGAGTAATATCTGGTAAGATTGACGAAATGTTTATTCAAAAAATATTTCTTTTATGTTTTTTATATTTATTTAAGAAACATTGACTTACTTTTCAAAGCCCAAAGTGTTCTTTCCTTCAAGCCATCTACGTAGTCCTGCAGGTCCTCCCTACATTGCCCCTCTACAGCCAGTCGTAGCTCATTCCACTGGTCCACAAGAATCTGTGCATCCATAATTCTCAACATGCTTTCTAGTCCCATTAGATGAGATTCATTCGATATCTTCATTTGTATTCTAGTTTCGTTCACAGTATTTCGTATAGTATCGCTCAGTTTCCCCAAAACATCTTTTGGCGTCGTTTTCTCAATCCTCGCACTCTTGATAATGTGCTGAACATTGTGTGATTTCTCCGTCGTGGACACTTTCTTCTCCGTCTCTACGTCGCCGAAAACTTCAGCGAATGTGAGACCGTCGTCGTCCGCGAATAAGTCGAAAGAATCTTCTGTCGTCAACTTTTCGTGTTTGCTCGTATTGGGTGGCGGTATCAGGGAACCTATTAAGTCTGATGACAGATCATCATCCAACCCGCCTTTGGACGAAGCTTTTTTAATATTCTGAAAAGCATCAATCAAGGCGCTTCTTAGTTTTTCCTCCCTAGCAGTCTCTTTATCACTAGCGTCGGCTAGAGTATACGCACTGATAACCAAAATAATAATCACTATACGAGACATTTTTTTTTTTTTTATCACTAACACATGCCTATATAGTATATTAGAATAGGAAGTATTTCTCTCACAGGGAGGCGTGCGCGCGCGGCATACTCGAAGCTCGCACTGAACGGGCGGTGGCAGTATTGTATGACATAACGTTAAACACTTTCACTGTCGACGTCGGCGCCCGCGCAGGTTGCTCCTTGCAGGGCGACCGCCGCTTGGTCCACTTCTTTTGAATAATTAGCATATTCATTTTGAAGGATCTTTATAACAATATTTTGCTCTTTTATGCATTTGTATTTATTCATTTATTTCCTTACTTTGATTTCACTTGGAGATATTACATACGCGTGGCAATGTCTTAGTTGGTGTAACTAGATTAAAGGTCACACAAAGGACGAAAAAAAATTTACATTTTATTTTGAGTTGCAATGAAACGTATGATAAAGTGTTTTAAACTACAAAGAATAGAAGGTAAGCCATGTAAAAAGCATGCTTACTTCCCGGTTACATGTATGAATAGTTTGACAGTGGACGAGTCGAAATTGGGATGCTTGCGGCTTGACCCTATGTTATCTGTCACTAGCGATAAAAAACATAGTTGTAATAAAATATATTTAACTTATTACAATATTTTTTCAAAATTATATAATTTTCTTTAATCAGCTACAGTCTGTATTCCGTACATAGCAGGGTAAGCAGAGGGAACCTAGTGTTAAGACACATCTTTCCCCCCTGCCTGCCGAATTTTTGGACATTGCTCAACGCCGCGCTTTGCTACGCCACCAGAGCGAACGAAATGGAAATATTAAATATTCCATTTCCTCGAGTAGGAAACAACCTACGTTTCCAGTCCTACTTTGTGGCTCTGCGCCACAACTGGCCTAAAAGTTATATAATTTTCTTTGATATCTTTTAAAAGCGGAATAAATTTAAAAACTTTTTTCTCATGTTTCTACAATTTTCAATGACACATATAAACAAACCGTGAATGAGATGATTTTCCCACAACCGACTCGTACATTTCGCGTAAGTTTATGGATAATATCTGATATTGTTCGCTCTGTGCTGTGTGTGAAATTCGTTTTCTATTTTACTTTCGTTTATTCTTTATAAGATTAGAATAGCATAGGATTCTCGAGGCCAGTCGTGGCGCAGGGGTACAAGTGTGAGGCTGTAAACGTGACAAGTTTTGGGTTCGATTCCCACTCGAGGAAATTAATTAAATATTTTCACTTCCTGGTAGCGAATCAAAGTGTGGCGTTAAGTTCCGCCACTCAATGCGCAATGCCTCCAGAATTCACCGGAAAGTAGGAAACGGAAGTGTCTCAATGGAAACAGAGTGCCTTAACACAAGTTCCCGCTGTCCACCCTGCTATGTGCAGGACACAGCGTAAAGCTAAAAAACTTGATAGGTAATTGTAAATTTTTATAATAGTCGGCCATTTGTACGTTATGGTATTATTTGGGGATATTTTCATGCTTTTTATGTGACCTTCATGTAGTATCATCGATACTGTGTTCTCAAGGAATTTAGACCAGCTAAATAAAAAGAAAAAAAAACGAACCCTTCTCAAAACCTGTTTATCTTGATGAGTTTACCGGTGACATATAAAAATTTAAGGTCTGGAGCATACGATGTGAAATTTTAAGAGATCAGCTAAACTACGATAAATATGGCAACGACGCCTGAGCCTAAAAAAAAATATTATAATTACAAAATCTGTATATGAAAAATATCCCTGATAAGTGATGTATAAGAACTCGTTTAGGCAGTATTTCGCTTTATATTTAGATTTAGGTTGTTTGAATATTTGAAAATAAAAAACTATATGATGTTGGATTTCACATAAAGAACATGTGAGTGCAATTTTTCAACAAAAACGAATTACCGTAAATTTAATTAAAGGTGATTGCGGCAGGATTCTTCTAGGGAACCCTGATGTAGATTATGTTAGGGTTTCTTTATTTCTTCTTTTTTCTTTTTGTTAGATATCTTAAATATAAGTTACATTAATTATTTTACATAAAGTGAAACGTACTTTGATTTTGTTAAATCAAAATAATTAAAAAAGGATTTTATAATATTGAAGTCGGTGTCGAGCTAATGCTACAACAGCCTTACTACAATATCGAATTACTAAGCCTGTTTGTTTTACTTGGCACCGACTTCAAAATTATAAAATCTTTTATTAATTATTTTAGTTAAATAAAATCAAAGTACGCTTTACTTTATATGAAATATTTTTTAAAAAAATTATAGTTCTTTGAAGTCAGTTTTTTTTACTATTTTTTTTTTATTTTGCGATTTTAAGTGACATAAAAAGGATGTCCTGTGTAAAACTTCAATTTCAATTTGGTAATAATATTTTTATGGAATTTTTTGTTATCCAAACAATATTTGGGCGAATTGTGAACTTCTCCATTTTTTGAAGTTAGTTGAAAAGAAATACAACGATGAGGAATCGCACTTCTGACTTCCTTGTAACTAACTATAAATATAATGGTACGGTACGGTAAAAAAAAACATCAAAATCGGTTCACCCAGTCAAAAGTACTGAGTCAATTAAAAAAACAGATAAAATAAAATGCCATGATCTCAAATGCCAGGACGTCAAAAATATATTATATCAATGTAAAATTTAATAACTTCATTATAATTTTGCCTAATTTAAATCTGCACAAAAACACACAGAGTGCTTATAAAAAAAATTAACGTTCTCAGATCGCACAAAGGGAATGCACACTGTTACATAAAATCTTACACAATCATTATACAGGGTTTATATGCTTTAATTGTTGCTCCCGTCGTTACGAAACCATTGTTTCGGTTTACTACACTTTCTTCAATGATTTATTTAGCACTATTTCGAGCACCAGAGTACGTCTTTACTTTTGACCAATTTCTTTAAAAGGATGAAGCTGTATTTCTATTATAATATATTTTTAAAGCAATTGTATTTTTTTAAGGTCTTGTTGGTTTCTTATTAATTTAGTCAATTTCCATATCATTAATATCTTTTTTCATGAGAAAATTACATAAGTCCTAAATATACATTAAATATGTGCTCGAGAAAAAAAATTAGGGTATGTATATTTACATATAAATAATATACCATAACGCTATCACTATCATTATTAAAAAACTTTTTTTTACTTTTTATAAGTAAATATATTTCATTTCTATGAGTAAGAATCGAAATCAAAACCATCGCTTTTATCGAAAGGCGATATCCTACTGTATCATGAATAGAGACCGGATTGCATGCGTTTTTCAACATTTTTTTTACTACACGCTATATCTCGCATATAGCGGGGTGGGTAGGGGGAACCTGGGATCCTAATGTCTTGATAGACACTCCGTTCCTATTAAGACATTTCCTTTCCCTAATTTCCACTGAATTCCGGATTGTTGGGTGGCAGAAATCGATGCCGCGCTTTGCCTCTTTATCAGAGCGAGCCAAGTTCTATATTCTTTCGGTATGTAATTCAAGGTCAAGATTTGTCACTACAATTTACACTGGACGTACACGGTATTTCGGAATCGAACTTACAACCAGTGGCGTTTCAGTCACATCCTTAAGGCCAATCGTGGCGTAAGAAAGAGCACAAGCGTCATCTTAAATATAGATGTCAAAATAAATATGTTATATATTTTTTCTTATTAATTGACTTAAAAATTATCTCTACATGAACTGACTTATTTTTAAAAGTAAAATTTAATAATTTTACTTAGAAAATAAGCAGTGATACAAGATAAATAGTGACGTCAATATGTCTCTATTTATCTTGTGGCGGTTGAACCTGTTACTTTTTATACTAATTCATTTTTTCAGCCTCACGCTGTCCTGCACACAGCATCGTATGCAGAGGGAACCTAATGTTAAGATACTCCGTTTCCCACTTTTCGCCGAATTCTGGAGGCATTGCGCGTTGAGTGGTGGAACTCAACGCCGCCCTTTGCCTCGACACCCGAAGGAAGAAATGGAAATATAAATTTTAATAAATATTTCAATTCCTCGAGTGGCGAATGAGCCCACAACCAGTCGGCTTATAGTCACACTTTTTGCCTCTGCACCACGACCATTATTTTTTTCTTTTTCGTTTCAAGTTCAACTCTGACCATGCCAAATATTTAAAGTCACATATCACATAACTTATTACAGTACAATATGATATTGTTCTCAATCAAAATCAAAATAGTAATTACAAACTGACAAAATAACATAATAATTATTCATTCACATTTGAGAATCGAAAAGATAGATAAAAATTATAATATTGTCAGTCCTTCAGGAAGCTAGCATCGAGTTGAAAGGTAGTTCTGCTAAGAGTCGGCAAGAAACTTTACTAATAATTAATCCTATAACTATAATACAGAATGAAGATGATTTTTGTTCGTATAACTATAATAAATAGGAAGAAAATCAGCGTCACGATCCAATGTAACGCCCTCAGATAGCAGGGCAGAGAGTGTTATAATAGGACACTCCGCTCCCCATTTTTCGCCGAATTCTGTAGGCATTGCGTGTTGGCGGAACTCAACGCCGAGCTTTGCCTCAATACCAGAGCGAAGAAATGAAAATATTTAATATCACATTTTACTCGAATGAAGATCTAATCTACCTATCGTTTAGTCATGCTTGTGTCACTGCGCCACGACTGGCCCCAATGTAGTAGTAGTATAGTAGGCCTTATATAGTAAAAAAATTATATATTATACAAGTAACACATATCATATTCTGTTGTATAACGAACAAATAGTAAAAGATACGTAAATAAATCAAGGAAGTGCACGAAGTACTCCATCATCGGTAAAAGATGCCATCAAGCGTGTAGTCCAATATTATTACACAATATGACACATTCGCCTATTATGTACGTGGTCGCGGCGCCTCGAGCGTTCAACGAGTGAGACTACAGTTCCTGTTTAGTAATTTCTATGTTGGTCAAAGTGGGTATTTTTTATTTTGTAAGTCTGTGACCTTGTGTTTTTAAAAATTAAAAATAAGCATGTAAAAATTAGAAATAGCGTGGATGGTTTTCAAGAGGCGTTCAAATTTTTATGTGTTTTGAAGAAAAGTAGAATAGCTTCTCGCTATATCTCGCATATACCACGGTAGATTCAAATTCAAATTCAAAATATTCTTTATTCAAATAAACTCTTACAAGCACTTTCGAATCGTCAAATGAACATGTAAATAAAAAAAAGCTACCACCGGTTCGGAAGGCAGGTCTGCTGAGAAGAGCCGGCAAGAACCTCAACAGTTGCTCTTTTCAAAGTCAATGGTATTATTACATTATCTGGCAGCTATCCTGCATCACATTCAATAGACATTAATTCCATACATGTTTATCATCTAAATATTCTTGAACAGTGTAATAAGCTTTACTTGTTAGTATTTTTTTTTTAGGGATTTATTTTTTTAGATAGGGAGAATGTAATGTTTAGACACTCCGTTTCCTTTGTATCGCCCAAATTTCATGACTTTGCGTGTTAGGTGGTGAAACTCAATGCTGCGTTTTGTTTTATTAACAGATTATAATGAAACAATTCATTTTCCCGAGTAGGAATCGAATCCACATCCCTAGAATTTACAGTATAAACACGCTGTATCTTTGCGCTATGACGCGATGGCCTAATCATAATATAAGTTAATAAAATAGAAAGCCAATGTTCTTTTCTCAGTAACACGCTTTATCCCGCATATAAGAGAGCAGACAGAGATAACATAATGTCAAGATAATACATTCTTCGCTTTCCACTCTAGACATTACGTATTGAATACCAGAACTCAACGCCGCATCTTGTATTTTGTAAAGTAAAAGGAGTGACACAGCATTTTATTGTTTACTTATCTTTCAGCAATATTCTGTTTTCATAAGTAGCGCTTTAAAATGTTTGCCAATTATGTTGAAAGCATACTTGCTTTGATACTTCATATCATCACCATCATCATCATCATGATCATCATCATTTAAGGTACTACTGCCGCGGGTGAGCCTTGGTCTGGTCCAGAAAGGAATAAAAAAAATGTTACCAGGTTTTACGTTAAGTATCAGTTAGTTACTATACATAGGAATGGTAATAAAATATTATAACTATTTCCACTTCTCCGATCTAATAGGACAAAGTGCGGTGTTCAGTTCCGTCACTCATTACGTTATGCCTCTAATTCAGGGGGGAAAATAAAAAACGAAGTGACTCTTCATATTAGTTTCACCCTGATATATACGATAAAAGCGTAAGATGTAACTTATTAATCTTGTTATCAACGATTAAATTCACCTATGATATAATTAAACATACAATTACATAGATATTTAAGGTATAGGTACAGAGTATAGTGATTTCTGGGCTTAGTTTTACTTTAGTTTATTTGAGACTGTCGTGGTGCAGGGTCACTAGCGTGTGACTGTAAACACGACGGATTCGGGTTCTATTCCCACTCGGGAGAATAAAATATTTAATATGTTCATTTTCTCGAAAATTCAGGTGAAGATGGGAAACAAAAGTGTCGTAATGGAGAATAGAGTGTTTTAACACTAGGTCCAAAGGTTCACTCTGGCTACTGCTGTATGGGATACATCATTGAACTAAAATAAAGCTTATTTTAGCATCGCAGCTTGCAGTTAGCAGAACGTCACCAAAATCGAAATGCCGTATTCGAGTGGGAAAGATTAAATAATAAGAAAAATGTGATATTAATTTCAGTTGTAAGCAAAAAAATTAAGTAAGTGTTAGCTACTTATTATTTCTATTGTTATTATTTCTCTATCTCTCTATAAAATAGACGCCTATTAATTTCTACCACGTTTTCATTAGTTTTGTCGATGTCTATATAGACAGACATGACAGACAGCTGCTATCAATCATTGTAAGAAAATCTTGCAACGTTATTTTGACCCACTTCCAGCTTCACTTTGCTTAAAAATTGATACAGTAGTATTACAACATAAACCTGATGCTTTCGAAAAGAAAAGAAACCAGAAATCCAGAAAGACCAGGGACATCAAAACGGTATATTTTTTCACTTAAAAAATCTGAAATAAATTTAACAATCAACATCGCATAATATTCAGTTCAGTACTTAATTTATGGGCGCACAATATTAAAACACACTTTTTGACATAAAAAAACTACATTTAAAAACGGTATCTAAGTATTCGGATTAAATATTTACTTATCTCTCGAAAAACGCTACAGTAAGCATAGTTAAAATATGAATTTATTAAATCATTTTCCTCGTTACAACGTAACGATTCCAATATTTGTTGTTGGAAAGTCCTGAACGTTGCGTGATCATAAAAAAATACTTTCGTTTAACTAGGTTCAAAACCTACTTTTAAATGCCGTTTATGCAAGTGGCCTCTTCGTAATGGTTTTAGGTCAAAAAATTACACAAAACTTGGAGTAAAATTACCGGTTTTCGGTAAAGAAACCAACTTTACAGAAAAACTTTACGGAAAATCGGACATTAATTTTACGAGAAAAAGTCGCAAGAAAAATTGCATACTTTAAGGAATTGAATAGATTTATTATTATTGAATTATCATTATTTTGTATAATACAAAACAGTCCAGTTGTGGTGCAGGAGTACCAGTGTGTGATTGTAAACGTGACTGATTGCGGGTTCGATCCCCACTCGAGGAAATGAAATATTTACTTAAATTTATATTGTCATTTCTTTGCTCTGGTGTCGAGGCAAAACGCGGCGGTGAACTTCGCCATTCAACACGCAATGCTGCCAGAATTCGGCGGAAAGTGGGAAATCGAGTGTCTTAGATTACATCCGCCTACCCTGCTGTGTCCGGAATACAGCGTGAAGCTGATAAAAATAAAAAGATATTTAAAAATTACAATTTTTCTATAAATTCGTTTTCTATATTTTCGAATTTATTCTTTCTACCTACATAACAATGAGCCATATTTTGTCTTGCATGCCTATGTTTATTAAATATATTTTTTAGCTTTACGCAGTATCGCACACATTGTATTATATTAACTAAGTTATAGTTTTTTCGCTCTTATAACTATACTAAAGAAAATAAAATCTTTTTACGCTGTAAGTGATACGATATATGTTAAACTCCGGAACTCAATTTATTACATTTCAGTAATAATACTGTGTTTTTATATATATATTTATGAATTTGTAATGTCTAAAATGATATGCTATTAAACATACAAATGGATACCAATGTAACTCGTAACAGACAAAACTTGCGAAAGTGCACAAATCGCTGCGTCACCGTGATTATACAAGAATATGTAGAAAGTTACCCCACGATATAATATTTATAATATTTACAAAATCATGACTTTGACCTAAAACAATGACCCTAATATTTGCCCTAACATGATTTTTTTTTTATTTGGTTACTTCAACAATACAATAATCCTTACATTTCTCTATTAAGATTTAAGTAGATGATTAAAAATAGTACTTTGCATGTTGTGATGTATGTAAGTAAGAGTCGGATAAAAGTATTCTCATTAAAGATTTATTTTTTATTTACTAAAGATTTATCTTCGTTTAGTTTTAATTTATAAGAAGCAGAATTTTAATAGCTGGGCTCTATTCAAATGGGCTCTTAGCAAAGTAAACGTGTTGAGGGTTCGATTTGGGAATAGAATGGGTTCGAGAAAATTAAATATTTAGTACTATTTTAGTTAGTAGTTAGTTGGTTGGCACTATTTTAGTTTTACTTGCTCTGGTACCGAGACACAGCGCGCTGTTGAGTTCCGCCACTCAATATGTAATGCCTCCAGAATTCGTTGAAAAGTGCCAAAGAAATGTCTTTAATACTAGGTTCCGTCTGCCTATCTGTGGAATACAGCGTAAGGCGGGCGTTGGCGTGCCTGGAGTTAGTTGGAAAATATATTATGTTTTATTGCAACTTTGTATTATATTAAAATCAATCTGACATTAGGAATAAGACATTTGCATACCAGTTTGCAATAAAAATTGTCTTTATAATGTTATTTTTGTAAAAAAAATATCTTGCATTTTTGCTACACCTTTTTTTAAAAGTAGCCAGGCACATGTTGCAGCTACAAAAGCCTTGACATCAAATCTAGGACATTGGATAACCAAAAAAGTTTTAGTGTTATACAATATGAATAATCATATGTGTTTGTGTAGCAACAACACCATTTCATGTGTGATGTAAATAATTTATTAGTGTTGAAATAATTAAAATATAAAAAAAAATAATTAGGTTAAGATATTTGTTACAGTTTTGCTATTTAAATTAGTGAAAATTCACTAGATTTATCACACTTATTTAATATTGCTCTCTGGAAGAACTTAGTGTGAGCAGACTACGACAGAAATATGCAATATAAATATTATCGTAGTATGTGAAGTCGCAGACCTGTGAGTGAGTAGTAATACTTAGCCGTACTCATATTAAAATATTCATTTTTTAATTTTTCGTCATATTTTTCGGTATAGGCAGAGAGAAACTTTTTATTTATCACTTTGTTTTCTACAAGTACATAACACGAGGTTAAAATTCGCTGTCTCAAGAAATGGAAATTTTCTATTTTGTACTTTATGTACACTCTCAGAGGAAAATGAGCCCACAATTGCCGTTTTTACAATCAAAGCTTGTGCCGCTGCACTTTGACGGCTTTACATTACATATATTCGTTCTGTGCCTATTATAAAATGTGAAAAATGTGTAAAGATAAAATAAATAAGTGAATTTAATAAACATGTCACGTATCTCGAAAGTCTACAAAAATAACATTTCTTCAATGGACGCTTGTTTAGTTTTTCTTTTTTTAGACCCTGAGCATGAGATGAATAATAATTGTATTGAGGAATTAAATTTCTTGGATTTAAGTGATTCAAGGTCGTCCTTTCTAGTGTAAACGACTGGACCATCTTTTTTCATTTCATGCACATATTTGACTTTCTAAAACTCCGAAAGAAACTTATTTTGTTAAACATACGCATTTTACATAACCCAGTTACCTTAATTTTTTTCCTGTACAACAGTTAAAACTTATTAATATTGATAAGTGAAAGGAATTCTATTATATACAATAAAGGCTGCTAATTCAAATTTTAAATAAATATTGAAAATAATGAAGTTTCTACTTAGTCATGAATCAATAATTTAGACTTTGATTTACCTGATACTTTCAATTTTAACTATAAAAAAAATCTTAAAATAAGATTTTTAATTATAAATAATTCATAATAATCAAGTTTATTTTATTAATTCTAATTGAGTTTTTAATTAAAACATATTTACAATTTTTTTAGATCAATAAGGTCTACTACTACTATAAGCGTCTATATATTTCTTTGACAGTTAACGCTTGACAGATGTCAAACGTCATAAATATTAAATTTATATTTCGCGCGGGCATTCGTTCTATTTACACGACTCGAAAATTAAAAGTTATTTTTCTTAATTTTTTATATATATATTATTAATATTGTGCTTCCTTTCAGTTTGTTAAGCATTGTGTACATTTCTTTTACACGTATCTTGTTGATACTTTGTGATATACAAGAAATCTGTGTTCTAGTATTGATTTTTCTCCACCTTAAGTTGGTAAGTTAGTGTTTGCCGTATTTTTAATAAATTAATGCTTGGACACTTGATTTGTCATTAAATTTTATCCTATAATTAAGTAAAATAGTTAAATCTTTAAATAAATTTCTTTTTTGTAGATTAAATGGCAAAACAAATTGCGGACGTCCAAATTCATGCAGCTGATACAAGAGACTTAGATGATGAAAATTTGGATATCAGTGTAGATCTTATAGACGATGGCTTATATTTAGGTAGAGTTTGCTTAACTGTTTAGTTAATATTGTTATTATTAATATTTTGATTTTCAAATTTAAACAATTATTTAAAAAAAAAATTAACAGGATTTTTGATTTCTGTTTGTTTTCATTGTAAATTTTATAAACAATCTTTGATTTTAGGTAACTTAGCCTGTGCAAGAGACTGTAAAACTTTGGAACAACTGAAAGTAACACACATCCTTACAATAGATTTGGTGCCACTGTCAAGAAGTATACTGGATAGAACAAATCTTACATTCAAATTTATGAAATGTAAGTCAAATTGCTTTTATAAAGAAAATGAGGCTGTTATGGTGCAACAATACAGCATTTGATTATAAAATTTATGGTGTAGGTCTCCACGTGGGTGAATGATTTTAGAAATTATTTTTATTTTCCTTTTTTGGTAGATGAAGTAAGATTGCCGAAGAGGCATTTTAGATTGGTTGATGGGGAATACAGTAAGATTCCCTCTGCTTCTCTTGCTATGCGAGAAAGAGTGCAGCTCCTTTCATAGGGTTTCATTTTCAAAGGGTAGAACAGACCTTATAAAAATTAAATTATTTTTATTTAAGATCCTTAAAAGAATTATTGATAAGACTGCTGTCGATTGGTCTATCTGTTACTTACCAGGCTGTATCTCATCAACTGTGATAGTTGATATTTTACAAATGATGTATTTCTGTTGCTACTAAATCAACAAATACTACTAAATTGAATTATATAAATATTTAAGGGATTTCACTTTTCTTGATGATTATATGGAACTTTTGTGTGTGAGTCCGACTTACACTTGGCTGTTCTTTTTTTAATCATTGTCTCATTCTTAAATCACACTTTCTCTTCCAGTGTAGTGCTGTAAAATCTTAAATGCTTATCTTATATCTTAATTACCTGAATAAGAATCAAACATTGCATCTAGTGTTCACACTTTTTAACTGTACAACAATAGTATTGGTGGGGCCACTGCTGTTACATTTAGGATTATGCTATAATTTTTTTAGCTTGATGCTGTATCCCACACATGTTATGGTAGTATGGGGGTGGCAATGATCCGCTCGAGTCTGTCCATGCGTGTTGCCATTGCTGGCG
This sequence comes from Heliconius himera, assembly GCA_021202915.1. Classification (NCBI taxonomy): domain Eukaryota; kingdom Metazoa; phylum Arthropoda; class Insecta; order Lepidoptera; family Nymphalidae; genus Heliconius; species Heliconius himera. The sequence goes on along the minus strand of JAJHJA010000397.1, from coordinate 585,667 downwards.
ACGCGACTCTACCACACGTACTTCAGTCGCGTCTTACGACATCACCAGTACCAGGATGATCCTATTCTAGGCCAGGATCACACGGCAAAGACCATTGTTACCAGTGAGGAGAAGAAATTATTGAATATTTCATTCTGTGGTTTAGGAATCAAACCCAAAACTGTCATGTTCACTGTCACATGCTTATGCACTACAATAACCTCTATCAATGATGGCCTCAAGGATTTTTTAAAACTTGTTTCTTTTTATTTTCAGTGGCAGATGTACCCAAGGAGGATTTAATCAGTCACTTACCAGAGTGCAATGGATTTATTAAAGAGGCCATTGCCAATGGAGGAACTGTTCTTGTACACTGGTAAAAAAATAATTCTATTTTGGTTTTAAAAAATATATCCTTACATACACATTTGAAAATGTTATGAAAGAAGCATAACATTTTATATTTTTTTTATTCTTTGGGGAATTGTTTAATTTTTATAGGACAAAATAAACATTTTTTTTATATATTTTAATCAGTATCAAAAAAAATTATAATACAAGAAAATTGTACAAAGAAATTACAATAGCAAATTTGCATATAAATTATTACTTACATAAAAATAAGTTTTACTTACATAAAAGTAATTTTTGAAATGTATAACTATTTCATTTTAAAAGCAACAAATTCAACTTTTTTTACTAATTTAGACATACAACAGTTGTTATATTATTACATGCACAAAATTTATACAAATAAAAAAATATTTGTAAAAACAAAAACCCCGACTGCATCATAGAAAATAAACAAGCCCAATAGTTTATTAGGATTAGCAGTCGGGACCTCTTTAAATTATGCGGGGTTCCTGGTAAAGATTTTATTGATTGAAGAATTACTTATAGGTCCCGACTGTTAATCCTGATAAACTATTGGGCTTGTTTATTTTCTATGATGCAGTCGGGGTTTTTGTTTTTACAAATATTTTTTTATTTTTCATTATTTTGTTAGAATTTATTATGGTAATGATAATCATGATATACCTTTTTGAAATTCTGAAATTGAGCTCTTGAATTTGATACCCATATTGTAGTATTCGAAACGAAAAATTTTTTTTTCACTAAGTCCAATGGCGTACCACAGCCGCCATGATTATTTTTTACTAACGTCACCTATCTAAGAACACTTGGGCTGCTAATACGAATCTAACGATACCTCAAATATGTAAATCCGTTCAGCGGTTCTGGAGATACGAGGTAATAAAGAATATTACATACATACAAGATACGCGCGAAAAACATAACCCTTCCTTAGCAGTCGGGAAAAACAAATAAATCATTAAATATATAACATTCTAAGATCCCACATTAAGTACTTTGGTGACTATTTTTATGCTGAACTTACTTACTAACCAATATATTATACATATACTATACAAGCACTCCAGTATTTGTATAAAGTCTAAATTATATTAGATGAGGTGCAGGCATAAATAAGGTTTCAGCATCTGATCATAAACACTGCGATTGTGGATTTGAATACTATTTGAGAAAGTGATATATTTTCATTTCCTTGCTCTAGTATAAAGAAAAAGCTATGTGTTGAGTCGTTTAATTGTAATATCTCAAAATTAAGTTAGTAGGACTTAATTTTCGAGATATTACACATTGAACTGAGCTCCCTCTTCTAAGCTATTCTGCTATATGCGGGATACAGCATGTAGCTATTTCATATAAGTATTTTCAAGTATTAAAAAAAATACTCTTTCAGTTATTTCGGTGTATCCCGATCAGCAGCTGTTGTAATAGCGTATATAATGGAGAAATACAGTCTTTGCTACGAAGATGCGTTTCTACTAGTGAAAACTAAAAGACGTTTTATAGGACCTAACATAGGTTTTGTGGCACAACTCAAGTTGTTTGGCCATATGGGATATGGGATCAATAAAGATGACCCTAGGTATAAACAGTTTAGATTGAAAATGGCTGGACAGAAGTTGAAACAAGGTGAATTTATAGTTCCTTAACTTTAAAATATTATTATTTCTTATAATTATATTATTAGAAAAGACTAATTGATGTAAAATAAGTAACATTCACTATTATATGATTTATGTTATAATATTTTAATACTTGGTAAATTTTGATCACACATTCCCAAATGCAACAATCCTCTTTGGTGATCATGTCTGCCTCAAAAAATATTCTCCAAGTTCTTTTTTTAAGATAAATTTAACCCCTTTAATAAATAAAAAGCAATCACTCACTTCAATATAATATTTACGTCATTGCCATTGCAAATATTAAGAGCCAGTTTCACCACTGGCTGATAAAGTCCAGGACAGCCATATTTGCCAGATTGCTATAATTTTTGGTTTCACAAGTCTCATATAGCAATATCTAGTAGTTACACATTTGACACATGTATTTAATTTTTACATACTTATTTGTAAGTCAAAAATGTAACAAATATAAGAAACAGTAATTTTGTATTTTCATCCTCTGTCTGTTAGTATAGTTATTAGATTACTATCTGAAACTTTATTTGTAGTTGGTGAAACTGGCCCTAAAAATATATATATATAGGTCGTCGTGGCCCAGGAGCACAAGAGTATGACTGTGACGTGACGGTTGTGGGTTTCAGCTCTACTCTAGTAAATAAATTATTAGTTATTATTTTGTTTCATTTCTTCGTTCTGGCCCCAGGGCAAAAGCCCAGCGATGAGTTTCGCCACTCAACATTCTTTCCGCCGAATTTCTCAACTCCAAAAATTCGGCGGAAAGTGGGGAACGAAGTATCTTAACACTAGGATCCCTCTGCCTACTCTACTGTGTGCAGGATATAGCAGGAAGCTATAAAAAATGTTTTTATTCCAGTCAAAATCCTGCCCCAGTTATTCGCCGATCTAATCAAACCGGATCCAGGTCTCATAAGAGAGCGGCCAGACCCAATAGTCTACAGATGCAAGAAATGTCGCAGAATTGTCGCCAGTCAAAGTAACATTATACCACACTTGCCCAAAGAAATTAAAGTGGAACTGGCCAAGAAGAACCTTAGACCGCCACCAAGTAAACTCACGGGGTTAAACTGCGCAGAGAATGGGCAGTTGTTGATTGAGAAGTTGAAAAGTTTGGCCTGTCAAATTATGGACGGTATTGAACAGGATGTAGGGGAAAGCAGTCCTGGGAAGAGTGAGAATAGTTTGGAGTGCGATGAAGGGTCTAGTCAGGTGTTGTATTTTTTTTCTTAATTTTTAAGTAATGTTTAAAATTTGAACGTAACGAGATTTGAACCGACGCCTCTTACCAAGCTATGTCAATTAATTAAGTAAGTAATTATTTTTTCCTGATTGTTTCACTTTCTATTTTGCTGAGAATTTTGTATTTAATTTGCAAAATTCAATGTGAAGCCAAAAAGTTTATTTCAATTTTTTACAATTAACAAAACAAAAAAAAACATTACTCTTTCAAATAAAAATATTGTTTTATTCCAGATCCAAGATGGCTACAGCGAAACCAATCTAATAGACAGTAGTGTGGCCCGAGCGGACGCCCCCAACGCCTGCCGCCTCATGTACTTCATAGAGCCCATGGCGTGGATGAGGGATGTGAACACGTTGCCGCAGGGCAAGCTGAACTGCCCCAAGTGCGCCAATAAAATAGGGAGCTTCAGTTGGGTTATGGGTACGTTGAAATATTTATGGATTCTAGAATCTTTGGTTTGGAAACTGTGTCTGGGCTCGTAAAAATTGGGTTACATTATCTAATGAGGTGTTTTTTGGTTAATGTTGAACTTAAAAATATTTCGTTGGATATGTTGTTATTTTTTATTCTTTATTTATTATTCCTAGTGCGTATATAACAATTCATAGAGGCCATAGTTGGGTCCTGCAGTGTCCATTTAGGTGGAGATGGTCTCTGATGGGATTTAGTAAGAAGGATCGGATTTGTAAGGCATCTTCCGTACTGGGTGTCTACATGAATGTATTTTCCAATGACATTATCATGAAATATTTATATATTTTAGAAATTGGTGCCAAATTTTGTTTCCTGACTTCTCCTACTTCATAAAGCCTATTTATATTATTGCTTTGCTAGTTTCACTTGGGTTATGGGTGCTGTTGGTTTATATCGATTCGTTTTTATATAAAAACTGTAGAGGTTTCAATGAAAAATTTTTTTGAATCATATAAAAAATGTAAAGAAGATTTGGAATTAGTTTCTTGGTAAATACATAAAAAATATATATAAATTTATACTATATTTCTTTCTGCAGGTTGCAAATGTCCATGTGGTCAGAAGGTAGCTCCAGCTTTCTACTTAGTGCCTTCCAAAGTGGAATGGTCGAATATAGTACAGAATGTACAAATTACTTTATAAATTATGTAATTTAAATGTTAAAATGATATAGTAGAATTATTTTACTTTTACTTCCAAAGTAAACATGTCTTCTGTAATAAACATTCAATGTTAGAATGAGAATTTAATATTTATTAAATTATTAATTTTTATAATATAAAACAAGTTTTGTTGTTTAGTAATTGTCATTTTTTAAGCTATTTAAAAATTTTTGGCACTAAATTTAATTGATTAAAAAATGTCATGAAATAGATTATTTTACTATTTAGATATATTTGGTGTTATTACAATAACATTTCAATCAATTTAATTATATATATGTAAAATAGTACTATAAAGGTTATATAAATGTTTTATTGCTCTTGTATATAGCTGTAACCGTTTAATTTTTGTGACAATATTCCATTCACTTATAAAAAGACAAAAATGACTTTTAAAAAAATAAAAAAGGGTGCTATTTAAACAAAATAAAAAAAAAACGATAATTATCGTTGAAAAATAAGAAAAATATTCTGTATTGAATTTTAACTCATATAATCATCGTTTTAAGTCCGACTCATCTTTACTGTGCTTTGATAGCATAATATTACTTCCAGACCAAATGATATTTATAAGAAATATTAATTTAATGTAGATATGAATAGTAAATTATATTATAGACCTAAACTTCTTGTAATTCTAGTAATTCTATAGCAATTGGAAACTGAGAAATAATCAACAAAAAAGTGATTATACTAAAAAAAATAACAATTTGGAAAATTTTCATTGAGTATTGTATATGGACATTGTACATGCATTATGCTGATATTATAAGTGATATTTAATTATTTTTTTTAGTTTCGTGTAAGGTAAGCATAGGGACCACAGAGTTAAGGCACTCTGTTCCCATATATCCACCCTATTTGTATGTTGACATATTGCGTGACGAGCGAGGAAACGAAAATACTTTATTTTCCATCGCATGAGATTTGAACCCGCAACCGTCGCGGTTACAGTCAGACGTTGTACCACGACGGTGTTTAAATTAAGTAGTTTCGAGTAAAGTCACTCATTGTATTATGTTTTCATTTCTTCCATGCATAACGTATAATTAAATAGAATATAGATAGTGGTGCTTATTAGTAAAGAAAAATGACTTGTGTTATAAATGTTATTATGAAATAAAACTATATAATTTAGTTCCATTTTTTATTTTATTTGTATAATATCGTAGAAGGTACTTATAATTTGACTAGCTATTAGTTACAACTATACTCCAACATAGTGGAGAATTCTGATATACAGTGTTTTTATCATAACCACTTTAAATGAAAGCACAGTTTTAACTACTCTAAAAGCCTAATACAATTAAAACAAAAGAGATTTTGGTAAAATGAAAAAGTGATTTTTTAAACAATACCATTGATAAAATTATAATTGCAAAATAAAACGCCATTTATGAAAAAAAGAATGACGCACACAAACCTATCAAAGCGACAACACAGGTAGAAGGTATTGGCGGTGAAGTTGAACGTTGAGGTTTATTAGAAAAAATAGGTATTTGCGTAAAATTGAACGACAGATACATATCCCTTTCTCGTTTTGAAAAAACATACTTTTTTAAGAATGAAAAGTGGCAGATGGGAAAGTTTAGTAGTATTTGTGTAGTTATTGGTATCTATTCGTAACTGTGTCACACGCAATACATACAACAGTACGGATAAAAAATCTTGAAATTAAAAATGAAAAACAAAAATCCTACGTCTGAGCTGTTGACGAATCTTGATTAATTCTTTTAGGTATGTCTTTTAGGTTTTAAATATTTTACCCTATATGGTGCACCCGTAAAAGGAGCGTAGATTAAAGTTTGTAAAACTATAAACATATAACATAACGAACAATGTCAAATATATGATTTTTACATTAAAATAAATACAAACATGATGATTCCTTACATCGCTAATATATATGCGAATCGGACACGCCCACCGAGGATACCCGTCTCAATATTGTAGATCAACAAGTATAACAGTTGGTACGAAATTAACTACAATTGTATGTCTGTAATTCTTTTTTTCTATGAAATACTTATAAATTATCACTTTACGGAAGTTTCCCAACTTTTATTAGTTACGTTTCTTGGTGGGCGAGACCGACACACACTGGTTTTTTTAGAATTGAATCAATTTTTCAAAACCATTGAGTGGAAGCACGTAGGGAACGGAATGTCTTAGCACTAAGTTCTCTCTGCCTACCCTCCCAAATGCGGGATGCAGTGTGACCTAAGTGACCGCGCGTCCGTCGGTGCGCATGCGCGGGATGTCGGCGAGGGCGAGGCGGTGCGCGCGCATGAGGTGCGTCTTGCGCTTCCAGCTGTCGGCGAAGGCGCGCGCGCAGCCCGGGCACTTGTACGGCAGCTCGCCGGTGTGCGTGCGCGTGTGGCGCGCCTGCACACACACACACACATACATGAAGCATTTACGTATAACCTAAGTGACCGCGCGTCCGTCGGTGCGCATGCGCGGGATGTCGGCGAGGGCGAGGCGGTGCGCGCGCATGAGGTGCGTCTTGCGCTTCCAGCTGTCGGCGAAGGCGCGCGCGCAGCCCGGGCACTTGTACGGCAGCTCGCCGGTGTGCGTGCGCGTGTGGCGCGCCTGCACACACACACACACATACATGAAGCATTTACGTATAACCTAAGTGACCGCGCGTCCGTCGGTGCGCATGCGCGGGATGTCGGCGAGGGCGAGGCGGTGCGCGCGCATGAGGTGCGTCTTGCGCTTCCAGCTGTCGGCGAAGGCGCGCGCGCAGCCCGGGCACTTGTACGGCAGCTCGCCGGTGTGCGTGCGCGTGTGGCGCGCCTGCACACACACACACACATACATGAAGCATTTACGTATAACCTAAGTGACCGCGCGTCCGTCGGTGCGCATGCGCGGGATGTCGGCGAGGGCGAGGCGGTGCGCGCGCATGAGGTGCGTCTTGCGCTTCCAGCTGTCGGCGAAGGCGCGCGCGCAGCCCGGGCACTTGTACGGCAGCTCGCCGGTGTGCGTGCGCGTGTGGCGCGCCTGCACACACACACACACATACATGAAGCATTTACGTATAACCTAAGTGACCGCGCGTCCGTCGGTGCGCATGCGCGGGATGTCGGCGAGGGCGAGGCGGTGCGCGCGCATGAGGTGCGTCTTGCGCTTCCAGCTGTCGGCGAAGGCGCGCGCGCAGCCCGGGCACTTGTACGGCAGCTCGCCGGTGTGCGTGCGCGTGTGGCGCGCCTGCACACACACACACACATACATGAAGCATTTACGTATAACCTAAGTGACCGCGCGTCCGTCGGTGCGCATGCGCGGGATGTCGGCGAGGGCGAGGCGGTGCGCGCGCATGAGGTGCGTCTTGCGCTTCCAGCTGTCGGCGAAGGCGCGCGCGCAGCCCGGGCACTTGTACGGCAGCTCGCCGGTGTGCGTGCGCGTGTGGCGCGCCTGCACACACACACACACATACATGAAGCATTTACGTATAACCTAAGTGACCGCGCGTCCGTCGGTGCGCATGCGCGGGATGTCGGCGAGGGCGAGGCGGTGCGCGCGCATGAGGTGCGTCTTGCGCTTCCAGCTGTCGGCGAAGGCGCGCGCGCAGCCCGGGCACTTGTACGGCAGCTCGCCGGTGTGCGTGCGCGTGTGGCGCGCCTGCACACACACACACACATACATGAAGCATTTACGTATAACCTAAGTGACCGCGCGTCCGTCGGTGCGCATGCGCGGGATGTCGGCGAGGGCGAGGCGGTGCGCGCGCATGAGGTGCGTCTTGCGCTTCCAGCTGTCGGCGAAGGCGCGCGCGCAGCCCGGGCACTTGTACGGCAGCTCGCCGGTGTGCGTGCGCGTGTGGCGCGCCTGCACACACACACACACATACATGAAGCATTTACGTATAACCTAAGTGACCGCGCGTCCGTCGGTGCGCATGCGCGGGATGTCGGCGAGGGCGAGGCGGTGCGCGCGCATGAGGTGCGTCTTGCGCTTCCAGCTGTCGGCGAAGGCGCGCGCGCAGCCCGGGCACTTGTACGGCAGCTCGCCGGTGTGCGTGCGCGTGTGGCGCGCCTGCACACACACACACACATACATGAAGCATTTACGTATAACCTAAGTGACCGCGCGTCCGTCGGTGCGCATGCGCGGGATGTCGGCGAGGGCGAGGCGGTGCGCGCGCATGAGGTGCGTCTTGCGCTTCCAGCTGTCGGCGAAGGCGCGCGCGCAGCCCGGGCACTTGTACGGCAGCTCGCCGGTGTGCGTGCGCGTGTGGCGCGCCTGCACACACACACACACATACATGAAGCATTTACGTATAACCTAAGTGACCGCGCGTCCGTCGGTGCGCATGCGCGGGATGTCGGCGAGGGCGAGGCGGTGCGCGCGCATGAGGTGCGTCTTGCGCTTCCAGCTGTCGGCGAAGGCGCGCGCGCAGCCCGGGCACTTGTACGGCAGCTCGCCGGTGTGCGTGCGCGTGTGGCGCGCCTGCACACACACACACACATACATGAAGCATTTACGTATAACCTAAGTGACCGCGCGTCCGTCGGTGCGCATGCGCGGGATGTCGGCGAGGGCGAGGCGGTGCGCGCGCATGAGGTGCGTCTTGCGCTTCCAGCTGTCGGCGAAGGCGCGCGCGCAGCCCGGGCACTTGTACGGCAGCTCGCCGGTGTGCGTGCGCGTGTGGCGCGCCTGCACACACACACATACATACATGTATATCGTACTCTCCTATCCTGTTCTCTTTATTTTCTACTAACATTATGCCAATGCCATGCCATCTTATACGCAATAGATACTTTTCAGGGAGGGCTTGACTTTAGAACTGATGTTTTTGTGTAAAAATATTCTAAATGGCTAACTCGTCAAACAAAAACTACTGAACGAATTTAGATCCAACTTTAGAGTAGTATGGCTCATACATCAGAATAACACGCAACAATTTATATGAACATTTTATATAATTTGAACTATAGTATAACAATAAGTATAAACGGGCAAAGCCTCGTTGGACTAACTAGTATTGGAAAAGTAAATGTTTGTTAGGATGGATGTTTAGTCCACTTTAACTCTAAAACTACTGAATGGATTTAGATGAAACTTTACAGTCACAAAGTTTTTACATCAGAGTAACACAAGTGGTTTTACTTGGTACAAAAATATCTAAAATTGTTGTATAATTTGGCTATAATATAAATATAATTTTAAACGGGCCGCTCTAGTCCTTTTGTAAACGGAATTGGAAGGATATTTGAGACCGTTGTGGCGTGAGTGACTGTTAACGCTACGGCTGTGTGTTCTTTTGCCACTCAGGGGATTGTATTAATTAATAATTTCATTTTCTCACTCTGGTAACAAGACAAAAACGCGGCGTTAATTTCCGCATTGTCCAGATTCGACGGAATATGGTAAGCGGAATTTGGGACTATGTTGCTTCTGGATACCCTTCTATATGCGGGATACAGCGTAAAGCTTAAACAATACTTACCAATCCGCTAGCATCATAAAATCCCTTCCTGCAATGGCTACACACATATACTCTAGACTCGCTGTGTCGTCTTTGATGGCGTTTTAACGACGAAATAGCGGCAGTACGGAAATTGCATTGCGAACAGGCATGAGGTTTGATTCCGGTGTGGGTACGTAAGTGTACTTGTAGGTTGTAGGCTAAAAAGATAATTTTAATGAAAACTACTACTGCTTTTACCCGCGGCTTTGTCCGCGTAGTGTGCGGGATACAGCATGAAACTGATTTTTTATTTAGTAATTGTGTATGACACATGAAATTATGAAATTATCACACGCTGTATCCACCACGAATACGCGTAGTCACTTATTATTATTTTTGTGTATTTATATTTTTAAAATATTGAATAATATTACAGCTCATTCTTTTACATAGCAAGGTGAACAAAGGGTACCAAGTGTTGAGGCACTCAGTTCCCACGCACCGCCTAAAACAAAGCCCAATGTTTAGCTTAGTTCCCCTATTCAAGAAGCAAAGTCTCAAATTCGGGCAGAAATTAGACAATGGAGTGTCTTAACATTAGGTTCCCTCTGTCTACCCTACTAAGTACAGGATACAGCATAAAGCTAAAAAAAAAAATGATTTAAGCTATTAGGTTTTTCAAACTTCTTTCATTCATTCTCTAAAATAAATGTAAAAAGTGATGTCCATAATAATTTTTTCACTCACCTTGCCCAAAACTCCACCCACAATAACAACACAAGTACTGTTTAACATCATGCACTTTCATATGACATTTCAATACACTTTTCAACTTAAATCTCATTGAACACTTGTCGCAGGCATACGGTCGGACATCAGAATGACTTTTTGTATGAATAGTCAGTTGTTTCCTGTACTTAAAAGTTTTGCCGCAGGTGGTACATGAAAATTTTCTCTCATTCGTATGGGACGTTGTGTGATAGGCAAGTTGGAATGGTTTTGAAAATGCTATAAGAAATTTGAATTTATTAATAGGTAAGATGCTTTATACTACATTTTTTTTGTTGTTTTTTTTTTCAGCTTTAAGCTGCATTCAAAATATGGCAGGGTAAGTAGAGAGAATGTAATGTCAAGACACTCATTATCCGCTTTCTGGCATAATTTGAAACAATGTGTTAAGTAGCAGTACCCAACACAAAGTGCTTTGTCCTAACAGAGCAAGGACATGAGAATAATTTTTCTTGTAAATGGTTGCACCCACAACTATTGCATTTACAATTATTAAAATTAAATAATACAATAATAAACTTTCCATTAAATAACACAAATATTATTTATAATATTATTTTAATGAAAACGTAATTTAACAGTGGAAAACTGACTGGTTATGGGTTCGATCCCCACTCGAGGAGATGAAATATTTACTTAAAATTATATTTCTATTTCTTCGCTCTGGTATCGAGGCAAAGCGCGAAAAAAATTCAAATCCCCAAATTCAAAATTACTATCATTTGTTTAGATGTCGGCAAAAGAAAATTTAAAATGAAATAATTTTAAAGATATAAAAACATACATTTTGGACAATATGTACATGTATATTTTTGACCTGAGTGCTCTTTTTCCATATGTTTCAGAAACCATTTCTTCGAAATGAATGATTTTCTGCATATTGTACATATATTCTTAGTAGAATCTCCTTTAGAGTCTTCATTTGCATTATTTTTATCAGCTTTGTTATTAATTATATTCATAGATAGCTGGGTTTTTGTATCATTATTTAAGTTTTCCTTACAATTATTATCAATATTAATATCTTCATAAATATGTTCATCAATATTAATACCAATAGATAATTTGTAATCAGGTAAAGTCAATCTAAGTTTGTTAGACTCTTCTACTGTTTTAGTTTCAGGTTTTATTATAACACTTTTCTCACATCTCGACGCGATGTTTTTCAAAGTCATATTAACATTTTGCGCTTCTCTTATAAATGTATGACATGATTCGATTTTAATTATGCAGTCGTAACAGAACTGTTTTGGAAGTTTTTCATCATCAGTAATCTGAAATCATTATTGTGTATACATTATTCATTTGTTACTTTTTTACATCTGTATAAATGTAAGTAAGTAGAAAAAAATATTTTTAGTTTTTAATACCTTTATATTAGTACAAAAACAAAACATTTCGACGGCGTTGGCGTTAAAATTTTCTTTTTCCCAAGATGCTACTTCTTTCATACAACAGCGACATAGTTTGGAAATATCCGAAATATCCATTTTCATATATAATTAATATTTAAAATTAAATTATACATTGATGTACAAATCAATATTTGAAATTTGACTATTACATTTATTATTTGTTTACATTTTTTCTTTGGCTATGGATTATGCTTTCAGAACTGTCAAAAACTAAATAAGAAAAGTATGTTGTACATACTGGTACCATAGACAATAATAGTGCTATTATTTAAAATATAAATAAATGTATTATTTTAAATATCAGTACAAATCTACAATGAATGATGAATTTTACAAATTTATTAATTTTTTTTAAACTTATTAAACTTATTATATTTTAGACATATAGTAACTTTTGTTTATGGATGTTAAGCTACCGTTACAGTACATATTTACTAAAATAAATCAATAAAAATATTTCAATTTATTTATGCTATCATTTTATTTACACTTTTTGGAATTTGTAATTGTTTGATGCTCATATGTATTGGCTTAAAATATATTTATGTATTAATGAATTCAGGCTATTTGTGGTGCAGGGGCACAAGCGTGTGACTCTCTAGAAAATGAAATATTAATATTTTCATTTCCTCATTCAGGTAACGCGCCGAAGCGCGGCGTTGAGTTATGTCTCCAATGTCTCAACAGAGTTTGATGGAAAGTGAAACTGAAGTGGCATAATTTCCGCTCTTAAGCTCCTCTTGCCCACTCCGCTATGAGCGGGATACAGCGTGATTAGTTAGTGGGATAGGGATTAGTTAGTAAAATTTTCATAAGAGTATTTATGTATATACAATAATATACGTTACGTAACGTTCAGCAGTAGACGGAGAAAAAATAATAATATACAGCAAAAATGTTAAATATTGTTATATTTAACAACATAACATTATCTTTAAATATATAAATAAAGTTAATGAATACAAAATAATTTTATAATACCACACATAAAATTACCAAGAACGCTATTTAAATTAATAATAATAATAATAAAAAACAATCAAAAGGCTGACTTCTGAAACTTGCATCTAGATTATTATCAAATAATTCGCAATAATTTACATATCTGTTCATCTCTCATTACTTGAATTTGCATGAAATTACTTTTGTAGGTCAAGGATAATGAAACGTAATATGGTTTTGAATATTTAATTAGTTGGTGTGAAACGTTTGTTTTCCGATATGTGTGCGCGTAGGGTGTCCAAGCCTTCCCCCGTTAGAGGAGAAGCTTCTAGAATGATCGGTGCGTTTTGTAGTTCAGTGGAGAGTCTTGTACATTGCAACATTAAAAGTGCTTCGTTTCGCATTTGACGGTATGCCGCATCCATTTTGCTTAACACTAAAATGAACTGAAAAATATAAATGCCTTATATTAATTAGGTCATCGTGGCGCAGTGGCACAGCATCTGAATGTAACGTGACGGTGTGTTCGATATTGAGTTACGTAGCTGCATTGGAGTGCAGTGCGTGGAGAACGGAGTGTTTTGACACTATTACGACGCTAAAGAAATATAATTATTAGTTTATATTAATCACTTATAATGTACCTCAATGAAATCAATCTGTGCCGAAATTAAATAAAAATAATTTACTAGGCATAGATTGATTGAATTTATTTTCATATTAAAGAGATTTTTAAAATGTATAAGACAGCAATTTATACATCATTCATAATGATTATAGTGTAATGTAATATAATAAATGAGACTGTTGTGTAAATCAATTTACACAATTGGATATTTTTATTAAAAAAATAATTTGCAAAACAATGTTTAAAGTTGGAAAATAAAATTATTTAACCTTGGCTCTTTTTAGTTTAGGTTCTGCGAGAAGCGTGTACAGCATTACAGCGGCGGCAGATATCTGACAGAGGTTTGAAGTATCTACTACAAATATTACCTATAAATGTAATAAAATTTTATTAAGGATTTTTTTGGCAATAAACCTTGTTGATCTCTAAAAATAAATGTTTAATATAATACAATTTAAGTCAATGACAACACAGATAATTTAAAACAGACGTTTAATAAAATTTTAATCATGGAATTTAAAAAAAATATCAAATTTTTCCGTCATATACTCCAGTATTTTTATATCATTTTTTTTCATATTAAGACATTTTCTATATTGAATTATAAAACACGGCACCCGCATGATTTCGAGTATGTAGAATATGTCACAAATTTTCCAAAAAATATTTGTATAAATATGTCGTAAATTTAGAAATTAGAAATAAAAAAAAAATGTTAAAATATTTTCATTTTGTTGTCACAAAGTAGCTGCGGGTACATTGTGAGTGAAGAAAACCCACGATAGGAACATGTGGAAGGCTTTGGGGGCCTATGCTAAGGCAAAACAATCTTTACCGGTGTCGATATTATAAAAAAACTGTATTATGATTATTTAGATTGTTAATAAAGGCTTTATTTATTTATTTAAAATAATTCAATAATATATTACGAATATCTACTTACTTTTTCAACACCATCGAAGTAATTACTCCATAGGGGAGCCATTTCTCCACCAACTTCTCTAATAGACAAAATTTGTTTCTTGCCATTTTTATTAACATAATTGACGTCGTATATATTAGTGCCGATTGTAGGCACTGGGTTGTAAGTGTAGTCTATACCTTCCGCATCTTGTAGTTTTTTCAATAAAGTGGTTTTTCCAGAACCTTTTGGCCCTAGGCAGAGGACTGTAATTTTTTTCTCTGGGTCGTCCATTTGTAGAAGTTGTATCGATAAAACGACAACTTTGTCGTAACTTCTACTCTAGGCTTAGTTTGTCTACTAGACGATAGATGGCGTGTAAAAAATTATATCAAAACTAAAATTTTAGTGAGAAATAAAAAATATTTTCAGCAAATTGATACTAAAAAACACATATGTTCTTATTTTTTAAATAATCTGCGTATATTCTTTATCGATTATTCAATATTAATTTGCTATATTTTTATATAATCACGTTCGTTAAATGGTTATTGAATTTTAACGGACCGTTAAAACGATGCAAAAAAAAAACAATATCGAATTATTTCTTAAGGCTATTGCGGTTTTTTTTGTATACAGTAAATAATTTATTGCATTCCATTCACTTAAAAAACGGTGGCGCTGCCTGCCCGTGCAATATAAGCTCTGTATACTTTTTAGAATTAAAATTATTAATAGTTATCAAAATAGCCTTATTTGTTGCTAAAAACATTAGTATAAACCTAAATTTTGTGTGTGAGTGTTATTATATAAAACTAACAATGAATTATAATAAAAAGTGAGTGCTAATGTGTAAACATTCATAAGGACTTTTGTGAGTGGTAATTGCTTAAAAACGTGACTAAGTGCCAAAAAATATCATCAAAACTTATGCCATTCCTGCTGGACTATGAAAATGTGCAGTTTGTTGTTGTAAAAACTAAATTATATTTAGTTGTGCAAACGTCCTCAATATTTGAATGTCATTTGTAACGGACTTGCTCGGTTGATCGAACATATATGTAGAAGTCTAAGCAAATTTTGCTTACAACTTTAAGTAACTATTAGCGCAAAATTCCGAGTGGTGAATTAAGCTTGCGTATCTAAGATCAAGCCTAACCAAAGTCACATTTTTTTAAAGATATTGTTTTTATAAAGTATCTTGCAAGTCGTAATTGTTTCTAATAAATAAAAATAGTGTACGACATTTTAAAAAAAGAAGTTCACAAAGAAAAATAATTAACGACACCTAGTGAAAAATTATAGAAATTACAACTAAGCTTGACGTAAGATGTCGCTGTCTGTGAAATCAAAAAAAAATACACATGTTCCGCGGGAAGGTGTCAGCTCAGTAACTGACTCTCAGAATGTAACAATGCGTGCAAAAGTTCCTGTGTCGGTGAGTCCGCCGTCAGTCACATGCAATGATATTCGACAAATAGTTAAAGAAGAACTTCAATGTAGTTTGGACCAACTTAAAAAGAATATGATGGAGCAATTTGACAATAAATTAAAAGACCTTCTCGATCATGTTGCTGGCATTACCTCATCAATTAGTTTCTTAGAGGAGAAGTATGAAACAATTCGGGAAGATATGTCAAATAAAATTAAGTGCATTAAAACACTCGAAACTGAAAACAGCATTTTAAAATCGAGTGTATCGGAACTCACAACTAGGTTAAATCTAATTGAACAACATGGAAGAGCTAGCAATCTCGAAGTGCAATGCATTCCGGAGCATAAAAACGAGAATTTATTGACTGTAACTAAACAAATAGCTAATTCAATAAACTACAAGTTGAGCGACGCGGACATTCATCTCTGCACAAGAATTGCTAAGCAAAATAGAGACAGTAGGAGGCCGCGGTCGGTTCTTGTCAAATTTAGTAATCAGAGAACTCGCGACGGTTTTTTGGCTGCAACTATTAATTTTAACAAAAAAGCAGGTAATCCTATTGATAAACTAAATACATCGCACTTGGGTATAGGAGGGGACAAAAAACCTATTTATGTGTTAGAACATTTATCCCCAACTGTGAAAGCACTACATGCTGCAGCAAGACTTAAAGCTAAAGAGATCGGGTATAAATTTGTATGGGTGAAAGGAGGTAACGTTTATCTGAGAAAGTCGGAGGACTCTGCGTATAAACATATTAAAAGTATAAACTGTCTTAAAGATTTAAGTTAATTAAAAAATATTTTAATAATATATATATCATGTGTGTGGTACTTTATATTTGTAAAATTCTCACAACTCAGCTGTTTTTATCAGAATGTAAGAGGTCTTAGGTCGTTTACTGAGAGAGTGCGTCAAAAGCTATTGATAAAGCAATATGATATTATTATTCTTACCGAAACGTGGCTTACTGAAAGTGTTTTTGATAGTGAGATTTTTGACAATAGATATAACGTTTATAGGCGCGATCGTCAATCTTCTGCCTTTAATAACTCTAAAAAAATGGGAGGTGGCGTATTAATTGCTGTTTCCACAAGCTTAACATCAAAGCGTGCTCCAGAATGGGAATCAGACATGGAGGATTTGTGGGTTGAGGTAAGTATAAAGGTAAATAAGAGCATTGAAACTCTACGTATATGTTCAGTTTATCTTTCGCCTCCTGTATCTAAGGAAAGTCTTGGTACGTTCATTGATTCAGCCAATAGGGTCATTACACAACCGTGCAAATATACACTTGTTGCTGGAGATTTTAACTTGAGTGGCATAACATGGAATTCAACCAATGGAACTATGAACGATGAAAGTTATTATAGCTCCATACTTAAAGATATGTTAGCTGATTTTATGTGTTTGCATAACTTTAAGCAATATAATCATATGCTAAATCACAAGTCCAAAATTTTGGATTTAGTTTTTTGTGATGCAGAATTAATAGACGTTAAGTTGTGTACGGACCCTATTCGTGATGTGGATGAGTTCCATCCACCCTTATTTGTATCTATTGATATCCCTAAACCTGAGTCAACTATTAGAGCATATGGATCTAAGTATAATTTTCGAAAGGCAGATTATATATCAATACTGCAATCTTTGAATAAAGTTCATTGGCCAAGTGAATTAAAAGGCGACGTAAATGATATGCTTGCCACTTTTTATAAAATCCTTCGTGAAATAATTGAAGAACATGTTCCCAAACGCGGTAATTTTCGCAAAAAATATCCATTTTGGTTTAGTCATGATTTGATACGACTTCTGAAAATCAAGTATAAACTTCATTCTAAAATAAAACAGTTCAATAATCCATTAGATGTCATTGAATTTGAGTATGTTCGTAAAGATTGCAACATAATGTTAAATAACTGTTATAGACGGTATATTTCATCCATTGAAAATAATTTACTTAAAAATCCTTCATCTTTCTTTTCATATATAAAAAATTTGCGAAATAAGAACTCCAATTATCCAACTGTGATGTACTATAATGAAGCTAAGGCGTCTACATCTAGTGAAATTTGTACTTTTTTTGCACATCATTTTGCTAGTATATATAAAGACACAATAAGTGACAATTATTCAATGCCATCAGAAACAGAAATCGATGATCATATATTTTGCAACAATATAATTAATAAAATAACATTGACCGAAGATAATGTAACTAGAAAATTGAAATTAATAAACATCAACAAAGGCTCTGGTCCAGATGACGTTCCACCGATCTTCCTTTATAACTGTGCCAGTACATTAGCGCCACCACTAACAATAATATTTAATGCATCTCTCAAGCTAGGAGTATTTCCGGATCTTCTGAAAGAAGCAAGAATAGTACCTGTACATAAAAAAGGTAATAAGAATCATATTTCTAACTATAGGCCCATTTCAATTTTATCAAGTATCGCAAAAGTTTTTGAATCACTTATTTACCCTGTATTACTCAATCATTTGAAAAGCTCATTCAGCAAAGATCAACACGGTTTCCTACCTAAAAGATCTACTAATACTAATCTTGTGAGTTATGTTAATCAAGCAGCTGAAATGGTTGATCAGAACATTCAAGTCGATGCAATATATACAGATTTTTCAAACGCTTTTGATAGAGTGGATCATAGTATATTGGTTCAAAAGCTGAGAGCATACGGTGTAAGAGATCCCCTTCTGAGTTGGTGTAGGTCTTATCTAAATAAGCGCAAGTCGAGAGTAGTGTTGGATGGCAGTGCCTCAAAACAATATCAGATAGTTTCGGGAGTACCTCAGGGTTCAAACTTAGGACCATTGTTTTTTAATATATTTATCAATGACATTTGTCAACATATAGAACACTCAAAAATATTTTTATTTGCTGATGATCTTAAGCTACTGCTCCCAATTAAGACAAAACAAGATGCAGATCTGCTTCAAAGGGATGTTAATGCTATTGTAAAATGGTGTCAGCATAACCGCATGGAACTAAATGCAAGTAAATGTTTTCACATAAAGCTGACGAGAAGAAAACAATTATTTGAGACTACATATACAGTTGCAGGAATAGCCTTAAGGGAGGTCAGTGAAATACGTGATCTTGGCGTTACCGTTGATAGTAAGTTAACTTTTTCAAATCATGTAAATAACATAGTAAGTTCTGCTACGTCTACTTTGGGATTTGTGTTGAGGTGTTCCAGGGAGCTCAAAAATCCTGTAACGTTAATATCCCTCTACAATTACCTGGTACGGTGTAAGCTGGAATACTGCTCTGCAGTATGGTCACCCCATCATAACAATCATTGCCAGAGAATTGAAAGTGTTCAAAAAAAGTTTATGAAACATCTCAAATATAGAATGAAACTTCCTAAAACTCTCAGCTATGATTTACTCCTGAAAAATTTTGGTTTGACTTCACTGGAGGATCGCCGAACGTTGTTGAACTTGCTTTTTTTATATAAATTATTTAACCACAAAATAGATTCGGAATATTTAGTCAGTCAGCTTGAATTGTATGTGCCAAATAATATACCTCGTAGACCGAAGCAATATTTCAACTTAAAATTTTACAGAACTAAGTTAGGGATGAATTCTCCCATACCGACACTCTTGTGTCAGTATAATAAAATAGCCACTACTATAGAAGATTTGGATGTTGCGTACGACGCTTTTGGAAGTTTTAAACGAAAAATTTGCAAATGCTTACAAGGCTCTTGACTCACTCTCTTGTTTTGTTTTGTTTTGTTTTGTTTTGTCTCTTGCTTCTTATTTTTATATTGTTATTTAATTTGCCATTGCCATTTATCTCGTTCCGTTAATTTGTTGTTCAGTTGTAATGTTTGTCGTTTTGTATATATATATATATATATATATGTATATATGTATATATATATATATATATATATATATATATATATATATATATATATATATATATATAGTTCTTATGTGTTGTTAAATCCCATTAGTTTGTTTTTTTTTCTCATGTAGTAATAAAATTTTGTGTAAAAGTAATTTTAAAGATATAAAAAAAATGTAAACAAAAAGTATACTATTGGTGCATGTTGTGTCTGCCTGTAAAGGGAATAACACTTAGCAATGTATTTTATTATTATTATTATTTTATATTCATGTACTGTGTATATTCTGTTGGTGGACCTTATAAATAAATAAATAAATAAATAAATAAATAAATTATAAAAGTTATAACTGTTGAGTATTATATACGAATTTTTAATATTTAAATCGTTTTATTTTTATTCATATTAATTAGCAGCTTCACGCGTTTTTCCTTGTGTTTGTAGACTAGATAGAGGGAACGTAGTGTTAAGACACTCCGTTCCCCATATCCGTCCAATTTCCGACATATTGTGTGTTGAGTGGCGAAACTCAACACTGCACTTTGTTTTGATACCAGAGCGAATAGATATTAATTTAGACACAAAATCTTTAGAAATATATTATATAAAGAAGGAGAGAGTAGAACGGAGTCATTTTAGGCCTAAATTTCATAAATTCTCTCCGCCATGGCCATATATACAAACGTATAATTTAAATATTAACCATGCGACGCCATTGTACCCACAGACGACCTTACAACGTGGGCGTAACTCATAACATTCACCGACAAGTGTCCGAAATTCTATTCTCGAGCCTTAAACTTGCATTACGTAACGTTACTAACGCCATTTTTGAACGATAGTGATGTGCTTAAAAATTTTAGTCCTACTTAATCGATTTTTTATAATTAATTTATAATTCGATATATATTTTTTTAAATATAACTTTTATTTAATACAATTAAAATTAAAATTATATTATTTATACCGTACAACTGGCATTTAAATTTATTTGTTTCATAATTACAGTTTTATGTATATTCATAAATGCTTAAGGCCACACACACAATATTATAAAATGTTGAAAGTCAAAGGTAACCAATGAAGGTGCAATTTAATAGGCAGGAAGTGTTTGCAGCGAGCTAAACGGTTTGGTCTGGCGCGGAAGTTGTGTGCATATACCGATTTCGGCAAGGACTTTTGTTCTGAGATAACAAAATTACGCATTTAAAGGTTATGTTTCCATTTTATTGTCATTATAAATTTATTTTACACGATATTTTTCTTTAAATAAAGTGGTTTTATTTGTAAATTGACTTTGGTTGCGTTCGATATAATTATTCATTTAACACAATTACTTTTTAGTATATGTATTTATATAACCTTAAATAGTATTGGAAATTAAATTTAAGTTTGATCGATTCATGTGGATCTAAGTAGTGGGTTCTATATTTTTCAACAATATAACTGAGATGTGACGTTAGGTTGCGTTTTTAACATACAGATCTAATAGAAGATATAAGAATGAATGTTGTATTACTATATTCATAGTAAGTAAAACAAATTACAATCTCTCATATATATGTATATACAGATTATAATTACCTAAAAATATAATTATACAAACACAGCCACAGATAGACAGACAATTTCATCAACAAAGTAGTTATATATATATAAAAAAAGAACGATACACACGCCCCTCTCTATTGAGGTTAGCAACTGTGGCCCGCGAATTTCGGCTGCGTAACTGGGACGTACCCTTGACCCACTGACTCACTGCCATGGCGCATTGTTTTTCAACAATCAATAAATATATAATACGTCGCCGTCGTCGGGCAAAACTCTTTTATTTTTGCGCAATTTTTATGCTCATCTGTTTTATTTGGATAGTGATTTTGATTTTGGTGGAGTGATGTGTCACTAAGTGTTGTATATTAAATATAATAGCGGGAGAACCTATACTAATATTAAATGATTGAAGAGGTAGTTTGGTTGAGCGCTTTAATATTAGGAACTAGTTGTGCAAATTCGAAAAATATGTTTGTGTTAAATATAAATAGTCCTTTTATCGAGGAAGGCTCTATGTTATATATAATATCAAGTGAATCGTTCCTTTGTAACCTAGCCGCATTAATACAGTGTTTAAATTATTGAATTTGAATGATTATATTATTATTATATTTTTTTCGTTTCTCCGCTCCGGTAGACAAGACGCGGAATTCAGTTCCGAGATTTAGCACGAAATCGCTGCCTTCACCTCATCATTTCTTAAAGTGAAACTTATAAAGCTATTCATCATCAGCCTGTTTCCGTGCTTGTAATAAAATCTTAATAATAAGCTTTTTATTATACAGCAATATATATAGTTACTTTCGAATTTCGAGTGAGAAGAATATTTTTAGAGAGAGATGAGATTTTTTAATTTACGGGCTTCAACTTATTAAAAATGAAATTAAAAAAAATAAATTAGCTCCACGCTCCTATATTCCTTACACAGAAGTGTGGCGAAGGGAACCTAGTGTTAAGACACTCCTTTCGCAACTTTCTGCCGAATTATGAAGACATTGCGCGGAATTTAACGCCGCGCTCTGCCTCGACACCAGAGCGAACAAAGTAAAATATAAATTTAAAAAAAAATATTTCATTTCCTCGGACCCACAACAGGCCGCGTTAAGATAATCATTTAAATAAGTATTGTCAAACATGACATAACACATTTTAATTATATCATTACATTTGGGCGAATGTTGTTCAGCCTACTGCATGCATTGATGTATTTTGACCTTCGTGGTTTAATGTTAAATGTATAGTAAGGACAACGAGTCGTGGCCACCCTGAAGGCAGCTGCGCAGATTTAATTTTTCGTTTTTTCTTACTTTTGATTATTGTTTTGCCGTGTGCACAGTGTGCAAAAGTTCAAAATGCCTAACTACAGGGCGCCACGACTCGTCGATCATACTATGAGTGCACTATGCACAAAAGGTCAGAAAGTCTAGCTTCAAAGCGGCTACGACTTGTCGACCGTACTTTACGTGTAGGTTAGTTGGATGATAATCTTAAATTGCTAAAATCTATTTTGATCTAAGGCTAGATATTTCATTAAAAATCAAAATTAAGTACCTTGCTTTTTAAATTATTCAAGGTACAAGATACATAATATGTGATTTATATTAGTTCATTATAAATATTATTTTATCTTTAAATGTATGTAAGTGGTCATTAGAGACCACTGTGGCAGTGGGATAGCTGTTGACTAATGGTTGTGGGTTCGATCTCTACTCGAAGGAATCATTATAATTAGATTAATTAATTTTCCCGATTTGGTAAACAAAGCGCGGCGTTGAGTTCCGTCTACAACAAATGACTAATAATGATACGGAAAGAGGGCGGAAACTGTCTTAAGAAAAGACTTCTTCTGCCTCTTCTGACTCTGCTATGGAATAAACATGAAATTATTTTATTGAAGTATATTTAAATATGTAATTTAATAAATAGTGATGATTCACATATTTATTATGTATCAAAATCAACATTTAATCAAACATCGAAATTAAAAAAAATCTACAATTTAAAAAATAAAAAAAGGAATAATTTAAGGACATATAAGTATTATAGCTCGATGAACATCTAGAGGGTTATCATTTGGCCTCCGACACGATAATAAGAATATTTAGCTAAATATAATACAAAAAAAAACAATGCATAACCTCACTATTGTACGTATTAAATTACGATTCACACGTACATTTTGTTAATTAAAGTTAATTAATTACTTACAGACGAAATGCTTATCATAGATTGTGGAGTGAATATGTATTTGAAAGTCTCTATTTTTTTTAGTTTCACGCTGTACAGATATAGCAAGGTAGGCAGAGGGAACCTAGTGTTAAGACACTCCGTTCCCCACGCATCGCCTAATTTTGCGAATTGAATGACTGAACACGACGTAGCACATAATTTTATATTAAAAATAAATAATTTTAATATTTTTTTATATTCCAGATTTAAGATTTTGTGGACAACATTTATTAGATTTTGGCTGTTTTTAGCGCATAGAACAGCGATGCTTCTGTCGACAGCTTGTGTTTCACCCATTCGATAAATGGGGGAATCAATTATTATTATTTTCTCGTTTTTGTAACATAAAGCTTCGGGGTTGAGTTCCACTACTACAACGTGCAATTTCTCGGACTCAGGTGGAAAGCGGAGAACGAAGTTTTACCTACTACCACTCACCAATTTGGTTTCTTCAATTTGCCACACCTGTATCTTTAAAATGAGTGAAAATTCAGTTCCGCCACTCAACACGCAATGCCTTGAAAAATTCGGCGGAAAGCCGGGAACCGTGTGTCTATTTAATACTTCCCAGGTTCCCTCTGCCTACCCAGCTACATGGAGGTTTCAGAGTGAAGTAAATATTTTATTAAATACAATGGATATTGGATCCATCGTCGGTAGCAATTGTACCACGATATTATTATTATTATTTACTTAGTGATTTTAAATATATATGTAAGTATGTAGATATAATTAATCGTTTTAATTCAAAATAAAATTTTGATTTTTTGAAAAGACCGAGACAAATTTATGTGAACATTTATGGAGTGAAAGGAAAAGTTAACTGATTTTCTTATTTTATGTAACCATATACGATATAGTAATTATATTTTTGAGAATTAAAACATATTCTGTTATAAATAAATATTTGTAAAAATACGTGACATAATATTATTGTTTTTTGACGTGATAATGCCTTATAATTTGACGAACGCCGACTGCACGCACGGAAATGTCACGTTCCGCCTGAGCTGGGCGTGCAAGCGAGAGCGTGGACGCGATAGAGAGGCACGATCGGCCTAAGCGTTTGGCATTAATCTGTATAATTTAAAGTATTTGCATTGATAAGTGCCACTAAATATTAATAAATATCTATAAATAAAAAAAAACAATTAACTCCTTTGTATTATATAAAACTATGATCATTCAGTGATAATAATTTTATTCGACCCATAAAAGTACCTTTTCAATTTTTCATCAATGTATTTTATGACTTCATCCGAAAACCTTGTTTACAGACAACCACTTTTTTTTTCTTAGTTTCACACTGTATTTCGAAATACAAATAGTGTAATAATAAAAACAAATAATGTATGTAATGTAGGCGGCACCGTGGAGGGAGCCTTATGTTAAGGTATTCCCATTGCAATGACTTACTCTCAGCGGCGTTGAGTTCACCCACTCGAACTCGTCACGAATTCGAGCAGAATACGGAGAGTCCTGCGTCTATTGACTTAATTTGTCTGATTTTATCCATCTACCATATGCTATATCTGTTAAAGATCTGCTTTATAATTTATTCCAATTTGTCACCGGAATTAATGGCAGATAAGACGTACCTAATTAATTAAGTAATATATTACTAGTCATTAACAATTTAATAGCTGTGATAATTTTTTCTTTCATGTCAATCGTGAACAGACATCTGCCACAATCCAACAAACAATTTAGGCGGAAAACGGAGAGTGGAGTGGTTTTTTTGCTTTTTTAGAAAAAAAATTATAGCTTTTGTAGTCAATTTATGAATATAATTATACTAAACATAAAGAGAAACTGCTGAATTGCAAGAGGAATTAACACTAGGCTCCCTCTGTCTAACCTGCTATGTAAGTAAAAAAAATATATAAAAAAATGAAAAAAATGCGCGTCATCAAGCAGTTAATCGGTTACAGGGTAAATCCACATTAAATTTTATAAAAACATGCATAATATTATAATTTCGACTTATTTTCTTAATAAAGTTTAGTGCTACGGTCTAATTATTTCCATTTTCAGAGCGAAACCCTCAAATTACAATTACAGTTTCACGCTTTTTCCAATATAGCAGAGGGAATCTAGTCTTAAGCCGCTCAGATCGAATCATAACGAAAAGTGGGGGAAACTTTTCGTCGAGTTCTCGAGATATTTCGAGTTGAGTGGCGGAACTCAACGACTCGACTTCTAGAGCGGGAAAATTAAAATAAAATTTATATAATCCCCCAATAGAGAATCGAACTCACAATTGCTATATGCACAGTAAGAGATAAAAAAAAATCATTGTCCATTTCTCTGAACAGATAACGAAAGTATTCATAACCAAGCCCACGTTGGCCGTGTCTGTGACCAATAGGCCTTTCACCAGTCGCGTGACGACTGACGGAAAGTGACAGTGGCCGTTGGTGGTTCACATTGAATTTCCATTTTGTTTGAAACATTTCATTCATTATTTTTATGATTATTATTCTTTTCTGTCTAGATTTTTGGTTGTCTTTCTTTGTTAAAAAAATAAAATAAATAGATCATCTTCACGCTGTATTCCGCACACAGCAGGATAGGCAGGGGGAACCAAGCGTTAAGTATTCTCCGTTCCCCACTTTACGCTAAATTTATAGGCATTGCGTGTGAATTGGCGGAACTCAACGCCGCGCTTTGCCTTGACATCAGAGCGAAGAAATGGAAATTTGAATAAATATTTCATTTCCCTGCACCACGATTGTCTGTCTCATTTTTCTGTGTTTTTAGCGGGAATTTCTAAACTGACTTTCTTAAAGTCAGCCTAAAATCATAGAATGCAATACCGACGTTTCGCTGTCGTATAACAGGATCGGTACCAGTACTGCATTGTGTACGGCTGCACGTTGCACGACGTTGACATACTATTTTTGTTACTGGCACAGCGCTTGACTGCAAACGTTGGTGGTGGGTTCGATTTTTACTCCAGAGGTTCAATTATATTCATTTCTTCGCCCTGATAGTATGATAAAGCAGTTTCGACGTTTCCCACTCAACTCGCAATGTCTCAAAAAATGAGTGTAAAATGGAGAAAAACATGTCTTAACACTATGTACCCTGCAATTCAGGATATAATTTCAAGTGCTTACAAAAGTGCTGACGCTCAACGTAATTCATTCATTTTTAAGAAGGAAGAAAACGATCTTCGGTCGGCAAAGGATGATCTTGGCGCAGAGGCACAAAGTGTGACTGTAAAATCGACTGGTTGTGGGTTCGATCCCCACTCGAGGAAGTGAAATATTTATTTACATTTATTTTTTCATTTTGTGGTGTCTTGCCTCGCAAAGGGCGGCGTTGAGTTCCGCCACTCAATACGCAATGCCTCCAGAATTCAGCGGAAAGTGGGTAACGGAGAGTCTTAACATTAGGTTCCCTCTGCCTACCTTGCGGGATACAGTGTGAAGCTGATTAATTAAAGAAAACAATCTATTATTACGGACTCGCGATCTGTACCATTTTTTTTATTTTTTCTAAATTATAAACTATATTTATTTATTTTTTTCTTCGTAGAGCACAACTTAAAGTTACATAACATTTCCAAGTTTCACAATAGAATCTATATTCGGATAGTTTTAAATACAAAATAAATAAATACCTTGAATTTTTAACAAAGAATATTGGGCATTGAAAATGATCGAAAAGAAGCACATAAAAAAGTTGCCGCCATTATATTATAACACTTTTTATATAATAATAATTTATCGCCAGTCAAGTTTTCCTTTTTTGGTTGGACACTGTCAGGTTTTTTTTGTAGGCTTTAATCCACTGAGATAAAAGTAAACTAAGAAATCTATTAAGATTTCTGCTTCATTAAGTTTAGCTTGAAGGGCAATTAATATTTGAGATTAAAGTGAAAAACTCTAGAAGAACAGAAGTGTAACATTTAAGTAGATGCAAGAAAAATATATTTGAGGCCGTCAAGGCGCAGTGGCACTGCAAGCACGACGGGTGTGTCATTCCCACTCGGAAAATGTCATTGTCATGAGTCATGACACTCAACACGCAATGTCTTCTTAATTCGGTGGTGAGTCAGAGTGTACGGAGTGTCTTAGCACTAGGTTCTCGGGATACAACGTGAATTTTTTTAAAACGCTTTATTTTATAAGTAAGTTAGAAATTTTATATTACGTAATGTGAAAAGTGGCTAGTGTGATTCGTATTCACACCCAGCACTGATAAAGCTATCAAAGCACGCGATTGTTAATTAGGCGTCACTTTATCTTGAATCGTATTGTTGCAGAGAATGTATGTACATACATACATAATAGAAGATTTTGTCTGTATTTGGAAAGTTATACATATATTGAACTAATTGGATATTAAAGTTAGCCGTTGTGCCGCAGTGGGACGGCATTTGACAAAATGATTTTTGTGGTCGATTAATTATTTTAATTTTTCTCTCTCTCCGCCTCATATTGTATCACTCTTGTAATACAATATGCGGCGTTTATTTTTACCACTCAAAACGCAAGAAAGACGTGCCTTGACACTAGGTTCTTCTTCTGAATTAAAAAAAATTGATAGTATAACGATATCGTAAGTAAATAATTTTTTCTTCATGTTTTCTTCAGCTTCACGTTTTTTGTGGTGGACAGAGTGAACCTACAGTCGAAACACTCCATTTTCAAGTTTTTACCCTATTTTTAGACATCATCCCGATCAACGAGGTCTTTGTGGTGCAGGCGCACAAGTATGTGTGCAATTTGAGGAAATTAAATATGTGGGTATTACAGAAGAAGAATGAAAGAAAGATGAATGCCGTAGAGATGCGATCTCTTCGTAGGATATGCGGAGACAACTTAGCTGATCGAATCCACAATAAAGAGGTACACAGAATGGCAGGTACTAGCGAGGATGTCACGGTGAGAATGAAGAAGAACGTGCTCAGCTAGTTTGGGCACGTCGAACGAATGAGTGATGAAAGAATGGGGAAAAAGATTTATGATGGAAAAGTGAGTTGTAAAAGAGGAAGAGGAGAGGGGGAGACTTCGGTTGGCCTTCGAAAACACACTATCTAAGACTGGAGGAAGGTCACGTAAAAAGCACGAGGACTCCCCGGAGACGATGTATTAAGAGGTTGATAACAGTGGACGAGGCGAAAGAGTTATGTAGAGAGTGAAGCGCATGGCGTTCTGTTCTCTATGAATACGCTGTTAGGAATAAAGCGTGAAACTAAGTTAAGTTATTCCATTTCTTGAGTGGGGACCGAACCTAATACTTCAGCGTAAAGCTTCACCATGATAGTATCTATTATTAATAATATGATATTAAAGCTCAGTACAACATATTTATTTAGCTAGCTGAGTCATATCTTACGTAACGTATGAAATATTAGGATATTCCTTAATAATAAGCAAGGCCGAGGAAATCAGAGAGACGCAGAATATATTGTTTTATCACTCCACTTCTCCGTTTTTCAACTATTTAGAATAAAGATATTTATTATTAATATTAATTGAGGCCGTCGTCCGACTGTAGACGCGGCGGTTTCAATTCCCACTCGGAGGAATGAAAGATTTAATATTTTCATTTGGTCGTTCTGGTAACAATATAAAACGCGGCGTTGCATTTCGCCTCTCAACACGCAATGCTTCGAGAATTCCGCGGAAAGTGGGAACAGAATTGTTTTTTTGAGAACGGAGTATCATAGCATAAGGTCCCCAGGTTCCCCTTATCCTATGTGCGGATACAGCGTGAAGATAAATAAACATCTAATATTAGATAGAGCTGAACTATGCTCTTCGACCTGAGTATAAATCGAAGTCACAATTATAATGTATATTTAAACTTGTTAAATTTCGTAATAAATATTTAATAATTAGTAACGTGGTGCACGTCTTCTACTCGCTAAGAGATTTTATCATAAAAATGGTGAAATAACATTTTCATTTATTATATAATTATTTTTATAATTTATTTAGACATTGTTCTTGTTCATATATCTATATACAATATAGAAGCAAAATCGAATGTTACAACTAGTATAGATCTTTCTAAGTGAACAAAGTGTTATCGAAAGCGTGCGCGTGCGCCGGTGAAAGAGTCAACGACCTGAGCGGGGCCAACGAACGTCTTTGCACCCCTCCCGCACGCAATGGCAAAACATGGAGCTGATGATTTTTTTTAATTACCTATTTTATTTTTGAATGAAAATATAGGTAAGAGAAGGTTACTGGAATTCAATATTTTTAATCACTAAAAAGTAGAAAAAATATTCGTACATACTCGTAACGATAACTGAAATCGGCAATAATTGCATTAGTATTAAACTGTCTTGCAGCTATTAACTCCCCACTAACAAATAAAATAATAACATTGTAGTGTTGATGGTGAATAATAAAAGTCTCACGTTTTGCACTGAGTTTAATCAACACCACTTTAAATGTACGTACAGTGATAACACAAATTAAAAAATCACAATTAAACACGATACAGTATATAAGAAAGTCAACCACAAACATATATATATAACAGAACACAAAAGATACAAATTTGGAAATAAATACTAGATAAAACAAGGGAACGTATGGAAAGCGCATCGAGTGGCAAGCAACGACTATTATAAATAAATATGCCGTCGACAAGAGGGTAGGCGTAAATATTACGGCACCTTACCGGTTCAGTCGACGGCAGCGAGCGCTTTCATATAAATAAACTAAATACGAATACTTACTACAAAATATATAAACAATATTAAATGTATGTATGTATATAAATGATAAATAAATAAATTACAATATTGAAGTACATAAATTACACATATTAAATAAACTATAAATATAAATAATGGTTCCCTACAACATAATGTTTAACAACAACAATTAAACATGAAAAACAAAATTCAATAATAATTATTTATTATAAACTACTTTCGTTGACCAAATCTATCTGATAAGTACATCAAGTTGATGCTATGATAATATTGTATTTTTAATGTATTTAATATTGCAATATAAGATACAAGAATATTGTAATCGTATGTATTTTCTTAAGTAAATCTTTTGGCAAGAAAGTAGCTACGTTACTTGTAGCTAATGTCATAAAGTAATATATTTTAAAACACTGTAAAATAAGCTTTATATAAGAACCTAAACTTATGTAGTTTAATAGGAACCTTCAAGTTTAACTATTCAGGTCCCAGCTCCAAGATCAGACCAGCTCGATGATATCATAAAAAAATCTAATATCATTTTGTGCCGTGTGATCCCGGCCTAGAATAGGATCATCCCGGTACTGGTGGTGTCGTAAGAGGCGACTAAAGTACGTGTGGTAGAGTCACGTCGCCAGCAATGGCAACACGCATGGGCAGACTCAACCGGATCATTACCACCCCCGGCATTTAAAACCGGCGTGAAGTAGTGGCTTTATGTCACTGCGTTTCGCATCAGGTAATGCCGGGTTCCGGCGCCCAACCCACCTTACAGGCAGGCAACGCACCTGTAGCTACTCTGGTGTTGCACGGGGTCGTGGGCGGCGGTGATCACTTACCATCAGGTGACCCGCACGCTAGTTTGCCTTGTCTGTTTCTATAAAAAAAAACTTATTCTCGTATTGACAAGTTTAATACAGTTGTATCACATAAAGGTCAAATACATTTATTCAGATTTTTTTATTATTATTTATTATTATATTTAAGTGTTGTATCGAAATAATATTTATTATGAACGTAGTTTATAACTATAATCTTAAATACTTACCTTTTATGTTGTTAGTAATATGTTATGCGCTTTGAAGTTTGTTTGATATTATAGTAGTGGCTCAGGGGCACAAGAAAGAGGTAAACGCGACGTTTGTGGGTTCCTCAAGGGAGGAATGATTTATTTAATTTTCACGCTCTTCTAACAAAGCAAAGTGCTGCTTTGCAAATATGCTAGATAAAATATAAATTGGATGATATACACATGTCATTAACTAAGACTAAGATTTTTAATACTTTGTTAAAATACAAAATTATGAA
Source organism: Heliconius himera (assembly GCA_021202915.1). Classification (NCBI taxonomy): domain Eukaryota; kingdom Metazoa; phylum Arthropoda; class Insecta; order Lepidoptera; family Nymphalidae; genus Heliconius; species Heliconius himera. The sequence continues at coordinate 554,120 of JAJHJA010000397.1, read as the reverse complement.
TAAATTTTAATTTATCAAACCGAATTTAATTTGTTTAATTATGAAATATTGTAATTATATAAGTAATGTAAAGGATTATATAAGATGGAAGGCAGGTGTATGTTTTTTTTCAGCTTAACGCCTTATCAAGCTACTCCATCCTATGTTTTCAGCCTCTATTCGTGACCTCGCACGTTGATTTTCGTATTTCCAAAGTGGAGAAAAGAAAAAAATATTCTTTACCCTCTAATTGAGGATCGAAACACGACGCATGCTTACAGACGCTGTGCTACTACGCTAGAATTATTATATTACAGCTTTTTTTATTTTTCCAATATTTTACCAATCACTTTCATTTTGAGGTCGTTTCAGTGACTACCTCCACACTATCTATGTTCGGATACGTTTAGAAAAGCATGGAAATACGATTAGAATGGCTCGGACACCTTTAATGTGAGGATCTGAGAAGTACCTGGGACTTGTGTCGCAAGCTCCAGACACTGCTCTGAGATCCTCACCTGTAGGAGGTGCCCTTGCAATGAATCTATGTGAAATTTTGAGTAGTTTGTCAGATATTATATTTTTGTCACTTCCTTACAATGATTTGACTAACTGCCATATGTCCAATAGATGAAGTAGAGTGTCCACAGTGTTCACCAGTTTGATCGGTCTTAAGCTTCATGTTTCAAGTTGCTCCAAGTCTTTCCTAACCTTCGCCTCTGTTAAAGATTTTTCTGACAACTCTTCTTTTGTCTTGAAGATTGTCGTGGACCTTAAATAAATATATATTTTCTTAATTTTATTGTTAACGTTTATATAAAATCAATTTTTAGTATATTCAATTTTTTCATTCTTGTGGCCTCGACGGCAGGATTTGAAATAATAAATGTTTTGCTTATTATTTTTATACGGTGATTAAAATTTCGATAATTCAAAACACGTGTATAATTTAATATTAGCAAAATTATAATTTTAAAAACTGATTCATAATCTTTATAAAGTATTATATTGTCGAAACTTCTTTTAAATTATAATTAAGTTTTTTTTTGCCGTTTTTGTTGTTTTATATTAATTAAATAGTACTTTCTAAAGTATAAGAAATTGAATATATTTTTTAAAGATTCCTCCTATGTAATTTTTATAAAGAAATACATATTATATTCGCATTAAGTCCATTTTTCTGATCAGTACTATATTATTTGCGTTATCGTTTTTATTAAAATGACATTGAGCGGCGTTATGTTCCATCACTTACCATGCAATGTCACTAAAATTGAGAAGTGCGTGCAAACTCTCCCTCGTGTTTTCAGATAAAGTTTCTTGTAAAAGCTAAAAGAAATATCTATATTTTTTTCTAAGACTGTCATAATACTATAACAATGTTAATTTGAGTTAAAATTGATCTTTACTCAGAGATAGTATCTGGTGAATTTCTATAATCATTCAAGAGTTCCCAATTATCTCGGTTTCAATAGCCTATTAAAATATGAGGATGATTAGGATAAGGCTTTAGAGCTTTAGAACATAAGCTATCCTCGTGTTTAGTACCTTACTGAAGTGTGTAATTAGATAAATAAAATGTTTTTAGGGTTCTGTACCTAAAAAGGTTTAAATTGAACCTCTATAGAATCACTTTGTTGTCCGTATGTCCATCTGTCTAGAGAATTATCTTTAGATCGCGTTGTTGTATCAAGCTGATGTTGATATCAAATATTCAATTCTATAGTTCCTTGAAGCACAATAAAAATAAAGCGTCAACGAAATCAAAAGTTATGAGCATTTATGCATCAATTTTTCAGCATTTTGTATGGAATTCACCGCGTTAAGTCCCACAGGCACTTTTTGTGGACTAGAAAATGAGTACATGTACGAATGGGTATATGTACGATTTTTTTACTGATTTCTGTAAAAAGGAGGAGGTTATCAATTACTTCAGAATTTTAGATTGGGTGAACCGATTTTGATGATTCTTAATTTGGTCCAGTTCTGACAATGGTATCCATAAGAAAATCTTACAATTCTTAAATTTGCTGTATGAAGCCCGACTTCATACATTTTTACATTTTTTTTACATTCTTTTTAGAAATTATGAAAACTTAAGTTTGCCAACTTTTATAAGTTGTACGTCACGTTGATCTATGATCTTGAAATTGGTATCTACGAAAGCCTCGTAATTTAACCTGAGTTCTTTTGTGTCGATCTAAATTTTAAACGGACGAGCTCTTGCACTTAATATACATAAGTTATTCACCAGTTCTTAAGCGGGGTTTCCCCACTGATGCAGAGTGTCTTAATATTGGGTTTCCTCAGCCTACTCTGTAATATGGAGGATAATCAATATACGAAAAATATTTATAGTCTATACGTTCAATGAATGTAGGTAATTTAGTAACTTTAAATATATATTTTTTTTCAGATTTTAGTAAAAGGATTAGAGTTGATAATGTGAAAAACGTGTAATTAAAAGACGTAATTACATTTGAAAAAAAAATGTTTGTGTGAACTTGCTAAAATATTGTTTCTACTATTTGTAGATTAAAGAGGCTCTGGATTTTACCACAAAATATACAATGTCTTCAATTTATGCAAAAAAAGTAGAGAGTACAACACGAATACAACAAGCACCAATACTAGTCGAATTAGAGTGTTGAGTGGCGGAACTCAACGCCGCGCTTTGTCTCGTCAACTTCTCAATTATCATATTATTAATGTATTTAAATTAGCAAAAGTACAAAATTCAACAGCTCCATATGATATAACCCTTGCATTAGACGCACACAGCCGCGCGGTGCAATCTTGTGCACACCGCGCCGCTTCTAATAGACGATAGTCCGCAGCCACAGTGACGCTGGTCTAGGATGTGGGCTTGGAAAGGAATTTGAATACTGTTAGCTTAGTGCTTGTGACGTTAAACGCTGGACAGGTCGTAGGTTCGATTTTTATTTAAGAAACCATTTTTATGAAAATGTGTGTAAAGTGTTTAGTAAACTTTTATTATGGTGTTTTTTCAGTTTCTGCGTGTAACTTATTAGAATTATTTTTTCTTTAGAGAAGGGCAGTTTCACGCTTTATTCCGTGATCGACTCACCTTTGATTTTCGACATAATACGCGTTAACTGGTGGAACTTAAAGTCGTGCTTTGTTTTTTTATTCAGCTAAAAAATTAACACTATTCATTTCCTTGAGTATTAATCGAACCCACAACAACCCACAAAAATTAACACTTAGAAGCTATAGTTTATACGTATTTATGTCGTTAAATTTAACGATTAGTATCAATTATATATAGGAAATATGTAGCTTTTATTTGCAGTTTCGTTCCATGGCCGAATGAAAACATCTAAAAGTTGTATATAACGAGTGAGCCTATGGCCTTCCTTAATAAATTGAATCGAATATATATGAGGCCAGTCGTGGCGCAGCGCCACGAGGTGTGACTGCAAAACCGACTGGTTGTGGGTTCGATCCCCACTCGAGGAGATGAAATATTTACTTAAATTTATATTTCCATTTCTTCGCTCTGGTGCCGAGGTTAAGCGCGGCGTTGAATTGAATGTTGAATTCGGCAGAAAGTGGGGAACGGAGTGTCTTAACACTAGGTTCCCTCTGCCTACCCAGCTGTGTGCGATTTTTTTTGAAGCTGATTTGATTATGATATATATATTTTTTAATTTATACCACCAGTTTCGGATATTGGGGTATTTAATTCAATATTAGCACAGATAACATTATATACTTAGGAAGGTTCTAGTGAATATAATATAAATGCAATATATAATCTTAATTTACACTTTTCATTTTAAACGCACCCTAGGAATAGTTCGCCAAGTGAAAGTGAGCGTGTGTTGGTGTGTATCGCGTGTAGACACGCCGCTTTCTGAGCTGATACATACATACAGACAAACATACATAGGTCTAGCTTCTAAGAGCTTTGAAAAATTTGTTAGAGAACAATGTTGGTAATGTGTGAAAATCGTAACAGCTTTATCTGATGTACATTTTCATAGAAAGTGGGAAACGGAGTGATTGGTCACTAAGGCCTCGTTCAGTTTGACTCTCACTCAATACTAAGTACCCATTTGACCAGAGTACCCAGAGTTTGGCTTAGTGGTTGACGTCTCTGGGCTATTATTCTTATTTTTTTACAATTTATAGTATTATTCCAGACAAATAAATAGATTTTAAAAAATTATAAAAAAGTAAAATATTTAATAAATGGCATTCTCCTTTGCCAAATGATAATTATTAGCAACAATAAGTCATTTGTAAATATATCCCTACAGAGTTTCTAACAATATATATTATAAGTTGTAGCAAATGGTTGTGGGTTTAGTTATTTTAAAGGTTTATTATATTTTTTTCCTCGCTCAGGTATCAAGATGAAATCATCATATCTTGAAAATTGAGCGGAAAGTTTGGAACGGGCTGTCTTAATAATAGTTTCTCTCTTAATTTTTTTTCATAAAAATAAGTGCCTTATTTAGAACGTGATTTTTATAATAAAACAATAATGATGACACCATCGTATCGTTCGTGTTTTCAAATAATATAATTGAATAAGGTCAAAAAATGAAATAAGCAAAATGCAAAACGTAATAACGTTATGTAATTTTGTTGTATGTTAATCACGTGTAAACATCTTTATATATAAAAATACTATACGTACGTTTAAAATATATTCCTACTTCCCTTTATGGATTCCTCAAATTTTGTAGATTTTTTATATCAATAAAGGAAAAAATTCCGAAACTGTTGTATATATTTTATTCTTTTTATTTACTTAGTAAAAATTATGTATGCTGTTATTTACAATTCATTATTCGTATTTGATTAAAGCAAAAGTAAAAGAATAAAACCACTCGCTCTTTTGTTCATGGTAGGGAAGGCAGAGGGAACCTAGCTTAAAATTTCGTGTTGAGTAGCGAAACTAACTAATTAACTACTATTTATAACTCCAGCAAGAATCGAACCCACAACTACCGCATACAGTCACCCAGCGCCATTACCTCTTACTATATCTCAAAAGATAATAATAATAATATTTTCAGTTAATTAAATAACAATCACGTTCAATTTTTTGCACAATAAAAGGCAAGAGCAGCCGCGGGCGGACACGAGTCGAATATAAATAATTTATTATAGCCGGTGTCTTTATAATGGAAAACCGCCACCCTGGTCGTTGGCGGAGCTGTTTTTGCAATAGGTACATACACTCGCACCAGCACAGCCGTACAGCCAGATCGTTATGTAATATTTGTTTGTGGATTTTATTAGTTGGCTCTTAAGCTATTTTTTTTAATTCGTTTTTTTTCATTGATTGTATCTTAAAAGCGTTGAAAAACTTAAAGAGTTTAATTTGAAAAAAACCGGCAGCAGCGTTGGGTTTCGGCCAGTCAACACGCGTTGCCTCGAGAGTTAGCCGGAAAGTGGTGAATTGACGTGTCGTAATAGGCACAGAGTGTCTAAACACTCTGCTACGTTTTGCAAATTTCACCGTTCTTCGCTACGTATTTTTAGCGTTGTCTATGAGTCATTTAAAAACGCAGTTGTATTTTTATTAACCTTCTATACTATATAATAAAATAATCATTTGGCGTCATCCAAAAAAAAAAAAATTATCATAAAATTTTCATCTACAACTTTTTACAGTATCTATGAAGTATAAACGACGTTTCTATAAGAAATATTAAAAATATATTATATATGTATACCTTTCTAACTATCTATTACATAAATGAAATAAGATTTTAGCGAGCAAGTTTCTAACAATAGGTACCATGGTTTTAACAGTACAATTAAGCTTAATCCTTACTTTCGATGTATGTATGCAGTTCCCCCCTCCCTCTCCTTTCCCCATTGCACTCCTCCCCCCTGAAGTGAATGCACTCTCGCTGTTACGTAAGCCCTGCGCAGACGCATGTGTGCATGTGTGCGAAATGCATTAGTAGTTGTGAGATTGTTTTAGTATACATAATAGATTACTAAATCTAGATTTTACTTTACTTCAGTTTTTTTTTATTAGATATTGAAATTGATGAGAGAATTAGTTTTTTTATAGTGTTTTCTTGTATCTGTAGGGCTGTTGCGCTGAAATATATTTCATATTGAACTTGTTATATTTAAAAGAAAATGCAATTTGTAATAATATAACAAAAATTTGCGCCCGTGCCTCTTGGAAACCGTCCAAGCGCTCTGACTGCTAAGCCATACGTTCTAATCAAGCTACGTCGAAATTTGTATAAGCTTGTTACAACTTATTTATGTTGTTAGCATCTCTGTAGGGAGATTATTACAAATTTCTACTTTCCTAAAGATAATTGCTAAGAATTATCATTTGGAAAGACAGGCTGCTATTTACTAATAACATTAAAAATATATTCGAATTTTAATATCGATAAGGATGTCAGCTTCAGCGTAATACGGAACCTAAAAGGAATTTAAGGACCTCATAAGTATTTTAAAATATTATCATAAAACTTAGAAATGTTATTTAACCCTAGCTTTGAATTTGAACCTGTACCATCTTTATAGTAAGAGGAGTTTTCGATTTAACAAAATATTCGTAGCAAACAGTTCTTTTGGATGGTTTCAGACAATGCTAGGAAGGCATACAATAGGGGAGTTAGCAAATTCTTCTATAATGTAACAGTGCCTTGTAACGTGATTACTACCATTACGTTTTGTATGTATATAACATATAAATATATAGATATTTATACACATATATTACTATAGTTTTCAATATACTTTGTCTTGCCATAAATATTGTTACAAGGAAAAAAATGTACGTAACATTTATTACATTACAGTATGGTAGTTTAATATATAAAACCATTGAAATATACAAAGCTTATGCGAAATGATCTCCATTGGCTACAATACAGTCTTTTAAACTTTGAGGCCAGTTATCAATATCACATCTTTCTATGGGAAAATTCTTCACGATCAATGGTTATTGTTTGGGGACTCCAAATTATCATGGCGTTTAAATCATAATCCAGTGGATTAAGACCAGGACTAGATGACGGCCAGTCTTCAACTCTGATGAAGTCCAGAACGTTCGTTTTTAACCAAGTTTGGGTGGATCCAGCTTTATGACCCTGCGCCGAGTCTTGCTGAAAGGACCATTCTTTATATATCTCGCATAAAGTAGAGTAGGCAGAAGGAACCTAACGTTTATATATTTCATTCCATGTTACATTTAGTCAAATTTTCGAGTCGTTGTGTATTTGTTTTATTAAGAGGCTGAAGAAGTGAAAATATTTTTTTCCCCGAGTGGGAAATGATCCCACAACCATCGCGTTCACAGTCAAAAGGCAAACAGTGGTACAAGGCTTAGTGCAATAAAATAACGTGTGAGTGTTATTTAATTAAAAACGTTTTATGTATCTAACGATTTACAACTGCTTTGTAGCATATTTGCATTTTTAAATGTAAAGTTTCAAAAAGAAATCAAAATGAAATAAAAATGGGAAAGTTATAACATTATAACTGTTTTGGAGAAATAAATTTTATTTAAATACGATTTAAATAAAATTTATATTTTTACTAATATTACAAAGTTGAAGAGATCTTTTGGTTAAGCGCTCTAATCTTGGGAAGTATTTATTCGATACAATATTTTTCTGTTTTATAGTCCTTTCGTCGAGGGAGGCCTTAGGCATTATATATTACCGTAAGAGACCAATCGTGGTACAAGAGCACAAGTAGCCCAGGTTTGATTCTCACTCGAGGAAACGAAATATTTAATATTTTCATTTCTTCGCTCTAGTGTTAAAGCAAAGTGCGGCGTTGAGTTCCGCCAATCAACGCCCAATGCCTTCAAAATACGACGGAAAATGAGAAACGGAGAAAATAATACAACTACAGATTATAAATTCGTTTCAATTAAATGGCTTAGCCGGTCTAAACAATATTTTGCATCATTTGCATAAAACTTTCACTGCGCCCTCAGCCCTGTTGTGTAATTACTATAACTACTAGCGCGTACTGTATAGTTTCTAAAACCTATTATCCGATTTAATGGATAACTAAATATATGTGAGGCCAGTCGTGGCGCAGCGGCACAAAGTGTGACTGTAAAACCCACTGGTTGTGGGTTTGATCTCCACTCGAGGAGATGAAATATTTACTTAAATTTATATTTCTATTTCTTCGCTCTGGTGTCGAGGTCAAGCGCGGCGTTGAGTTCTGCCACTCAATACGTAATTCGGGGGTAATAACAGAGTGTCTTAACACTAGGTTCCTTCTGCCTACCCTGCTGTGTGCGGGATACATCGTAAAGCTGTTTTTTTAAATAATTTTTTTTTGGATAAATATATATCTAAAACTGTTTCAGTGGTAAAAACGGTTCAGTGGCAGAGTGTTTTTGCATTCAGAAATCATGTTTATTGGGCCATTGTGGCGCAAGGCAGCATGTGACTATAAACGCGACACTTGTGGTATTTCCACGGGGGAGTGAAAAACTTAATATTCTCATTTCGTATCTCTGGTAACTAGAGAACGGAGTGTTTTGACACTAAGAGGCGGAAAAGATACTCTTTTTAGAGCGAAAAAATTAAACTAATTCTCTTCATGTGGATCGAACTCAAAACCAGTGTTTTTACGATCAGATACTATAATATTGAACTTAAAAAATAATTAAAAACATTAAAAGTTCTCACGACCTCGTGTAAAAAGGCCTTTATATTTAATTCGATCACATATTAATAGCAAATGGCGCCGTTACCGGAAGTAATGGGACCTATTAAACGATTAAACGTTTACCTCAATGATGAAGAGAGTCAATCCACATATTAGGGTCAAGATTTTAATAAATCAAATTCATCCTGTATCGGCAGCTGTGCAGGAAGAGGGAACCTAGTCTAAGACACTGCGTTTCCCCACGTTCCGCCGAATTCTGGAGGCATTGCGTCTTGCGTAACAGAATCTTAATTTTAAATTAATTTAATTACTACGCTATGATCGTAATAAGTGTCTTACTTGAAATTAAAGTTCTGGGTTCAATATCCGATGAGGATTACGTACAGGTATCATTATTTCTTTCTTCTATACTTCATACTTCACTCTCTTTCTAGCTTCACGCTGTATCCCGCATATAGAAGACAGTGGAAACCTAATATAAGGACACTACATTCCCTATTTTCCGTTCAATTTTTAATGCTGCGTGGTCAGCGGCGGAACTAAACGCCATTTTTTGTCTTTTTACCAGAGGGACGAAATTAATACATTTGAAATATACTTATTTCCCTTCCCTTAGTTCGGAGATTGAAATTGACCATGATAATTTTTTTAGCTTCACGCTGTATCCCGCACATGGAAAGGTAGAACTACCTAAGCCACTCAGTACCCACCCCACTTTCTGCCGAATTCAAGACGCATTGTGTATTGAGTGGCGGAACTCTACGCCGGACTTTGCTTCGAGGAAATGAAAATATATAATATTTAATTTCCTCAAGTGAGAATCGAACGCGCAGCCTATCGAGTTTGCCCCTGTACCACGAATGGCATCATGGTTATTTTCAATAACATATTCACTTTCTTTACATAATTTCAAAGTAATTAACAGCTTAATGTCATATAATAAAGGCCACGTATGATACATATTTCTTATATTTTACTTCGAAGATTGGTACCGTAACCTAGAGGTACAAACTAGTTTTTTAGAAGAGATTGTCATGTTGTCCTTTGTAAAGGGCTTATTATTTATAATAATAATCTCTTCCTTTTTTTAGTTTCACGCTCGTTCACGCATACCTGGCTCGCTGGGTAGACAGAGGGAACCTAGTGTTAAGACACTTCGTGTCCCACTTTGCGTTGAATTTTCAGGATATTTATTGCGTGTTGAGTAGAGGAACTCGACTCACATTTTATTGTCTTACTAGTGCAAAAAATAATTCATTCTTCTGAGTGGAAAACGAACTCTAAGCCGTCACGTAGCAAGACGCCGCACTGTGCCACTGTGGTACGGACGGTCTCATAATATACTAACGGCCCATTCGCGGCTTCGCCGGCATACCACCTTTAATAATTTTATATATACATTTGTTTTCATACACAAGCACTATGTGGCTACTTGAGAGGAAGTCATCGGCAGCAAGGGTGCCCTCCGCGGTACTCGAGCCTAGGCTTGCGGCTGTCGCGTTAAATTATTTTAATTTTACATTTTCTTGAAATATAAAAACTGAAGCTTATCTTTATAATTTTTGCTTGAAGATGGAATAACTTTCGCACGTAAGTTTCAATATTCATGTCAAATGAAAATCTGCGAAATAACACCTTGCAATTTATATTATTTTTTATATAGCCTTTACCATTCATGAAAAATGTAGTTTTGATACAAGACAAAAAAAAACTAAATCAGACCATTAGATCCAGAGATCTTAGCGCTTAAACAAACAAACAAATTCTTGCGCTTTATTATATTAGTATAGATAATATACTTTTTTTTTACTAAAGAATATTGTCGTATATTTTGATTATATTGTGAGATAGGTAAAGGAGACTCAAGGACTTTCATTTTATTACGTTGTTTACGCTATATACTGCATAGCAGGTTAGGCAGAGAAAACCTGGGAACCTAGTGTTAAGTTACTTCCGCTCCCCACTTCCTGCAGAGTTCTGGAGACATTATATGTTGAGTGGCGGATCTCAACGCCGGGCTATTTCTCGTTACCGGAGCGAGGTAATGAAAATATGAAATATTTAACTTTTTCGAGTGAAAATCGAACCCATAACCTGTCGTTTATAATCGTATGCTTGTGCCCCTGCACCACGACTGGCCTCTAGACAAGGTGTTGAGTTCCACCACTCAAACAGCATGTCTTGAAGTCGTCATTTAACGAATGTAATAATCTAAAGATACATAGAATTACACGTAGAATCTGCGTCACCTTTACGTCAAAAGTAATAAAAAAAATGCATATAACTTAAATTTATTGCAATTTGCAAGCTATCTTAAGATATTTTTTTAGAAAATGTATAAAAATTTAACATAATGGAATTTGAACTCGCGCCTCTTGGAAACCATCGAAGTGCTCCAAGTGAGTTTTAACATGTTTTCTAAAAAAATATTTTTATTTTTTTATTGCTGTATTCCGTGTGTAGCAGAGTAGGCAGAAGGAACCTAAGGTTAAGACACTCGCTTCCCACTTTCCGCCGAATTCTGGAGAAAATGATTTTTTTTATGGAAAAGACAAGGCAAACGAGCATTCGGGTCACCTGATGGTAAGTAACTGCCTGATGCGAAACGCAGTGGCATAAAATCACTATTTAACACCGGTTTTAAATGCCGGGGGTGGTAATGATCCGGTCGAGTCTGCCCATGCGTGTTGTCATTGCTGGCGACGTAACTCTACCGCACGTACTTTAGTCGCCTCTCACGACACCACCTATACCAGGATGATCCTATTCTAGGCCGGGATCACACGGCACAATTTTTTTATTTCCTTGAGCGGGTATCGAACCCACAACCGCTCGCTTTTACAATCACACGCCTGTGTCTCAATGTATTTGGGAAAGAAAAAAAATATTTTACTTTCATAATTCTAAAATAACACGTTTAAAACATTATTTAAAATTTCAGTTGCAGTAACTCGCGCTAATAGAAGAAATAATATTTCGTAAAATCTTAGTATAGTATACAAATGCAACTTGCCGGTATTTTAGGTTAATTACTCGCGTAGGTTTAACAAATATTACAAACGTTGAAGCTGTTATGGCACAGTATGGAAGTTTTAAGTACAATTCCTTGATTTCGTTAGTTTTTTTTTCCGCATATAGAAGGGAAACAAGATACTTCGTTCTCAATTTTTCACCCAATTTTCGAGACATTGTATATTGAGTGCAGGAACTCAACGTAGTGCTTTATCTGTTACTCGAGTGAGAGCGTGATATGAATCTCTTAAAATGTATATTCTTCAGCTTCATGCTTTATCAACTAGGTATAGAATCTAGTGTTATGGCACTCTATTCTCCGCTTTCCACCAGTATTCGATAAATACATTACATTTACAATTATATATTATACTAGCGATCCTCGCAGTTTCGTCCGCTTAAAATACATAATTATTTATTTATTAACCTGAATTACTTTTGTGTTAAATAATTCTAAAGACCTAATAACAATATACATACATTGAAAACTAAAGCTTTAGCCAATTCAATAAATAAATACTTTGTAAACTAAATTTTAATGGAAGATTGCCGAAATACAATACGGAAAACTGTATTTAAATCAGTTGAATCGTTTCTGCGATTAGCATACACAAACGCACAAACAAACAGTAAAACTGACAAGCCAAAAAAAAGTTTAGGTATTAATAGTAAGTAAAAATCATTGTTTTGGTTTCCATTATATTGGCAGATGTCTCATATCTCCGATGAACAGACGGCGGTCAATTTTATTATATGTATAGATAGATACCTACATTACGAACATTACACACGGTTTACTGTTTTTGCTTATATAATATAGAGAAATGCTCCAGCCAAAGCTGCGGTCTGGGTGTTAGTTTACGGACGCCGGCGAGTATTAGTACTAGATAGTAAGTACCTCCTTACCGTTACGTTATTTAATATTTAAATATATATATTTACATTACGTAAATATTACGTCTTAATATTCTACAGTTGTTAATTTGTTAAGAAAATATATTAATATTTTCATAATAATAAAATATATTAATATAATAGAAGTATTAATATAGCGATTATTTCTTTCATTTTATTATTAAAGCGGTATATAACTTATTTTTTAAAAGGATAAAAATATACGAGTCGTGGCGCAGTGGCACAAGCGTGCGACTTTGAATACGACATTTCGTGAGTTCATTTCCCACTCGAGCTAAAGAGTCTACGCGGCGTTTAGTTTTGACACTCGACACGCAATGCCTCCAGAATATGGCGGAAAGTGGGGAATGGAAGTGTCTATGATGGGACTGTATTAACACTAGATTTACAGGTTCTCTCTGTCTACCTTGTTATATTTCCCTCAGATATAGCGTGAAGTTAAAAAATAATAATATTAATCGAATCTCATGCAGTATGTAATGATTAGCAGTGGCGCAGGGGCACAAAGTGAAACATTTATATTTCCATTTTTTCGCTCTGGTGTCGACACCAGAGCGAAAAAGGCAAACCGCGGCGTTGAGTTCTGCCACTCAACACGCAATATCTCCAGAAGGCGGAAAGTGTCTAGCTGTCTCCGTTCCCCACTTTACGCCGAAGTCTCGACACCAGAACGAAGAAATGAAAATATACATTTAAAAAAAATATTTCATTTCCTCGAGTGGGGATCGAACCCACAACCAGTCAGTCGGTTTTACAGTCACACTTTATGCCCCTGCGCCACAAATGGCCTCATATATATATAAAAAAAACCCTTGGCAATTGAACCATTAGGTTATACATCAATATTTATAATTTTACTTAAAAAAACCACTGAGCCCAACTATGTAGTATGCCGTGCGTATTGTACGAGTGACGCAATGTATGGAATATGACCTCCTCAGTCAGCTAAATTCGACCTTACGCAAGGCCACGTATCACTTGACAAAATATTTGATTCATTTATATTATTTTTATTATAATCTCTTAATAATATATCTCTTTATTAGAAATTTATATTGCCAACGATAAGATAGGTGCTTAGCATTTTTATCCAAGTCAAGTTCAAAGTGCCTAACATTTTTCCATAGACTTTTTTTTATTATTTTGTAACTTTTAGTTTTTTTTGCTTATGGCTTATTTTTAGTGTGTTTTAGTAAATAAATGTTGAAAATAGTGACTCTTTTGTTTTAGTTTTGTATGTTACGCTGTATCCTGCGGGGTAGGCAGAGGGAACATAGTGATAAGATACTCTGTTCATTTTCCGCCGAATTTTGCGGGCATTTCGTGTTGAGTGGCGGAACTCAAAGCCGCGCTTTGCCTCGACTCAAGAAATGAAAATATTTCAATTCCTCGAGGGGGAATCGAACCCACAACCTATCGCGTTTACAGCCACAAGCTTGTGCCCCTGCGCCATGACTGGCCTCAATATTTACGTACTTTAATATTTTTTATAAAAATATTAAATATATATTTAAAAATATGAAAGATTTTTTTATAAAAATATTTAAATATATCTAGGATCTTCGATATAGTATACAGTTCAAGCACTTTAGTCATTTAAACTAAGTATACGTTAAATTTCGAAATTTCTACCTCCATACAGCTGTTGTTGATAGAAACAGCTGTTGTAACAGTCGAATTGAAATCGCGTTATAGCTTAATTGGCAAGAATACTTAGCTTAGTATTGAACTGATATGGGATATTACAAATTCACATCTTGTAATTTATTTATTTTTTAGCTTCATGTGGTTTCTGCACATAGCAGGGTAGGCAGAGGCAACCTTGGAACCCACAACCTGTCCCGTTTACATTCGCACCCTTGTTCCGCTGCATCATGACTGATCAAAAACCTTATGATTATTTAAAACTTTATTTAAAAAAAGTCAGTTTTCCGCATCCAGGAAAGGCAGCGAGTACCTAGTATTCACGCACATCGTTCACCACTTTCTGTACAATTATCGAGGCGTGTTGAGCGGCAAAACTGAACGTCGTGCTTTATAAACTTCTTTACAAAATTTTAAAAATATACCTAGCGAGATTCAAACCTGTACCTTTCAGAAATTGTTCAATCGCTCGCCGCCTATTAAGCCATCCTATAATCGAGCTACGTCGAAAATCTTATATGATAAATTAAAAACGGTGTTAAATTACGCAGCATAACAAAATATGTATATCCTCAACAGTAAATAACAGAGTGTTTTAACACTAAAGGCCTTCCTAAAGTTATATTAATAAAACTAGTTAAAAATAAGGAGCGAGTTTCTTAACACTAGGTTCCAGGTAGAGGTAGGCAGAGGGCTGCCTACCTCTACCTGGATAGATCGTGAAGCTAAAAAAAGTACTATAAATTACTACAGCGACTGTCAATGTTGATTGTCAATGTCAAGAAACATATTTCTTGCTTAATACGGTCGTCGGTGACGTCATTTACAATATTTAAGCAACGTGGCGTTGTGTTGGTAGAGCCCTCCTCGCAACGCCTTTTCTTCTAATAATTTGATGTGATATAATTTATTGAAAAAAAAGTATGAGGCCGAGTACGAGGAGTAGAGAGGCCGGTCGTGGCGCAGAGGCACAAAGTGTGACTGTAAAATCGACTGGTTGTGAGTTCGATCCTCACTCGAGGAAGTGAAATATTTATTTACATTTATATTTTCATTTCTTCGCGCTGGTGTGGAGGCAAAGCGCGGCGTTGAGTTCTGCCAATCAGCACGCAATGCCTCCAGAAATCGGCGGAAAGTGGGGAGTGTTTTAACACTAGGTTACCTCTGCCTACTCTGCTGTGTGTGGGATACAGCGTGAGCCTGTAAAAAAGACACTGTTCTTCAAAACGTGGGTCCTGCCGAATTTAAGAGATATTACGTGTTGAGTGGCGAACGTTATTACCGCGTCTTGTTTACCAAAGCGGAGAAATTTACTGAATTAAATAGGTAGATTGGGGAAGTCGGGGTGCAGGCACGAGCATGCGACCATAAACACGACATTGTGGAATCTATTCCCATTGGAAGAAATGAAATTTTCAATTTCCTTGCTCTGGAACGAGGCAAAATGCGGCGTTGAGTTCCGGCACTTAATGTTTCGGGGATACGACGGAATGTGGGGAAGGGAGTGTTAAAGTTATATCTCATATTACTCTACTGACGTTTAATACATTAATTACAGTAAGAGGATAGGGACCCTATTTCTATATATTATTTCCCAAAGACTTCCATCCATCCATCCATCCATTCCATGTGCATTCTAATTATTTAATCTAAAAGTAAACCTAAATGTAGATGTTTTCTTTTAATTTATTCTTTTTTAAATGACCACAGACCTATAAATTAAGATAATAAAAATAAAACTATTTAGCTTAAACAAGGCAGCCCTTTCAAGTATTACCTTAAACAGAAAGCACGGAAGTACTGGTGCACCCTTTTGAACATACCTTTGCAAGGTGACATGACCTTACTGTAGTAACCTCAGAGTGACCTTAGCCAAGGCTGAGTCCAGTAAACTTTCGCAATTTCGCACTCAGGCCTCTGAATTCGCGACTCGCTAGGGTCAAATATTGTTTGATTCATGGCCATCTTGATGGCACGAGTGTAAGATAACTCGGTTAGTTGTTAAATGTAACGGTCAGCTTGTTAAACGTTTTTTTTAAAATTATCCGACTTTCATAGAGGATGGTAGTGTTTTTGGAGTATATGTATGTATGTATGTATTATGTGTTTCTCTGACATATTTTAATAACAGCCCAAACGGATGGACGGTTTTTGATATATGTGAAGTGTGGATGGATTCGTCATAGTTGTGGTAGTAACTTATGCTATATTTTCAAATTTGTGCATATGCCTAAAAAAATTTGGAAGAGAAGTTAACTTGGATTTCAATGAAAAGTCTGAAATAAAATCATTATTATTATTATTATTTTATTTTACGTAAAATTTTATTGTTTCTGTAATTTTGAGAACGCTTCCCACTTCCATATTTATATTTAAAACATGCACTGCTCTGGTCATTTTATTGCCATAGTTCATTTTATCGCAGTGTCTGATTGTAATAGCGATGATTGTGGGTTCGACTCACACTCCGGGGAATATATTAGTTTTTATTTTTTCGCTCTGTTAAGAAGGCAAACTTCGGTGTTCCGCCACTCAACACACAATGCATCTAACGTTGGGAGGCAGGTGGGGAAGAGAGTGTAGGTAACTGGGTTTCCTCTGACTACCCTGTTGTAACCGGGATACACCGTGAGTTTATGATAGCATGGATTAAGACAATCTGTTCAACATTTTCCGGCCAATATGTAAGATATTGCGAGTTGAATGGTGGAATTCAACGCCGCGTTTTGCCTCGTTACCATAGCGAGAAAATGAAAAAGAAATATTCCCTCGAGAAAGAATCGAAGCTACCGTTGTGTTTACAGTAATACGCTGTGCAGCTGCGCCACGACGGCCTTCTGCCAAATTGTTCTTCTTTAATTGAAAGCAATAAAATTTTATAACTGAGAATAAGAAATAATACTGCACGTATACTATACATATTGTATTAAAATTTAAATTGATGATTCAAAAAGCCTAATTGGAATTTTATATAATTTATATGTCCAAAGCTCAAAATGAAGATACAATATTTTTTAATAATTTTATTAAGCAGAAACTTATCATCCCACTTATCATATTTTTCATCCCCACTCGGGAGAAATGAACTATTGTTTTTTTGTATTTTTTTAACAAGACAAAGCGAGGCATTGCCCTGTAAGTTTTGCCTCCTCTATCGCATCATGGGGAGTGTTCTGGGGAACTGTTGGACTTGTTACCTGCCGCCAAATTTTCTAACCGCACCTACATCATGGATACATGACATTCCACTACTGTGCTGTTTCGTGGGTACTTCTTTACACACGTCACGGAACTGTAGAATGGCCTACCTGCAGCAGTGTTTCCATGTCGTTACGATATGGGTATCTTCAAAAAGCGCATCCATCTCCACCTTAAAGGCAGCCCAACCTGTAGCTCCTCTCGTGTGATGGTATTTTTTAATTGTGCTTGAATTTGCTATGCTCCAAGGAACTGTAGACCTGAATATTTGATATTAATTTCAGTTTGACACCTTCACGCGATGTCGAGATAAATGGTTTTCACGCGATCTCGAGATAAGTGGTCTTGAGGCGGATAGACGGACAACGAAGGGTTCCGTTATAACTTGTTTGAGATGCGGAACCAACGAGTAAATTAATAAAAAAGTCAATTCTGTTCATAAAATATTGACTGTACTTCTAGTGGTTACTGAGCGATTACTACTGTTTCTTATACATATATGTATCCAATTAAGAGCTGATTCTAAATTGAGTAAGGTTTTTGCTGGATTTTTTTGACGATCTTTCTTTGATTTTGAATGTTATTGATCTTTTGATTTTTTTATATTTACTTGGGGTCTCTCTACTAAAAGTCTAAGCTGTCTCAAAGCAGTCCAGAGAAAAGAAAATTATCTATTTTAATCCCATAAACAATGAAGAATTATAACCAATGAAATATATGATATTATTACTTTTTAGCTTCACGCTGTATCCCGTTCATAGCAGGGCGGGCAAAGGGAACCTAGGAACCTAGTGTTAAGACACTTCCGTTCCCCACTTTCCACCAAATTTTGGAGGCATTCCGTGTTAAGTAGCAAGACTCAACGCTGCGCTTTGGCACGTTATGTTGCCTTGTTAGAGCTAAGAAATGAAAATTTAATAAATTCATTTATTTATTCCCCTGAGTGGGTATCGTATTCACAACCATTCATTGCGTTTACACTTACACGCTTGTGCCTTGTCTTGTCCTTGTGTTTATGTCGCTGGCATTAATCATGTAGTCATTCAAATTTACGACTTTTTATCTTTCAGATCGATATATAACCTTTTTAAAGGTCAACGTATTAAGTAGGTCACGTATTATATATTAATTGTTGTGTTATCTGTGGAAATAAATGGGAAAATATCCAATTGACAGATGTACTATTATATTTATACTTTTTAAATATATATATGTTAGGCAAAAATATTCTGCTTAGAGTAGTTGTAAAGTGAGAAATTTTGTTATTCTGGAAAATTTTCAATATTTTTCCAAAGTAGCCGTGGTAGTGCATAAGTTAATGTATAACAAAATAAAAAGGGGTTCAGAGCATAATAAGTACACTATTGGATTGATTTTAATAAATTTTTGTATGGTGTAAAACCAACACATAAAAAATTTTGAAACGCTATAAAAAATATATTCTTAAATTCAGAATTCAGAATTCTTACTTTATTTTAAAAATTACGCATTGAATATGTAAATTTTAAAAATCATTATTTACGTAATGATTTTTTGTACTTATTTCTTTATTGTTTACTACTAAACGAATTAGAATGTTAGGATAGCGGAATATGGGGCCTGGTTTCATAAATAAACAATTCTTTGTTAAATTTATTAAAAGGTTTCGATAACTATTTTTAAAGAAGATTTTTTGTCTTATTATATTCAATCGTGGCGCTAATGTAGACAACAAACTACTACAGTAAGCTCAATATAAATAGCAGCTACAGATTAGAGAATTCTTAAGTGCAGGTTAATTTAAGTTTTCGCAGGGGAAATTTTCAAAAGCTATCTAATTCTTGGGAAGAATTCTGGTTCCGCCATGTGGGATTTTTACTCACTAAAACACCTGCGGTTGCCAAATTCGACACGATAGAAGGACCCGGGAAATTGGTACAACCGCGTTCGTAGCCAGACGTCAAACGACGTACTCCTCTACGGTGCTCACTTATATTTTAAAATTATCCCTTGTTCTGACGTACTCGTCTGTCAACCATGAACCATTCTAAAAGATAGATAAGATATGCAAAACTCACACTGCCTACACCAATGATCTAAGCTAAAAAAAAATATCCGAATGATTGAAGATGATGAAGATTCTAGAGGACCAGGACTATTGGCAAGCGCACGTCCACGGCATCGCTGTCTTCTCTGAAGAGAAAGATCAACGCTTTCCCGATCTCGTTCAGCAGCCTCCTTTTGTGACGTAACCGTCTCACGGAAGGCGAGTATTGCTGTCCACGCAGCCTGCCCAATATATATCTTGTAACTACGGAAAGGTAAAGGTTACGTCCGTCTTCCTGAACTAAGGCCCGCCTTTGCCGCCCCTAGCGGGTTTCAAGGGTGTGTTGTGCAGTATCAGTGTCCTTGTCGCAGTGGAGGCAAATCGACGCTGTCTGACGTCCGATCTTTAAAAAATAATCACCGAAGCAACCGTGATTATCTGTGTAAGGCTTAATTTAATTCGATGTTTTCGTCTCATCTAAGCCTCGAAGGAAGGAAGTACCGCTTGAACAACACAATCGCGAGCATATCGTTCTTCAAAAAACCGTGTACGCCACGTCTGGAAAGCAACATTATTTTCCCGTCGTTTGAAATCAAATGTGCTGGGGTGAACATTCAGCTGGCTCTCGAATTCGACTGTATATTCTCACATTCATAGATGCCATCTAAAGGGAGGAAACCTGCCAGTAAGGTTGCTGCCTCATAAAATATCGTATGATAACCACGTAAGATTCTGATAACCACTCTGCGCTTTAGACTATAAATTTTGTTGTACAGCGTTGAAAATTAACCTATTCAAACTGAACCTGTATTATAATATCCGTGTAAATGTGGTGGCGTTAGGACATACATAAGTACCAAAGCCACAGTGCATAGTCTTGATTCTTAATTGTTTATATTTGAATTATCAAATACCAAAAAAAATATTCTCAATGCAACATACTTTATATTTCAAAATAAATATAGTGTCGTTTTATTTACTCCTTTTCAGATTCTTAGCTCTATGGTCACGACACCTATTGGTCGGTTTTAAGCGACTAATCCGGGCAAGCGACAGCGCTTTAAGCGCTTTAAGTTTACAATGTATCGTGAGAATACAATATCGGGAAAAACAATATGAACTAACGGTTTTATTATCTTACGGTGACATGTACATTTTAAACATATTACTATATATCCATATATATATAATTCTATCATAACACACATATATATAATTCTATCAATATATTAATGTGGCGCAGCGTTCGTGCCGCTGTAAACTGTGTGACTGTAAAACCGACTGGTTGTGGGTTCGATCTCCCCCCCCCCCCCCTTCCCTCTCGAGGAGATGAAATATTTACTTAAATTTATATTTCCATTTCTTCGCTCTGGTGTCGAGGCTAAGCGCGGCGTTGAGTTCTGCCACTCAACACGCAATGCCTCCAAAACTATTATAGGTTCACTCTGCCTTTGCTGTGTGCGAGATACAGCGTGAAGCTGATAAAAAAAAAGATATTAAACAACAAAAAAAAGATATTTATAAAAGAACACAATGTGCACCTAATTATAAAGCAGTTAATAAATATATTGTATTTAATTAAAACACAATACAAAGCCACTGACGCCGTTTGGCGGGAAAAGAGCTCGCCTTGAATGACGCTTCCCGCCACGACCTCGCTCGCGGCCGCTACTCTTCGGCCGACGTCGGTTGCGATCGGCAAACTTCGTGAACGTAGCAGGACCTCGGTTGAGGCCATATTGGTTTGGTTAACATCGGATGTATTCGGTTACTCGATTATATTATCGAGTGAAAATTACATTTCATTGGAATTTTGTTTTTTTTTGGGTTTTTTTTTTAATCTGTGTAACTATTGTATGGGGTTTATATTTTTTTTGTTTTAGGTTAGGTTAAATACATATTTTTTATTTTAATATAATATTTATTTATCTCAATAGCATACAATATGATAGAATGGCGGAGCACCACAGCATTTGACCATAAGCGCGGCGGGCATATTTGATCACCATTCGGGGGAATTAATTCGAATCCGCATGCTTTAGATACACCTTTTTTAGCTTCACGCTGTATCCCGTACACAGAAGAGTACACAAAAAGACCCTGGAAACTTAATATTTAGATACTCTGTTCTAATTAAGACTCTTCCGTTCCACATTTTCTGCCGAATTGCGTGCTTAGGGGAAAAACTCAACGCCACGCTTTGCCTTATTACAAAAAATATAAAATATTTCTTCCAGTGGAAGTCTGATACACAACCTGTCCCATTTACAGTTGCTGGCCTCTGTTAGATTAATATTTGTTAAAAATGTCGTTATCTATTATATACTTATTAATTTGATATACACTCGATACCTTAGAGATATAATTTAAAAGCTTATTATTTAAGTGTTAATTATAAATAGGCTCTTATGAAATTAATGTTTTCATTCCTTTATTAGAATTACATTTAACATTTTTTATGGTCTTGAATATAAAAATATATAAAAGTGAACATATACCAGGTATATTTGTGAATTTTAAATTAATAAAATATTCATAATAATAAATAATATATAATATATACTATAAACACAATGGTCTTGGGTTCGATCCCCACTGGTTGGAATGAATCATTTAATTTTTCAATTCTTAAAAGATGAATTGAG
The DNA here is from genome assembly GCA_021202915.1 of Heliconius himera. Lineage (NCBI taxonomy): Eukaryota > Metazoa > Arthropoda > Insecta > Lepidoptera > Nymphalidae > Heliconius > Heliconius himera. The sequence continues at coordinate 532,058 of JAJHJA010000397.1, read as the reverse complement.
ACGCACCAAACTTGTTAGTTGCACCATCGTGGTGCAACTAACAAGTGGATATATAAATTATGTGTACATTCATCCACTGGATACTTTTTGGATGATACTCGGCTAAATGTACCTATAATTTAAATAATTTCTTGTCAGTCTTGTTAGTGTAATTCAAGTTTTGTCAGCAACTCTAGGCTACTTTGAATGAAAAACTGTTTTTTTATTTTTATTATATTTTTTCTGCATACTCTACAGAACATTTAATTGCACAAAGATAGAAAAATGACTGAAATGTAAATGAAAAACGAAGAGGAAAATTTTCGTACATAGTTCTTGATAAATAGCACTTAATAATCAGATTCACGCTGTATCCTGAAGGCAGAAGGAAGCTAGTGTTAAGACACACCTTTCCCTATATTTCGCCGAAATCTGGAGGCACCGGTTAATCTTGTAAAATAACATTTTTTTATTTTTTTTATTTTTCTATGAAAACATAATAACATTAACACAAATTCTTTCATAGATACCAAAATGAATGAGGTAATTTATATAATAAAAAAATAAATCAGCTTCAGTTAATGTATATTATTAATTTCTTTAAGCTTGCTATTTAAAATATATTTTTTTATTTCGAAATATTTGTTAACTAATATCAAGTAGAATTTAGTTTTAAATATAATTAGAATAATAATATTAAGAAAAACGTCTCTATAATTTAGCCTCTTTACAAATTATATTAAAAAAGTAAAATATCAACTGTAATTTAAAAAAACAGAAAAACAATCACATAAAATGTTATCTTTAAATAATTGTAAAAAAAATTACACAAAATTCTATATATTTAAAAAAAACTAAAATATTAATTATTATTGTTATTAATACTAATATAATTAAATAATAGTAAAAAAAAATCCTTGACCATCGACCAAAACTCACGGACGGACCAGAGGACGCGACCATTGCCGTCCAGTTGACCCGATTCCTAAAATTCAGGGTTCTCTCGCATCTCGCGTTCAATCGCCCAGTTCAGTGACTTGACGGCCGCCGCGCGGACACGACGCGTGTGTAGTGACAGAGTGTTGCGTGCAAACTGGATGATTTTTATATATGAAAATTTGTGTTCGTAAGGATTTATGTATTTGAATTTAGAATTTTTTGGATTGCATTTTGGAAGTGGTGAGTGATTTGTTTTTTTTTTAATTATTTTTTTAGACGTAACTTCTAATTTATTTGGTTTGGAAATGTGAAAAGTTGGAGTTGTTTGTTTTTTTTTTGTTTTGGTGAAATCGTATGAATTTTGGTTGTTAATTATCAAAACATTGTTGTTGTGTAGCCTTCGGTGTGCTGATAATTTTATTTTGTTAAATAATCTTTTAGTATCAGTATAAAATTTTATTGAATAATTTATTATTGTAAGTCAAGTTCTTGATTTAAAAAACAAAAAACTGAAAATACTGTGAAGTAATTTAATGATCAAATTATTTATTTATAAATAAACCTCTTTTATATAATATTTAATATATTGAGGTATTGTTTGAATAATAAAAAAAATTACATCTAACGAGAGATATTAAATTTGCAGATAAGAATCAGATATACACAAAAGTTTTTGAAGTATTGCGCAGTTGGATTTGTATTTTTCTCATCTTAATACGTTTAATTTGCTTTTACCACTGTATATAATTATTGAGTCATGAATTATGATATTGGCAAGTGCTACAGTAAAAAATATTCCTTAAGTTATACTATTGTAGATTTTTAGTTAATTTAAATGCTTTTTAAATATTTTAAGTCACAGATAATACAAAATTTTATAATAGAGTAAATGAGTTTGATACGTGTTTTTTTGTATTGATCTATATTTTTTTAATAAATTATTTTTTATACAAGAGAAATTCGATTTTGAATTGAGTGTAATATTGTTTTTCTTATAAAAAATCAAGGAAAGTTTTAAATGATATCAAATCAAGCCAAATTAAGGTAAATGTATATATATTTCAGATTAAAATAATAAAAACATTATAAAAAACCATTACAAATTTATAATTATGACTAATATTGTATGCTCGTAGTTTATAACTGATATATTATTAATATATCAAGATATATTACATTAATATATATTTTAAATTGTTGCCATGTACTTAGAAGAGATAAAAATATGTATATTAAAAATAATAATTTACTCTCAATCATATCTTGAGTTAAAGTATTTAATATCATCATTATTTATATTCATGTGAGTATGCACTGCATTTATAAGATAACAGTATCCATGTATCGTTAGGGTCGGCAACAATTTACTAAACGTAAAATAAATAACTAATTAAATAATCTTACTATTACAATATGCTAAATAATATTTTTAAATATAATAATTTTTATAAAATTATATCTTTATTTTTCAGTATTATTAACTAATTTAATAATTACATTTGATTTCAAATGAAATGCTTTTGATAACCCTATTATACATGCACAAATCACGGAAGAGCCAAAGGGAAGATAAATGCACTTATCACACAATAAATGGCCTTGCCCTTATCAATAGAACAAACACTCACCATCTCTATCTATCGATTTTGATTACTATATTACAGAAAGAGACAGATACATAAGTGATGTTCCCGCTTTTTATCGTATTATTATAAAATTACATGAAATAATAGGTAATTATATAAATGAAAAATATGAGAATATTATATTTTGCTACATTCATAATTTTATATAGTATCATCATTATATTGTGAACGACAAAATAGATTACACGGGACCCTGGTCGTCTGATAATATAAAAAATAAAAGTATATACAGGATGGAAGTGTCAGCGCTCCTTTTACGGGAACAGTATATAGGAGAAAATATTTTAAAGCCATACCTAAAGAAATTAATCAAGATACCTCAACAGTTTAGACATAGGATTTTTTATCATTTCACGATGTTTATCCATACCTGTATTTCGTGTGACGCAGTTACGCATAGATACCAATAACGTAAACACATACTACTACAAAAATACTACTAAAGGTTAAACAACTTTGAATTTTGCCGCCAATACCTACGACTCGATTTCGGAATGAGGCGTATGCGGCGGTTTCACTTTGATAGGTTTGTATGTGCGTACGTCGTTCTTGACAAATTGCATTTTATATTACAACAATAATTTTATTATTTATTTAGATTGAAAAAAACACTTTTTAATTTTTGGGAAAAAATGTATTAGGCTTCTATAGAGTAGTTAAGACTGTGGTTTCACTTAAAGTGGATCTGACACTTCCACCCTGTATATCTAAAGCTTCCAGTAAATATATAAATAAGATGAAGAAAAGTCTTTTCTTTTAATGTTTGTTACATTTTTTAAGTTAATTATTTTTTTTATCGCTTTTGCAATAATCTCAGTGATCTGTCTCTATACTCTACTTCTTCCCCAATTTAGAAACATGAAAAGTACTAGTATACCGACAATTATCTGTGTCTTTTTGAAAAACAACAGCAGGAACAACTGTAGTAGTAAATTAAAAATTAATAAATAATTAAATACTACCATTAACGATCGCATTCAGAGAGCTCAATTTGAGTTTAACTTCATTTTGCAAAACTGACGTGGATTCAAATCCAACAGATATTTAATAAAAAGTAATGTCTGTTGGTGATGGGTAAAAATAATGATAAGCCTATTTAAATAAAATGTTAAGTTTATATTATAATAAGGTATTATATACTCGTACATACAGTCATACATATATTTACAATAATTATACTTTATCGTGGTTTTATCCTATTCAAGAAAATCTTAAATTTACAATTCGAACCTAAATCAAATAAAACATACATCCGATATTCCTTTAACGCAGAAAAATTTAAGACCTTCTTCTACCTTTTTATTTATTAACTCACAAAAAAAAACTAAGACATAGAAATGTGAAATTTTTGTAACAAATTAAATCATTATTTTAATTTCATGAACGGACAACACGGTCATTGTTAAATCGATCCGCTCAACATCGGTTGCCACTTTCACTTGTTATAATTTTGGACTGTCATCGCTCTTATTCAGCGAGAGTGCATATTTGCATGCAACCATTAATCATAGATTTAACTATTACTACTTCTATATATGATACAGTAATCAAAATAAATAAGCCTGTATTTCTGAATGCAAAATGAAAATTAGATGGGATAGCGTTTTACTGTTAAGGTTATGGTTTCGATTCCCATTTCGGTGAGTTATATTCTTTTTCTCGCTCTGATAATAAAAAATGTGACGTTTAGTTTCACCACTCGATAAGCAATGTCTTGAATTCGTGTGGAAAGTGGAGAGTAAGAAGGTTATTTTTGCGTATACTGTTATATGCGGGATACAGCCTGGAGCTAAATATCCTTTAAACGCATTTTAAATTTTTATATAAAAAAAATTACAAAAAGAATCCTCTTGGTTCCCAAGAGGATTCTTAATTCTTTTTCTGTAGAAAAAATACAAAAAGAATCCTCCTGGTTCCCTCTGCCTAACCTGCTATGTGCGAAATACAGCGTGAAACTAAGTAAGATTTTATTATAAAGTCAAATGCAATCTTAATTCGTGTAGAGATCATAGATGATTAATCGGACGCTTCCGCGCGCAGTGAAAGTGAAACGTCATTATTACGTGGCGCGCTGGTCTGCTGGTCTGCTTGTGACTCGAGGCTTTGTGATATATATATATATATATATATATATATATATATATATATATATATATATATATATGTATATATATATATATATATATGTAAATATTAATTTATAAATATATTTTTTAATATGTGTATTCATTTGTTATATTAATTTATTGTTAGCATAATTTAATACAGGTTCTAGCTGTAAACGCGACGGTTGTGGGTTCTATCTACCCTTATACGGAGAAGAATAATGCTTAATTTATTTCAATTTTACCCCTCTGGTAGTTAAAATGCGGCACTGTGTTCCGCCACTTAGCCCGCAATGTCTCGTAAATGCGGCGTTAATTTGGAAACGTAGTGCCTAAACACTATATTTCTTTACTTGCTATGGGTTACAGCGTCAAGTTATTTATATTAGAACAAAAACAGTAAATAGTAGAGCAAAATCTGTCGTTTCCCCGGCTATCGGTTCAGCAAGACAACCGAGTCGTAAAATAATTTCTAAAAGAAGAAAGTAATCATTAAAAAATAAACTCTCGCGTCTCGTGTTTTGAACCAACAACAGTAAAAATGATATTACCAATGTAGTATGTAATGCATTTCGAGTTAAATTACATATTTTAATATGGTTTTAATTAATATTTCCAGCCACACTCAGAAACGTCAATTACGATGTATTAGTTACTTTTGTAACCAAAGGGAAGGGAATGAAAATAATTATTTCCCCCAAATGAGAATTGAACCTGAATTTTCACTCGCATATTGTACCATTGCGCCACGACGGCCTCTGATTCTAATATACAATTTTCATAAACATAATTAACAAGCATTTATTAAATATGAAAGAATAACGGATTATATACAATGCGGAGAACGCAGCACTTAACGGGTCTTTGCCTCTCGTGGTATATATGGGAAATGCTAAAAAAATACTTACGTAGTTATAAATAGGGCTAGTGAAAGTTATGTCATAGAGGTATGAAATATTTATCGGACATACATACCAGCATACCAATTACATGTAAATTATATCAGTTCAAGTCAAAGTAAATCAAATTTTTGTATTATTATTTAATAGTAATATGACCGTGGTGATGGTTGTGGGTCCAAAAATGCATGTTAAGAGGTACATTTGGTTCATTTCACTCTCTGGTAAGTTTCTCTCTCTGGTAAGACAAAAATGGCATTTAATTTCACCACTCAAAAAAAACTGCGAAAAGCAAAGAAAAGAGCGTCTAAAGTCCTTGGTGAACCTTTATATTAAAATGTTATTGGTACTTATTACCCCTATCAGAGATGCATAAGAGAAGTACCATCATTCATCACTCAATATGAAGAACGAAGTGGCATACTACTAGGTTCTATAAGTAAAAGACATATAATAACAAATAAAATTTATAAAATAATATAACTCATTATGAAACCGTAAAAATATTAGTTATAAATTATATTATAAAGTAAGATATAATATATTCTTATAGTTATGTAGTTATGTTAAGAGATTATTGACCTCACGTATAATAGAACGAAAATTGCCATATTTGGTTTATCGACAAAGTTTATCATCGTACCATGTGCTCAATAAGTGAAAAATTATATTTCTCTCAGTTTATATACAAATAATATCAGCGGCAATAGTTTGTTTTTAGATTTTAAATTATACTTATAAAATATATTATACTTATTGATTCTAAATTAATTTTTAATTTACACAAATGTTTCTTTTGCAGTGTTATTCGTAAACATTTCATATTATAATTTTACGAGGACATATTATGTACAGCAAAAACTAACTTCTATACACTAACCGGCACCATAGTAAATATTAATTTAAAAAACGACCTCTAATATTTATTACAACAAATAAAATACATACATACCTATCCATTATCTTGAACACGCGAATAAAGCAATCAAGGTCCCGGGGCGTTCGCGTGCAAAAAAAATTATTGAAATAGTTCGTATTTAAATCCAAATGTATAATAAATAAATCCCACGTAATAAAATAAATAATTCGGGCAGTCCTAGTTCTAATCAAACGGCGTCAAGGTCCGCAAAAATTTTTCTCTAATACAAATCCTTGACACACATAACGCTATGACTGTGATGCGCGGTTACGCACTCGCGCGAAAAATCGCCACAGATAATACTATACTACTATGTTTTTTTTTAAATTTCATACTGCATCACGTATATGGCATGGGAGGTAGATGAAACTTAATGTTAAGATATTGTGTTGATACGTGCTTTTTGCCTTTATAAGACGGGGCGAAGAAATTAAAAGTTAAGTTTAAATAATTAATGAAAATATTAATATATAATAGTTCTTTCCCTCAAGTGAGAATCAAACACATAATCGTTGCCTTTTAGTCTCATGCTTGTTCCCCTGCGCCACGACTGGCCTCAATACCTATATATGTATAAAACATACAAATTAAAAATATGATAAATATAAATCTGTTGAGTCTTGTTGTGAAATGTTTTTAAGCTGTAATAATAATGTTATTACTCAATTTGCAATTTTGTTAAATTTACAGTTTAGTAAAATAATGGATAATATTTTAATTAAATAAAAACTTTACTGTGACATACAAATACATATATTTATAGTAATTAGTAAAGTTAAAACAGCTATATTTTGACGACGTGATGTCGCCATTGTGTTAACGAAATGATGACAGCAATATACCTAGTTGTTGTGTTCTTTTTGTCGACGCTGTAAGAGAAAGTGCGTAAAGATGCCAGCAAATAAGTGTAAATGTAACTATATTTTTAATTATTTTTTTTCTTTGACACTAAGTTCCCTCTGCCTACCCCGCTTTGTGCGGGATACAGCGTGAAGCTGATTTTTTATTTTAATATTTGAGTCTTATATTACATGCGTTGTAAATGAGGACAAAATGAATGAGCTGTCATGTAACAAAATGTGAAAACCGCGTGTTATGTTTCATAATATTAGAATAGCCTACGTTACTTTGCAAGTTTTCTTTTCAAATATTTAATGGTGACCATGAAAACAGTCCTTTAATACTAAATTGGTGGTATTTTTTTACTGTATTTTGAAATATATTCAAAGTTTCCAAAGCCGAATATTCGTTAAAATATATGAGCTAGACGCTGTATGAATAATGTAACCTATATTAAGTCAAGAGATTTAAAAAATATTAAGCTATCACGAACAATATTGAAAGTGAAATAATGTTTATCTAAACTTTTTCAATAGTATTGTTCTAACTAAGCTTATGTTGAAGTATTTATAGTAGTGTGAATTATATCTTTCGTGCAAATTCAGGGCAGATAGTGTGCCCAGGCTTGTGCTAGTTTTATTTTAGGGACAAATTGTATAAGAATAACCGTATTTTTTTGTTCAATATATACTGTATTTTGGTGGTAACGAATATTATTTTTTAAAATCTTAAAAATATCTCTTAAAAATATTTATAAATCTTGTAAATTCAAGTCAGTGTTCAAGAAATAGATATATCAGGTTATTAAAATAAATAAATATTCCAAAACAACTCAATAATCAATATTTTTTATTTCCATTTCCGTTTACAGATTCAAAATACATTCTCTATTTGTATGATAATATAAATGATGGCGTAAAATACGTGCGTAGATGTAAACAGATTACTAAATATCAGGAACTCTACAATTCAATATAGCGGTTATGTTAATATCCTACGCTATTTCATTCGCACTATTGTGAGATAAAATAGGTTTATATTGGAGAAAGCAAATATTGGTGCTTATTATTTACGGCTTAATGAAAATTTATTGTATAGTAAAAATAAATTTAAAATGACGGCTGTGGGTTCGATACTGATTTGGAGTAACTCATATTATGTAGACACATTTTAAAAAGCGACGTGAAATTAGAGATTAGTGATTTATCGTAAAATTATCATTGTTTAATTATAAGAAACTAGAGAAAATAAATAAATAACGTTAAAGCAAGTGTATAGTGTATAATAATAAAAAAAATGTATTGACTATTATGCTTGTGATAGCAGGTACATAAAGAAAGTTAACCCCAAATTATTACGTAAAAATGTTAAAACTCTTAAACAATATACATAACAGTACGTTAAAGGGTTGACAGCGAACAAAAACCATTATAGATGTAACTCGGGTTTTTATGATACCATAAAACAATATTTGTTCTTTACGCGTACTAAAACAATGTAAAAAAAGTTTTTATATTGATATGTCATAAATTTCATTCAGCGTGAAATACAAGTTGTGGTTCATTTAGAAAGCTTGTTGTATATTCTCCACGGTTTAATATAATAGAAATATTTAAAAATATACTTTTTTTAATAAAAATAACAAAAATTGCTTTGTTTAATATTAAAAATACATTTTATAAAATAAATCTTTATTTTTAAATTTAAAAAATAGGCTATTGATAGATTTTAATCAGCCACAAGTGAACTATCTCGATATCATTCGAAATGCCAAAACTATTCGCTCGTCGTCGATAAAAATCGTTTGTGCTCGTGAAAATATTTGTATGTCCAATCTACTTGGACCCCCCTCCCCCCCTCCTATTTTACGTATCGCGACCAGAGGTGGGAAAGATAGTAGTATCTCAGAGGTCACGATTGACTGGTCTTCTGCCAACCTTGGCCCACTTTGATAGCTGCGCCCCTCGGATGTATCGACTTCCTAGAGGCTCGCTAATAATATAAACGTAAATTTATTTTGGTGGCGCTCTATTATGTGTATGTAGAGTCGTCGTTTTAATTTTTTTTTAATCTAATCTTAAAGTGGAATGTAGTCAAAATTTAAGTAATCTAATATTAAATTACTGATAAATATTTATATTATTTGTTCTTAATTTGCCATCGTGTAGTTCAAAATTTATTAGGGCACATTTTAAGAAAATAAAAAACTATTTTAAGATTGTTACGAAAAAAAAATACTGTCAATTTTTCTATGCAAATATTTTCATACAGTGTTTACATTGTATACACATCCTCCATACACCTACTTGAGCTCTACACCTCTTTTCGGTCTCTTACGTAACATGACAGTCACACACACACATTACTTCATACATGTCGGTTTAAATAGTCATACTCATTTAGTCATTGTTGATAATGAAAGAGTTTTGGAGCATCCGTGACCTAGTTTTGTCTTAATCTATATTTGCTTCGCCATTTTTTGTAATTAAATAGTTTCGGCATTTTAATAGTATATGAAATTTCATACGTGTTTGAAATGATATTTAATATATTTGGAATAAATTGTGTTACGATTGGAAAGTTTTATATTTTATTGAAATAAAGTAAAATTAATGTAATATATTGCGTAAAAAAAATAAGAAAGAAGTGTCTTATTAATATATCCTCTTTTTGGACATTCTACAATGCGAAAAAGAAACGAATTAAAAAAATATATATTGCTTTCGTTTTCCCAGAATCATTTCAGAAAAGAACCTTGACTCAATTTTTGTGTTTAGCAGAGCAAGTCAAATAGAATATGTGTACATTTAAATGTTGTTTACAAGCATATTAAAAATTACGTTTAAAATGCAGCCATATTTTTTATTAAGAGCTTTATTTATTATATTATATTTTATATTTCAGCTTGTCTGTTATGGTGGGGTTCAACGTGGAGGAACTTCCTGTTTTGGTTCTCTCTGCCCTTCTGTAACATTACATATGTTACAGAAGGGCAGAGAGAGGGCGTTACCAGCAATCTGAATAATCTGGAATTGTTTCTTAATAATCAATATAATTCAGGTTTTCTGTACAATACTAGATATTATAGAATGCGTAAATTGTATAAATTACCAATAACATATATAAAGAATAAGACGTGAAACCAAAAATATATATTAAGGCTCTTGTTGAATTTTGTATTTGTGCATAGTTACTGCATTATTTTTATTTATATAAATTAAAATTTAAACATATTATGATATATTATTATTTTTTACTATATTTATAAATATGTTTCACACATCAAACGTAAAAACAAAACTTTAAAATTTTGCGACGTAGACATGACGCATACAGCCGCCATATTCGTTGCAAACGTCATCACCTTGAATGCTTTATCCACTTCGCTTCGAGAACTAATATTTATAATGTAGGTACCTTACGTGTAGATGTAAATAATATTTTTTTTATACCCACGCCTATTATAAGTTATTATATATTGAAATTATTTAATTCAATTAATATTTAAAAAGCTTTACGCTGTATCCCGCATGTAGCAGGATAGGCAGAGGGGACTTAGTGTTAAGACACTCCGTTCCCGACTTTCCTCCCAATTTTTAATTAATATTTTTTAAAGTAATATATATATAAGTTTACTCACGTTACTTAAGAACAAAGTATCTACTCCCCACTATTGTAGCGTGTATGTAACTGCGACCTTATGCTCTACGTAAAAGAACCTTGATCTCTAGCTATTACTGAAAACTTGCATTAAAACACGCTTATTGTCTTGCATTGTAACTCCTATATAACGAGTACTGACTCTATACCGCCCAAATAGGGTTTATTATTGTATAATTATAATTTTCGTGGACCTTGACGACTGGCCTTGCTTCTATCTGGCCGCTCTTTCCGCCTTCGCCGAATCAATTTGAACGTTATTATTTTTATGTAGTTGTTTCAAAATATATTATATAGATTTTTATTTTTGATATTTGAAATTGAAAGTGTTATAAAAAAACAATATTTAAAAAATATATAGGTATAAGTATATTTTATGACATATTTATATTATAAATACAAATGATCTATTATTAGCTGCAACAACCTAAATTAATAATTATATATATATATATATGTATATTTTTTTCTAAGTAGCAAATTTGCAGGAATCTATGACCCACATACGAAAATAAAAAATGAAATTTGTGGACGAATCGAGCGTGCGCGCACACACTCGTAATCGGCGAATGTGTGTCATGATCAGTGGGTTAAGTTTAAACAAATTGAGCTGAGGGCCGCGCAGGTAGATCCAAGGTCCCAATATAAGGTTTGTGTGGTAGCTGCTTGCCTGTGACTTTACCTGTATTTACTAAGAAAAGATACTAATATTATTAGAATTTGTGAGGATTGGTGTTTGTTCCACTTTCACGTATAAACTACTGAACAAATCTAGATAAAATTTCATATCAAAATAACATATATGCTATAAAAAAAAAATTAGAAGTCAAGATTTAGTATATCTTTTTTTCAGCTTCACGCTGTATCTCGCATATAATACATTTTTTTTTACTTTAAATATTATTAAAGCTTAGTAAGATTTTTTGAGTTATTTTTTGTTTCTCTGCTTGCAAGGTTTCTAATAAGGCCATTTATTGTTGGGAGGGTGAAGCATGGTGTTTGTCATGTCCTATTTTAAATATTTATATAAAATGTTGCCTTGACATTAGTTTACGGTGGTTATAAGGAATATAATTCATTAATATGTTTTCTGTTATTGTAATTCTTCGTATTATATATTGTAAATATATTACTTAATAGTTTTACGTGTTCGGTCGCAGGTCGTGGAATTTTTTCTCAATTCTTTTAAGACGAATTTTAACGCGTGTAACTAGTAGTATATTATAGACCCAATCGGCAATGCCTCAAATTTGAGCGAAAAGCGAAAAACATTTCCTCACCTTACTATGTTATACGACAAAAACAGCTTTTTTTATTACTTGAATTGACAATTTTTGTTATATATGATTTAATAGAACGCTTATGTTTAAATTATATTTTCACATATAGATTAGTATTAGTACTTTATTGGGTTTTTAAATGGCTTTCGAATAATAACTTCACTAGAAACTGCTTAAATTATAAAAATATATTATGTGAAATCGTCTACGATACTTTACGTCTCTTTTGTTTGCAAATTATCTGCGACAGAACAGCCAACGTGGCATAATTCATTTATATTTATGCTACATTTAAAAAAAAACTGTCACCTGCATCGTTTTTTTTACTAGTTTTGAGCTTATTTGATTGATATTTTGTCACAAGTGCCGTTTGATCTGAATGAGTACTCACTAATATGGTCCAATATCACGTTTATTGTATATTTTAATTGTATAAAATATAAATGAAAAGATTGTCTTATCTCTTGTCTTACTTTAAACTACTCAGGATAAGTAAAAGTTTTTATATAAATGATAATAACAATCAAAATGTGTGATGACGTATTTTTACTTTTTAAAATACTCCACTCATTATTCCACCAAATAAGTATATAATAAATAAGTATATATATATATAGATTGCGTAATATTCTTTAGGATATAGGGATGTGTAATAAAATATATTTGTACGGCCTTGACAATTTTCCTTCAGCATTAGCGATATATAGTCAATCCTCGTTATGACACGTCCACCGCCGTGTCACAAACATTGAACACATTTGGCAATAGTTGCATCACTAGCACGTAGTGTGGCCATCTTTTAGTTATAATATTTAATTATTTAAAATATCATTGGGGCTGGAACTAAGTGATAGTTGTGGATTCAATCCATATTTAAGGGGTTTGTTTATATTTATATTAGAGTCAAAATGTGCTTTTGAATTCTGCTACATAATATACAATGTCTCGATAAATAAGTGAGGAAAGGAGTGCCTAATAAAAGGTTTTAGGGTTCCGTAACTTTTAAAGTAAAAAGGAACCCTTGTAAGATCATTTTGTTGTCCGTCTGTCTGTTTGCCAAGAGAATTTATCTCAAGAACGCTTGGAGATTTCGAGTTGAAATTTAAACCATATATTCGAATCTGCGGCCCCATAATTTTCTGAAAAAAAATCGTTAATCGTACTAAAAAAAATATATGGTCGCTTCTGTCGCAAAAAACGCGTATTTCGAAACTATATAGAGAATAACAATTAATAGGTTGCCTCCGGTTCACCTAGAATTATGAAATTTGGCAGCTAGCATCTACAGGTAGTACTAGTTCAGGAAAAAATACGTTTGTGGTTAAATCCTAAAAAATAATAGCCTTAAAAAGGGACCAAAATTTGAAGTGAGGAATCAATGAAAGGGCTAAGCTCAACTTCAATTTCAGAATAAGCTCGAGACCTCCAATTTTTATATGGATATATATATATATCTTCTTTATTATCTATTTTTATATGGGAAAATAGTTATGCTTTGATTTTCATTGCCTACTCGTCATATTAGTATTATCACATTTAAATTGTTTATATATTATATAAGAGTTTAAATAAAGTTATTATTATTATTATTATTATTAAATAAAAATCTTAAATAAAAAAAAAATAACCTTTAAATAATGTCATCCTTTACGTACATTTTCTCTTCTCTTATAGAAAATTCAAAACAATAAACACAACAATGGTTAATTAAAAAATAATAAACACATTAAAAAAAATACAATTTAAAAGATAATACGTATTATCCACAAATCTAACCTCGCTTAATAAAGTAATTGTTTTGAGCACCTTGTAACTTAATATGCGTTTCGGTACTCAAGTACGAACGATAAAAAATTAATTATTTTATAAATTTAAAGGGACGTTCTCGGAACGGTGATATGTTATTATAATTCAAGGTACGGTTAACGTTGGAGGCACGTACGGCGTATAATTTAGGAAAAAAACCTATAAGGTTATATATATATTTGGTAACTGACCCAATGAGGACCGAAAAGAGACGTTGAATGCGCTGCAGTTATTTTGTGGTTTTCTCATGGCTGTAATAAAATATAAATAGAATTTAATTTTCATGATCTATTGATGTCAAATAGCCAAGAAAAATGTTTCACCTTTCTTCAAATATTAGGCTAGTTGAAAAGAACATCGTATCTCTACTTTTTGTAGTACCCCTACTATTATTGTGTGGTGTGGTAGAACTCAACGCCGCGCTTTATTAAATCCATCATCATTGATACATCACTTTATTGTTTACTTTTCGATCACTTCAGTGACATTGCAAGTTGAATGACGAAATTCAATTTGAAATAATCGATAATATTTAACAAGTCGTCGACGAAGATAGTTAAAAGAAATTATAAAGATGCTCCAAATTATTTAGGTTAAACTAAATGCTGTTAAATCATAATATTTAAATCCAGGGCAACTATTGTGAAATATAGAATTTGCTGCATTTCAGCATATTGACACATTCAGTATAATACAATTGTTGCACAATCGACCCACATACTGTATATTATGTACGTATTTTTTGTTACTGAGTCACGCAAGTATTAATTTTTTTATTGTAATTGTTATTTTAGTATCTCCTATATTAATTTAAAATTTTATCCTATTTTTATTGCACATGAAAATGACTAGCAGAACGTGTTGAAAAGAGAAGAGACTGACGTCTTATTTTTAAGATCATATAATTTACTCAACACGCAATGCCTCAAAAAATTCGGCGCAAAGTGGAGAACGAAGTGTTCTTAAACTAGGTTCCCTCTGCCTATCCTGCTGCGTGCGCGATAAATCGTAAAGCTGATTTGATTTTTTTATATAATAAGGCATAAATATTAACTTTTATATTACGATTTTAATTTTTAATAAAACTATAATTTTGTTAATAATGAAGTCATATAAAAGTTTTAGACTATTAGATGTGCATACCTATGAATTTCTGATAGGAGTAAGCGTAGAATAAAAATGTAAATAATAAAAATAGTAAAATGGATGTGACAGAATTTCCGATTCAGATCCGAGATCAGATTTGAAGAAATTTTGGTGGCCATTATAGTCTTAGTTATTTTTTAATAGAAAAATGTAGAGTAAATATTGTACAACATAATTTAATATAAAATATTGATTATAATAATCAATAAAGATTTAAGATGTAGACAAAACAGAAATACATATATAGCTAGATTATTTTAACCGTCTGTTCCACACTTGGAATCCGGTAGTGACGGACGTATGTTAGAGCGAGACAGATATATAGAAACACTTGCGCGTGAGCAGGAAAGAACTAACAAGGTTACACTCAATGCCGCCATTACACTATCGGCGCCAAACTAGAATTATATTATCGATTTAAAAACCTACATTTCGTTAATGAACCTGTTTCAATAATGATATGGATGGTTTTTTTAAATTAATTATATGTACTTGCTTATTTAAGGTCATTTTTTGCATTTTCAAGATAATATATATTATATAGGTTTTATCTGTAACGTGACCTATAAAAGTGAACTAGTTAAGCTTTTTTTTTCAATTTATATTTACGCCATGCCTTCTATATAAAGAAAACATTTATATATATTAAGAAAACAAAATATTTAAAGATAGATGACGAATGATGACTAATGTTTAACTTTGGTTTAAATTAATTGCTGTTTAACTTGTCATTTACATTTTTATAGATCATTATTTATTTATAGAAATTATTGCTTTGACTGTTTGTAATGTAATCAGATGTCCAATTACAATGCTATATCGATCACGTTTTTAAATGTCATCTCTTTCCCATTAAAACGTTCAAGAAATAATGTAATCTATATATTTCGACGTGCTTAATAAAATGTGAATAAACGGAATTTTCTAATATTATAACTAAATATTTTATATTTTTCAATTATTAGTTCATACTAATTTTTGAGGTAATTATAAATAAACAATCTGATTTATTTAATATTTTTTTTCTATTATCGAACAAAATAGTAATTTATCACTATTCAAAGGAGGCATATCCAAAAATCCCATAGTGGCCTAAACATCCATATAAGGCCACATTGAGCCAACCTCACTAGCGTTAAGGCCGCGGCTTGACATAGACCCAGATACGATGACATTGGCACTACATTCATGCACTGAGGTCATTCGTTCATTTAAAAATAAACGCCGCCGCCATTTCTGCGTTTTGACACTTCAAACGTCATGTTCAATTTAGTGCATTTTTTTATTAAGGATATGTTATATTTTATAAATTATTTTCGTACTTTTATCAACTTTTAATTATATTACAAAATAATATATATTTCAAATCAGTTAGTAAAGAATAATAGTTAATATATAATTATAAATAAACATTTGACCGCCAAAACTGTACATATGTTGTCGTAAACACTTATTTTAATACAAAATACGTACGGGTGAGTATATTTTGCGCGTTATATAGCCTCTGGTGACATTATTAACCATATCTCAATGTGAAATAGATCAATAAATTACACAGGCGTGCTGCGTGCCACTTACAAGGCACATCGGAAGGTCTGCATAAAGGATAAGAGTACGTCACTACAGGTCAGAATATTTTCATTAAATAAATGATATATATCTATAATTTATTATGGTTAAATGACTGTTTAAACATGCATTTATATGATTGTTTATATAAATGTAATAATATGAAGTTAATTAAAAGTAATAATTAAAGCCAATAGTTCAGACGCCATGACAGCGTATTCGCGGTAAACTATACAAAGCATCAAAAATCACCAGCGTCGACACAGCGTCTTACTATAAATACGACGGTTATGGGTTCAATTTTCACTCAGGAGAATGAATTATTTTGACTTCCTCGCTCTGGTAACAAGACAAATCGCAGCGTTAAGTTCTGCCACTCAAAACTGACAACATCATATAATACAACTTTCTGACATACTTATTTATGACATGACATATTTATAACATGCTTAAGAAATGTGAAATATGCATTAAAATTTCCTCTGATTATTTAAATATATTCAAAATATTATTATACGTATTTGTCGTAATCACTTTCTATGTTTTAGGACGGTAACGTTTTACATATTACGATTTCATAACATGTAATATAAATAAATTATAAATTACATAAAAAAAGTTTCTATTAACAATTTCCTTATTTATATTAACGACATATTAAAAAATGAAATCGTATTTCTAATAATGTTGAGTTGTTTTTATTTTTTTTTAAGCATTTGCTTCTAATTTGAATTTCTACAGATTTTTATTGTTGTTGTATATATTAAAATTGATACAGCATTCAACAAACAGCGACAAAGTTACCTCCAAAATTATTATTTTTGTAATATTTTTATTACAAATATCTGAAATTGTCAGAACATGACCTAAATAGAAATCAAACCTTGTGGGTTTGGTTCCATTACATTATTATAAATATATATTCAATTTTATAAAAAAACAATAAAGAATTGACGAAAAACAAAATATCATTAAAGATATTAGTAAATATTAGGCTTCATAGTACTACGTAGCTACGAGGCCTCTACGGCGTAGTCGGTAGTATCGTTGATTTTCAGGTGCTACTGCAACCTTGACAATATTGAGATAGTTTTACTTTAATTAAAGAAGTAATTATATAAAAAAATATTCTGTTAAATTTATTAGTAGGCTTAAATAAAATATAGCTTTTCTTATTTTATTTAAAACAAAAAATGGCTTATAAATTTATTTTTTTCTTATATTTTTAAATGAGCACAAGTTAAATAAATTAAATTAAATTAAAATTTGTAGAATTATTAGTCGATATTTTGATACATAGTGGAAGTCGTGGGCAGTGGGCGTCAGAGGGTGGCTCTAGGCAACAGTACACGCAGCACAATTGCCCTTTGATCTAACAAACACGGCATCTCGAAGCAAATACTATTGAAAACAATACTTTATTCGCTTATATAGATTATTCTTATACACTATTTATTATGTTTTAATAGAAGAATTATATTTCGTAGAAATATTTTATATTGAGTGATATTAATTGATAAAAAAAAGAATTTTGTCTGATTTGTTTTCAGAGGCAAATTTTATAACATCTTCTGTTAATAAAATTTAAGCATCTTACCTTAGTTAATAAATAAATAATAAGCAAAATAAGTGAATGTAGAAATAGGGTTCCCATTCAACTTACCACAAAACAAATAAAAGATTTATAAAAAAATAAATCTTATTCTGTTCTTTAACAATAGTATACCATTGTCCACTTTTAATAGTGATGAAAATAATAACTAAACAAAAGTCCTTACCAACTGTAAAAGAAAGAAATAAAAAAAGACCAATTTTTTCAATCAAAGCCGTTTTCCTTTTATATGTATGTTACTCGTGTGTATGTAGACATGTATAAAACTACGTCAGATTGCAGGTTAAAAAGATCTGATGACCTCTGCGAGTTATTAAGAATATATATTTTTCAATTCTATCGTAAATTGTTGTTTTATAACTAGATAATTTTATTTGAAGGTCCCTTTATACTTTATTTCGGAGTTTTTTTTGGTACTTAACAATCTAACAAATGTTGAAATTTATGCTTCTCTTTTAGTATATTTTATACGAAAAAGAAGCTATAATCCGCATAGTAGGGTAGACAGAAAGATTCTAGGTCCACTCGTCCGCTTCCATAAACAGCTCTTAACTAAGTTAATCTTGAGAGTATCAATGCAAATTATAACACAAGATCGATCTCAGACTTGAGAGCGGCTTATAAATACGGACCTCAGTGTCGAGAGAACACTGCGGCTTGAGTGGCAAAACACTGTGCAATATATATTATTTCAATGTGATTTGTCTATTAATAACTAAATTCTGAAAATCTAGGTAGCTTCATACACACAACCATGTCTTTTTTTTATTTTCTGCTCTACCAGCTCTACATTCATAATTAAAATATTAAAAAAACTTAGGACATTTAAAATAATAACTCATTTATAAATTGTAATAACATATTTAATATTTTATGAAAGAACTTTAAAATAATATACCCGCTTCCTACGAGCCATTCATACCATCTGTGGGCGCGGGGTGTGAGGGGGAAGGGGGTGTAGCTACGGGTAGCCTCCCTTACGCCACGTGTATATAAATATAATAAGTAGTACGTTCGTAGTAAAATATTATCTCTCTATAGATATAATTTGTAATATATATTTATATTATTATACCTATTATTAGACTTGAAAACAAAATGAAAATAAACATAAAATTTTTTTTAAACAAGATTAGTTACACGTATAACTAACACAATCTGCACTAAGTACTTTATAATATACTCAGAACTATACACTATATGAGCATAAAACCGAGTAGTTCAAGACCTGGTTCTATTTTGAGGGAAGTTTATTTTCAGTTTCACGCTGTATCCCACACTCAGCAGGGTAGGTAGAGGGAACCTAGTGTAAGCACTCCGTTCCCCACTTTCAGCCGATGTCTCGCGGCTGAAAGTGGGGAAGTGGGGCGCGCTTTGCCTCGACACCAGAGCGAAGAATTGAAAATATAAACGTAAATGAATATTTCATTTCCTCGGGTAGAGATCGAACCCTCAACCAGTCAATTTTACAGTCCCACTTTGTGCCCCTGCGCCACGACTGGCCTCGAGATGATAAAGATAGGAGAGAAGCTTGATGATACTATATTATTATATTGTCGTCTATGCTACGTACAGCGCATTTAGACTAAGTTTAATGATGATACAATTATTACAAGTACTAGCTATTCCAAAATTCAGCGAAGAGTGGGGACCTAGAGTGTCTTAACACTAATCTCAAGGTTCCCTCTGTTACTCTGCTATGTTTTGGATAAAGCATGAATCTAAGAAAAATTACTCATATCTGGGTATGCCTAAACCAATCATAATTTTTCGCTATTATGTATATAAATATTTATTCATATTATTTTTGTAAAGATCAAATATACATTATGTTTGCGTAGGCGATATGCCTAGGGATGTTTATAGTAATACGTTACTACGCGATCGATATAGGGCGGCGTCGTACGCGTGCTACCTCGTGACGGTACCGTAGGGCGGGCGGTGCTGTGTGTAATGTTGCTTGAAATTATTCATTTTTTATTGTAAATATATAAAAGTTATTAGTTTTTTTAAGACTTTATTACACTCTGTATATGTTCTCAACTTAAATTTGATCTTGAGGTTTTTTTTAAATTCCAAACTGTATCTTGCATATAGTAGGGTAGACATAGGGAACCTGGTGCTAAGACACTCCATTCTCCACATTTCACTCAATTTTCTCTCGAAAATTGTGTGTGTACTCGAAAAAAGTGATGTGTACATGCAAATTTAAAACAAATATTTGATTTGAACTCGCTAATCTCAGGAACTACTAGCTTAAATTGAAAATTTGTTTAAGAACAGAGTTTAAAATAAAAACCAGTTTATAACAATAGTTATTTTCTAGGTCTCAGTGTACATCCATCTTTAACTTTTTCTGTTTATTTACTTAGTGCGTGTTGTGACATGCGCACTGTGGTTCGTTATGTAACATCGCTTTGAATGGCGGACCTGCATCCAGGGTCGTTTGTGAAAAATATTTTGTAGTAATTTATTTCTTTATATAGTGTTTACACTTTTAAAAAAACTTCACGCTCTTACCTCCACAGTATTGTAGGCGTAGGCAGAGAGAACCTTATGTTAAGACACTCCGTTTTTCACTTGTTGATCAATTTTCAATAAATTACATGATGAGTGGCGAAACTTAGTGCCGTGTTCTGTCTTGTCACTAGAGCGATCGAAGAAATAAATATTAAAATGTAGTTTTTTAGGATAAACAAGAAAGTTAAATAGTAAGACTCTATTTTCTTTTTAATTTCGGTGCAATATATATTAGGTGGTATTTAGATTAGAAATAAGTCATCTGAAACAGAAATCCTAATATAATAAAATATAATACGATTAGAGCAATTACATAGCAATATTATACAAAAACTTCTACATATATTAAATTACATTACGCATACAGAACTATTTATTACTATAGAATAATATTCACAAAAGCAAAACAACCGAACAAAAGAGACACCGGCCAGAATGAGCATGCTCGTATAATTGTTCGACTTTCACTCTCGCTGAGTGACGCGGCGTATTACGTTGCTTGTGAAAATACGTTTTTACTTTATTTACTATTTTTTTTATAATATGTGTGTATGTTTGTGTGTGCATTTATTAGGAATAGATAGGCGTTTATTTTTTTTTATGTATATAAATTTTGGCAACAATTGCTTTGAATTGTGGGGTAGTGTTTATTTTTTAATTAAGTATGTATGTGTATAGTTAGTTAGTATTCGTTTTTTCTTACATGTAGCTTATTTTAATTCTATTTTGACATAATCGTTAACTATTATTAAAAAAAAGTTGAAAAAAAAAACACTTTATTTCTTTTAAAAAATTGCCGCCTTTACACAAGGTACTGTATTACATATATATTAACAAAAGTTTATATAAAATATATAAAAAAAAAACTAAATAAACATATTTAAACTATGTATAACTTAAGAATATCTTACATATAGCAACTCGACTAACTCATCACCCCGGTTTTACTTCTCACTGCGCATTGCTCTCCCAGGATCAATGACCTCACCGCGAAAGTACTTTCACTCGCGCGCAACTCTAGCTCGACGGTATCGTGTTGTATGGACTCGACTCTTGATTTATATTATAATGTATCTGTGGTAGTGCTTTGCTTTTTTATTTAAATGGGAGAAATAAAAAAGAAATAAAAAAATGGGTTATTTTTAATAGATGTTTCTTTTATTTTTATTTTTAGGCTATTTTCTTTGAAAAAACTTTCTGTTTTGTTTCTGTCTTTGTTTTATATATTTGATAAATAAATGTTTAGTCAATATGATTAAAATAAAACATTTATTTAGTTTCATTTTTATTTTACTTTACTACTTTGGTTATTAAAAAAAAAAGAAAAGTTAATACACGACTATATAAGAATCACCATCAGACAGAAACAGTGAAAAACTGTAAACGGACGCAAAAAAACAATTAATTATCAAGAAAGTGATGTAAGTTTAAGACCATTAGAGATGAGAAAATAATTGGAAAATGTGTGGAAACGCAAAATTGCGACCAGCTACGTAATGCGTTACATCATTCACGTAACAACGTTAATACCAGCACTGTGGACGCTGTGGACGGACAGACTTTAGGATCGCCGATTACAAAATCTTGAAATTAGGTCTTATTAGTGTGTGCCCTAGTGGGTGGGTGGTTTTGGTAGTGACAGAACTTAACGCCTTTTAACAAGTAACGCCTTTTTAAATGCATCAAAAGATTTCAGCGCAATCTCTTAATTTTTTTTAAACTTGTTAGATAAGTCTTCGATTATCACAGTATATTTCTTAGCAGAAGTGTCTCCTGAGTCGGTGATAATGTCGGTGGTGGTATGTTTATTCGTAAATTAAAATGTGCTTGCAAATATATAAAATAATTTTACACGAAATATTATTTTTATGTACAAAACATACTGTTATTCTTATATAGAAATCCACTGTATAAAGAAACAATACTTGTAATGAATACATCGACAATTCTAAATGATGTATAATATAAATGAATTAATCAACAATTATTAACAATTATTTGTACATTATATATTTTATTCTCTAGAACTAGTCTTTAACTCAAGACGGTTAAGGTTAGAATAGCTTTAAAGGGGAATAAGGAAATGAATAGAAAACTGAAAAAAAAAACAGTAAATAGTAAATAATCGCGGTGTCGTGTAGTAAAGTAGGAAGCGCCGGTGAAAGTCCGTCACGATGTGCACGCATCAATCTTGGACCTGGGGTGAAAATTTTACTTAAACTAAACAAAGCCTAAGTTGGTATTACATTTTTTTTTTCTTTAAATTTTCTTTTATTTTGAAAAAGTATAGAGAATATTTTTAAACATTTTTAAAGTGTTATTTCACACTTAGGAAAGAAAAATACTTATTTAGAAAACGTATAAAAATTTGAACGTAGCGCCAGGAGGCGCGGGTTCGAGTCCCGCTACGTTCAAATTATATATGTATAGAGAAGTTGATGATTTTTAGTCTGGATTTAAATTTTTTGCTTATTTTTAAATCTTCACTTTGAGTAATCAATATAATTGTTTTCATTTTGGCGCTTTTGCAGACAAGGTGCGGTGTTGAGTTCTGCCACTCAATATGCAATATCTAGAAATTTACGTAAATTAATTGGGCGGAGTGTCTTAACACTATGTTTCCACTGCTTACCTACATATATACTATATGCGGCGTAAATCTATACAAATTTATATGTTGAGATATTAAATACTTACAAAATAAAAAGTTATTTAAACAATCAAGTTCAAAGTTAGTCCACGCCCAAACTACCTTTGAAATGTCACGATTAATGTCATCTATTCTGCACTCATTAAAGGCCAAACATGTAATCTGTCACTGTCAGGTGTGGTTTTTTTTATACTTTTGACATTTTGACGTTTTCTGTAGTTTTTTTTTCTTCGTTGTTTTCTTTTTTTTAAATAATTAGTTAAGTAACACTGATCCACGGTCAGCTTTTGATATGTTCAACACTAATTATTTAATAATTTGTCAACGACTGTGAAATGTATTATATTATTATTGTAGATAATTAATATTTTTTTACAATGCTTACTATTAATACGCATTTATAAAATAAAAAAATAATGATGTACATTCTCATTAATTAATAACTAAATTTGAGAATGTGCATCATTATACATCTTTATTCTCATGAAGAAAATTGTGAAGAAATAAATACTTTTACCTATTACATTTCGTAAAAAAGTTACATAAAAGTGTACTGTAGATAACTTACGTATAATTGTGAACAGTGGCAATTTTAAACGACATTATATATAATTTAGCGAGCAGTGTACCTACTTGAGTAACGTTCAACGTTCTGTTACTTATTTTATGTAATGATTAATATTATTTATTTTTCTACCATATATATATATTATCGGTAGACAGAGAATCTATTGTTAAAACACTCCGATCTCCACTTTCCGCTTAACTTCCCAGACACTACGTGTTGCGTGGCACAACTTAATATATATAGCTTCTAACAGAGCGGAAGAATAAAAATAATCTCTATATATATTTTGCCTTTGGCGGATATCGAACACACGACCGTCATGTATCGAAAAATTTAAGTCGGCTTTTAAATATTTGCAGATCAATTCCTAGAAATCCAGCCTCCATAAATGCTAAAGTTAGAACATTAAACTTTTTCAATAAGTACCTAATGAATTTCGCCCACTGAAATTTATGAATCCGGAGTAAGGTGAACCGGATTTGTCCAAAAACGCGCTGTCACGCCTTCCTCGAAGGCGACCGAGTACGAAGCTAGGAACATTTGTGCTTGAAGGGAAGGCCGATCTCTTTACTCACACTCAGTGCATTTATATTTAAATCTATACTAATATTGTAAATCTGAACATTGTGTTCGGTTGGACGCGCTAATCTCAGGAACTACTGGTTCGATTCATTACGTCTTTTCTGTTTACAATGAAATTCAATATAATCAATACAAGTTAATACAAAATTACTACCGCAACAAAATGGCGGATTACAAATTTGCACTACCCTCCTAACGTGGATTTTAAATGAAAAGGTTTGATTTGTAAGATACAACATACCATGAAAAAAAAATCTAGAAAGCTTGATTTTAAAATAGTTTTTTAATTAAGTAATATTTCGTGTTAGGTTCAGTCAAATAATACATAATGTCTGCAGATTAAAATTAAAGATCAAACTGATGTTCCAACGGGTTCTTCCTGTTCTATGAAAGAGTAAAATATTCCATAAATTTTCGTGGCCATATTTAGTAAACTTAAATTAAACACTAGTAGCAAAAAGAGGCCGTGAAAATTGAGTTATTCAAAGATTTCCATATCTTGTGTCGCTTCAAACAAATACTTCGCCTACACTACGCGCAAAGTTTCATAATTAATGACTCAGCCGACCTTCCCGAAACGCTTGCAGGTGGACTACCGGCTTAAATCCGGTATTTTTTATAATGGTAACCACAGGAAACCTAGTATTAAGGCAAAAAAAATACCAAACAGTTAAATCCATATAAATATATTTTTCAGTATAAAAAAGTGCTATATCAGAAATACTTTATTGTTGAATAGTACTCGAGTTAATTGAATCATAGATAGAAATATAAATATTAATAAACAGGCGCCATCGAGTCGCTATAGTGATTGTGAGAACTTGATATTTGTGGTTACAAATTCATATCAGGATAATAGTTCTATTAAAATCATTATAGTTTCCTATGTTTGGATAGAAGTTTGTTAGTGATTATCTACGTGGTTGCTTTACGTTTTCTTTGTTTCCGCATAGCAGTGTAGTTATAGAGAACCTAGTGTCAAGATACTCCGTCCTCCATTTTGTGTCCCGTATTTCAGACGTTGGGTGTTGAGTGGCGGAACTTAACGCCAAGCTTTGTCTTATTAACGGAAATGAAAATAGTTCTTAAATGTGTATAATGAATGAAGTATATTGATTTAATATTTCCTTATATCATAAAATAATTTAGCATTTGTTTGAAAGAAAACTACATTTACAGCACAGTATGTACGTAGGTTATTTTTAAACAAAATATGACAATATTATATATTAAAATAATATTCTACTCATATTATTGGCTAGTTCGATTAGTAATAACATAGGAATGAAGTGGCCGGCACGTGTCCTGCGTTCGAGTCCCGGCTGCAGCTATTTGCGGTAAATGGGTCAAGCGATCCCAAGTTAGATGCAATAACGAATACAAAAAGAGTAAAACGCACGCGTGTGCGTCTACTGCACGGCGGACTGTAGTTTAACTAATAATAGCTGGTTAGTTCTGCGTGTATATTAGTTATATTACTTATTTTTTTTATGAGAACTTAGTGTAAAAATATATTGTTTTGCACTTTTTGTCCACATTTAGACTTTTGTTGTAGACTAAACTCATTTATCTTCCAAGACCAGGGAAATGTAGTTAGTCTACCGGCGTTGAGTTTCGCCCCTCAACACAATGTCTCAAATTTGAGTCAAAGGGAGTTAATTGAGTATCCTGACACTTAGTTTCTGTTTGTCTACTCTGCTATGCAGGGTAATGTGTGAAGCTGAAAAAATATATAGATTATTTGAAACGATGTCTAAAAATATATAGCGCCCGTCGTTGTACGAGAGCACAAAAGTGTGATTGTAAATGTGAATGTGACGGTTGTGGGTTCGATTTCTACTTGTAGGCATTAAATTTAATATTTTTTTTAATTTCTCTGCTCTGCTAACGAGGTGGGGTTGAGTACTACCACTTAACACGCAATGCCTCATGAATTCGGCGGAAAGTGAGAAACTATAATATTTACAAATTACAGTGAAAAAATAATTTTCTCAGCCGGAGGCTAAATGAAACTCGTAGTAGAGTTCAAATGATCAAGGCTCAAGCCGTAAAAGAATAGTGGGTGACATTGGTTCGCGCGTACATACATAATTTAAATAACATTATTGTCCATTTATTATATGAACATTACGGAAGTGTCTCCTTGTCGACTTGTTAGCCTTATACGAGCAACGCGTTTTTACTTTACATTTATTGTATATAAGTATCCTGTAAGTTTTGCGTCAGCGTTTTTCTACTCTCATAGGAATTTCGTAAAATCCTTTCTTAGTGCTCCCTCACGTAGCATAGGGAACTTTATTGGCATTATTTAAAATGTATACTACTAAAAACATAAACCATGGAATTTATTTTTTAATGCAATGCAATTGATAGTATATTAGTAATTTATTTACACCAAAAATTATATGGAGAATTTAATTTTATTATTATAAATTCGCAATTCATTGTTGAAAATATAATATAATAATCATTAGTTGTTTTTATTGGTTTATTTTCAATTAAGTAAGATTTTCTAGGAACTAGTACGACACATCATCCGTTTTATGTAACTCTTGTATACACACGCCTAAAAGAAGAGCGAGTGATTGACCGACATCTAAATATTTATTATATTTATTAGGTGAAATTAGAATGGTCTTGTTTTCATTTACTCTGTTGCAATATTACTTTATAAATCGCTTTATATTATTAACTTTTCTACTATACATGTCTATATTAATACAAATTATAATTTATAGCAATCAATCTGTCAAATTTTATTATACTATATGAAGAACTAAAGCGTTATTAAAATGTCAATGTTTGTAATACTTACAATGTAAGAAATTTTTTGATAGTCAGTAATATACCAACCATAAGACGATTTTTTTATCACAATAATGAAACTATATCAATAAAATCTAGTTTATCAATAAATAAAATTTAAACGCTGGTAATCTATACATCTATTAAACTCCCAGTTAGCGTTAGGTGTAACCGAGCACAGTGCATCGGCCGCGTTGCGCAACTCGCCTATTTATACCACCCTCTGACTAACATCTCCGGAACTTTGGAAAGTTGGCATATTTCAGCTTCCTTCGCCCATAATTGTGTTTGTTGAACGTCTTTTCGTATATTTGGTCAGAATTATGTGGAAAAACTGTTTGAAACTGTTTTTTATCGTTATATATAAGGAAATTATAATTTTGTTAAATTATATTTGTTTATTGATTGCACTATATTTAGCGCGGGCCTCAATGGAATTCTGATGAGATGGTTAAAAAAATCAAAAATCTCTTTTAAAATGTTACATTTTAAAAGAGATTTTAGATTTTAATAGCTTATTATAGTACACAACTATTTAACTTCAAGTCTTTTTTGAGATGGAAACATGCGTATATACTCCAGTTGTGACAAGTCAAAAGACATTTAAACAGATGCTAATACATAATTTTTCGTGGCGCGTCGTGGTGCCGTGTCTTAACACTAGGTTCCCTCTGGCTACCCTGCTATATGCGAGACTCGGATCCACAACCAATAGACCGCTTATACCATCGATTGCGTGCCTGTAACTAGCTAACAGTCCCTTCAGCTACCAAGTCAACCAGGAAGTGCATAGTAGTCCTACGCATTGTTCAAAACAATTGTTTTCCCATTTTCATGCGCGCTCGGCCGCGGGCGTCGCTCCCGCTGATGACCGCCGGCGACCGTGCGTCGACCTCGCCCGCCGACCGCCGTCCTCCAACTGCGATGCCGCGTGTTTTCACGCCATCGCTATTCCAAATTCAATTCGCGATTTTTTTTTTGTAAACCCTAAATTATGGGATTGGGGATTTGTTGCGTTCAACCTAAAATTTCAAGCAGTATCAAATATTACTTGAAATTATATAAATGCTATCAAATCGCTGTATTCAAAGTGCGGCGTTGATTTCAGCCAATCAACACGCAATGCCTCCATAATTAGGCGGAAAGTGGGGCACGGAGTGTCTTAACACTAGGTGCCCTCTGTCTATCCTGCTGTGTGCGGGAAAAAGCGTGAACCTGAAAAAAATCATTATACTTTTTTTTAGTCTTGTCTGTTTGCAGCTCATTTGTGGCTAAGACAATTAAAAATAAATTGTCGTAATTACTATGACTCAAATTACTCTTAGCCACAAATGCATGTATGATTCTCATTCGAAATTTTTCGCAAAACCAAAATCAACTTTTATTGTCGTCAAGTAACATTGCAGGAAATTACATAATTACATATAAATAGACGTATTTAGTAACTATTTTTATATATTATTAGAGACAACGGCCGCGGGTGCGTCGCCCCTGGCGGCGGTCCAATAACCTAAGATTCGGGGGTGGGAAATTACATGTCAATATTTACGCGAGAAAAGTCATTGATTGAAAGTATTTTTTATAGAAGAAAGTATATACGGGTATATATACTTAGTTAGCTATATTTATTTGTGGATTAAATTGAAGTTATATGTTTTGGTTAAGATTGATTGATGACACTTCATGACAATCACGAATTTCAATTGAAGGAAAGGAATTAATACTATATTATATATTTTTTTAGCTGCACGCTGTAACCCGCACTTTGCAGGATAGGCAGAGGGATCCTGGGAACATAGTGTTAAGACACTCCATTTCCATTGAGACACTTACGTTCCTCACTTTTCGCTGAATTATGGAGATATTATGTTGAGTGGCCGAACTCAACGCTGCTCTTTTGACGTTGCCAGAGCGAGGAAATGACAATATTAAATATTTCAGGTCCTCGAGTGGAATTCGAGCCCACAACCTGTCGCGTTTACAGTCACACACTTGTGTCTTTACAGTTTTATTAAATCTGTTTTTATGAGATACATGTACAGCATACATGATTTAATTACATGCACACAAACAAAAATATATAAAAGTAACAAACCTAGAAAGATAATTTGATTGTATTACATAATAGCCTGAAACATCGCTTCAATTAAAGTTGTTCACCTTATATATTTATTTTAAATTATTCAATGATTCTTTCATTATTTCTTGTAAAACATATATCTCAAACAATGCTACAAATAAAAATAAAAAAAACACACTTTATAAGTATAGTAACCGGTAATAGTGACTCATGTAATTTAAATAATAAAAAACAAACTTGAGACAAACAAAGAATCAGTTTTTGCAGTATATTTACTACTTATTTTATTACTTATAATTAATTTAAAGCAAATATCTTTATTAGGTAAGAAGGTATAAATAATTATAAAATTATTTCCTGAAATGTTTTTTAATCATATAAAAAACAAACTAAAAAAAATTAAATAAAAATTGTCTATTTGTCCATTGATATATTTAAATTGGAAGTATTTAATACACTTCTTTACAATAAATATAAAAATCTCACAATTAAAATACATTTTTTTACTTATGATTATTTTGTATTTTAAATGATTCATTATTGACTAATTTACCACACCTCTCTCTTTGACTTTGTTATAAAAAGCGCGGGAAAACTGACGTTTACTCTTTTTTCACTAAGACCACAGATTATACATAATTGACCTTTTATATCTTATTCCAATAACCAAAATTCATTTACGTTTAATAAATTTATTGTTAAAAAGATCTTTATTTATAGCATGTGAGAATATTAACAATGGATAATCTTTCTATAAAGTTTTATTACATTAATCCACCAAAATATATTTTATTTGTCAACATATTATTATATTTTATTTGCATAACCTATAATTTATTTAGTTACAGTGCTTGGACAGTTAATAAAACGACAAATCAGTCTTAATTGCATTATAAACAACTAAGAAAATAAAGTAAATACTTCCTTTTACTCCTATATAAGGAATATTGATTAAGATAATTTAATAATTTAACTAAAACGTATGAAATGTTGATTTTCTATATTCATTTCATAATAAATTAATAAAGGCGGAAATTGTAAATCTTGTAAATTGCAGAGACTTGACTAATTGTCACATAGCTATATATAAGTAGGTAGTATAAAATAATAATTATATTAATTACAAGAAATAATAACTGTCTATAAAATTAATGCCTGAATATTTTTTAGTATAAAAAAACATATATATATCCTACTAGCGGACCCGGACGCGGCTTCGCCCGCTTGAACTATACGAATGCTTATTAGATATATTTATGAAATTGTTTTTGAAAATATCTAACTAATTTAAACGAAAAAAATTATAAGTAAACGTAATCATATTAAAATATTAATAAAAAAAATTAAACAAAACCAGCTACATTATTAATATCATCAAAGTAAAATAAATATTTAAAAGAATCAAAATTAAATGTGTTGTGCTATGTTTTAGCAAGTGCATGTGGTTATTTACATAATATTCAAATACAATAAAAAAAATATTATATTTTTTGTCCCTGTCTGTCTTTCTATTTCCCTGAGCTAATGTCCAGAATAACTGAAGTGATTTTTATTGGACTTTCAATGATCGATTTTACTGATTACCCGGGAAAAATCTTTTTACACGTTTTCCTTGCGCGCGTACATAGATACTATATGAAATAAATAAAGTCCTTTCTACATTCAATATGATAAGTTTTGCAAGCAATATCAAATAAAATCTCAAAATACTAAAACTATAATTTGTTAAGTGTATAACAACGGTATAGATAACCATCTAACCGAGATGAAATAACCAACAATTATTCCTTAAATAATAAATACTTAAATAATATTATGCCGATGACGCGCAGGGCCGCCACTTACACCACACCAAGAAATTTACAAAAATCTAACAAATCTACTACTCGAATAAGCGAAGCACCAAAGAAAAGTATAAATTAATTATAAACAGCAAATAATTACATAAAAAATAACAGTAGTTCGAAAATGTATGAAAATTTACAAAACTATCAAAGTCATCTGCCCTTTCGCGTCGGTCATACTATGCCGGTCGTAGGCTAGGTAATTTCGAATCAGTGACATCTCCTTAATTATTTATTAGAATGTTATACAGTTAACTATAATTTCAGTCTAGATAAAATGCTAAAAGTGACTATTATATTCATTTTCATAAGGATCAATATCAAATTATAGAAAATACATAAGTACAACAAAAACCCGATAAATATAAAGTAAATTAATTAAAATGGTTACTTTTGCTCAACCTTCAGAGATAAACATGGTATATGTATCGCGGACTTTTTTAAACATTAAACAACAATATTTTTGTAAAACATTGTTTTTATGTATCTCATAAGGTTGAGTCGGCGCACGTCATGTATGCGTTAAGCTCATTTTGGGTGACGTTTGCTTATAACAACAAATAAACTTTGCAAACCGTTGCTTAGCAACGGTCGGTTGTTATTAACATGGCGGAATAAATTGCCTGTCAAACTAAAAAGTATTTTAAAATATTAGTATATATCGACAATATTACAAATATAAGAAAAAAAAAGTAACCTATGTTCATCCAAAGACCCTCAAGTATCTCTTTATGAGTATTTTATCACAATTGAATTAGCGGTTTGGCCCTGATTGCGTAACAGACAGACAGACAGACAGACAGACAGACAGACAGAGTTACTTTCGAATTTATAATATAGGTATGGATAGTTAAGTTATTTTTTATATTTTTAGTTGAAATAAAAATGCTTATCATGTATATAAACATTATATATTTAAAAACTTAAATCAGTATGAAGATTACTATGTAATCTTAAAATCTAAACTACTTATGTATTTTTCTTTATAATATAACGTTTTTTTTTTGTCTTAATTTATGCAAACATAGGGAAATTGTCGTCTAGCACGGTGTTAAGTTCCGCCACTTAACATGAAATATCTCTAAAATGAATAGAAAGCATAGAATAGGGATATATACCACTAGATTATCTCGGCCTATAAGGCGGAATATAAATGCACATCAGATCTAACAAAAGATATTTTAAAAAGCATATTTTTTTATCGTTCAACAATATTTATTAAAACGACATGTTCGCCCCTAACTAATATTTGTGGTAAAAATCGACTACATTCTAAAACACCGCCCCCTATTGGAGTCTCAGTGACGACTGGCACGGCTGATATAGCGGCTGCTGAATTTTTAGGTACTGGTTTTCCTGTGAAATTTATATATAAAAAAAAATTATAATACGTAGGGATATTTGTAACCGACTTCAAAAAGGAGGAGGTTGTCAATTCAGTTGGTATATTTTAATAGCGATATCAGGATATTTATCACTATCATTTTACTTATTGAATGACGAAATTGATATTTTTTTTATTACGTGTCTATTTAAAAGTATTTGTAAGAAAAAAAAAGCATTTGGCTGAAGTATAAACCAATTTTAATAACATTTTAACTTCGCGTTGTGTCCCTAGCGGGGTAGTCAGAGAGAATAGAGCGTCAAAAGCTACGATTCGATTAGATTAAAAACATTTTAATACAAAACTCACCTAATTCCGGTGGTATTTTTCTCTTTTTAGGCGTTTTTCTTTTCCAAATTTCTAGTACATCAGACAGTGCTAGGTTCCACTGCTTGTCGAATGCCACCAGAGTCGCATGCAGAACCCCACGTATACCTTTTTCATTGCGCGTTATTACCTATTAAATAATATTAACTATAATATATATAGCAGAAGTGTGTGACTGTAAATGCGACGGTTGTGGGTTCGATTCCGCCTAGGGGCCACCGAACTTTGCCAGAGGGGGCCCCGCTCTGGTAACGAGGCAATCTATAAAAATATAGGTATGATGTTATTGTATATAAAATCATAAAGCTTTAATAAATTTGGATCGAGCTTTTGAATTGTTTTTTTTTCTAATTTATAAGAGAAACAACAAAGATCTTTTTTATTTCCATAAGTACAAATACTTGAGGCCGGTCGTGGCGCAGCGGCACGAGGTGTGACTGCAAAACCGACTGATGTGGGTTCGATCCCCACTCGAGGAGATGAATTATTTACTTAAATTTATATTTCCATTTCTTCGCTCTGGTGTCGAGGTTAAGCGCGGCGTTGAGTTCTGCCACTCAACACGCAATGCCTCTAGAATTCGGCAGAAAGTGGGGAACGGAGTGTCTTAACACTAGGTTCCCTCTGCCTACCCTGCTGTGTGCGGGATACAGCGTGAAGCTAATTTAATTTAATTTTAAGTACAAATACTCGATACGGATGAACGTCTTTTCTAGTGGACTCTTGAAACAAACAAAGAAAATACATATTATTATCGTTATATTATAACAACATTTTCCTTCGCTACATTTCCTTTGTTTCGAAAAGTTGTTAGGTTACGTCACCCAACTCCGCATTCTGTCTCATCGGACCGGGGATAGCAAGTTTACTTTAACTGAAATTCGAATCTACAAACATTAGCTATAAACATATTTAGTAATAAAAAAATCAGCTTCACGCTGTATCCCGCACACAGCAGGGTAAGCAGAGGGAACCTAGTGTGAGGCATTGCGTGTTGAGTGGTAGAATTCAACGCCGCGCTTAACCTCGACACCAGAGCGAAGAAATGGAAATATAAATTTAAGTAAATATTTCATCTCCTCGAGTGGGGATCGAACCCACAACCAGTCGGTTTTACAGTCACACCTCGTGCCGCTGCGCCACGACTGGCCACGAAAAAAAAAATTATATAAGTTTTAATGTTTCTTTCTTGTTGTTTCAGGGTTGGTGACTGAACTGTGAATTCTACCAAATGTGTTCAAATGCAATACTGCCTTCCATATTATATATTAATATTTTAAGAAAAGTAAGTCAAATTTTATTTTAGGTTAATCTTGTTATAACCTCAGACCGTAGAGCTATCTTACTTTCACTATCACTTTGCTATCTCACTAACTTTATATAAAAGGTTCTTTTTTATTACAAGAATCTCATACATTTTGCAAGGTGGGCAGAAAATATTTACTAATATTTTTCGCCCATTTCGAGATAGTGCCCCGGATACGCAGTGATAATCTTTGTATTATATTAATTTAAAATACAACTGAGAAAATTAAATGATTTAATATTGTTCGTCAGAATTTCTGAATACATTCGAACTTTTCATACAGAATTCTACTATAAATATAAATAATGCATAGACTATGAAAAAGTGAACCAGTTCAAGTTATTTTGGGAGAATCATCTACCTCGTTGTAGGAAACTAAATATAAATAGTGACATTTAAATTTGGCCTTGAATTACTTAATGGACATCGTATGCACCAGTTCTAGCCGCTAAGAATCTAGTATAGACGAGGGACAACAATGTTCCCAGAGCAGTGTGAACTTTTCGTTAAATTACCTATATACCGACATACGTACATACTACTATATAAACTTATCATAACCTGTATATAATATATGTATGAATATAAATATTAAGGCCAGTCGTGTCGCAAAGGCACAAGCATGCGGCTGTAGACGCGGTAGTTTGTGGATTCAATTCCCACTCGAGGTAATGAAATATTTAATATTTACGTTTCCTAGCTCTGGTAATGAGGTAAAGTGCGATGTTGTCCACCACTGAAAACGCAATGCCTCCAGAATTCGGCGGAAAGTGGAGAATAGAACTGACATAATGGTAGCAGTTTTCTTAAAACAAGGTTCCCAAGTTCCCTCTGCCTATCACGCTATGCAAAAAAAATTGAAATTATTCCATAATATAATATAATTATGAAGTTAGAGCTAGGTATATTTCCATTTGCCCTTCACCGGATAATTTTAAAATATTATTGTAATGAAGTGTTATCTATGCATAAAAATAATTAGTATGTAATTTTAAAATACAAGTTTCAAGACATTTTGTAGCCAGAATCTAAAGTTGCATTTTAAAATATTTTTCTCTTGATTTTATTATATAGTTTTGTTAATAACTCCGCCCATATTATGGGCTAATCTGATAGAACTCTAAAACATATAATTGCCATTTGGGATAAAAAACTTATCAAAGACATTTAAATTGAGCCCTAAAAAAAAATCTATCGTACCAGACATGTCACATCAAAAAACCTACTAAATTCCATTAAAAATTGACATTTTCAACAGTCCAGATATCGTCCCAAAATATTTAAAAAAAAAACTCCTAGAATAAACGATGAAGGACATCCGCGTCCAACTGACCTATAATCCAATCAATCCTACACACCAACACCCGCATGTACGTACAAGAGGTAGATACAAACATACATACGCTCGTATCTCGCGACCTCGACAGCGGCCGCCTCAATTCGTAAGTACTCAGCCAAGGTCCCACCGAAAACGTATCACATATAAATATAGTCTGAATTTTTCCACTGTATGTGATAATTTGGACACAGTCAGTTGAGGAAGATCAGTTAAACATGTGAAGGTTGTGATAGATAAGTACCAAAAGTCATATAGGAGCAAAATTGTTAATATAGAATGAACTTGGAAATCTATTAGATATACGTTTATAATAAAATCGTAACTGACCGGTGTCTGTACATGAAGGATATATGAGAAAAACTATTACTGGAGGCATTTATTAGTGGAATAGAACCCAAAACAATGTTTTTTTGTCTGTTTATCTGTTTGCCTGTGCGTTTGTTCACGCTAATCTCAGAGTTTAACCGATTTAAACGTAGTTTTCACCATTGGATTCTCTTAAGCTTCGCTGTTTTATTGCTATCGATTCAGAAATAATAAAGTCATATCAATATAACAAGTTGCATGCGACAATATTGATATAAAATAAGTATTTCATTGAATTGGTTAAAACTTTAGTAATCAATATATGGATATTGTCTTCAAAATAATAATATTATTAGATCACGAAAGTAATTAAGATGAGAAAATACTCGAAAATTAAACGGAACGTGAAAATAATGGAATGTGTTAACACTTGATGTTTTCTGCTTATGCGGGAATAAGCGTGAAAAGAATAATTTAGGCAGGAAGGGTCTGGATGGGTTGGTAGTATGTTCAAATTTCAATTCAATTCAATATACACCCATTTTAGTCAGCCGAGCGAAGCTAATAAAAGTTAATACATACTCTGGAATTGCTTAGCTATATAAAATAATAACAGTATATTTAGTAATCATCAAAAATTTATAAAAACACACATAGTGTGGCAAGGTCCAAAAAAGGGCACCCGCATATGGTCGGCGAGGTGATATAAAAATGGCGCACTGTTTTCCGGGTAGAAAGTTGTTCTGAACAAGGTCGGTGGCGAGGGCGCTCCACTCGGCGTGGTGGCGTCGCATCTACTGTCGTTCATAAGAATTATATATTGCGTTTTAAATTTTAAATAGTTAATCTTATATAATATTTGCTTTATTTCTATCCTCCGAGATAGGGACAAAATAATTATAAATGAAGTTCTCGACGCTCTGTCTGAATTTAACTTTTTTGTGATTATAAGATATATTTACTTCTCGGTCTCGTTGAATTGTAGCTATTATAACTGATAGAAACGTCCAAAAACATAATATTGAACAAGAAATTTTTGTAAATTGTAGCTATTATAACTGATAGAAACGTCCAAAAACATAATATTGAACAAGAATAAAGTGGCTTAGCTAATAATTCTGCAACTACTAAGAAATTGTCAGTCTTTCTAAATAAATTTACAACCAAATCATATGTCAAGTATTTTGAGTCGGTTTCCTTTTATTTTCTTATAATAAGTCAGCAACGTTCTATTTCTAATGTGATCAATTTCTATTTCCATCTTAAATATACGTCCTCAATATTTCTGGTAATTTTACATTTACTGTTATTTTAAGAATTGTAAGGTAAAGTCACTTTAGAGGAATTCTCTTTGTGTAGGTTTCAAGGTAACTTTTAATGGAATGGGTGCGTAAGCTTGTCATATAAAAACGTTTTTAAGATAATACTGTTTTTTTTTCGAATTTTTCTTCATTTTTGTGCATCTACCGCATCTTTCATGTAAAGTAGACAAGGAGATCGCAATGCCTTTAACCAAATCCTTGTCCATTTTAAAGACATTGTATTAAAAGAGGAAATCGTCTCAATCAAACGCTACTCTTAACCAAATGGATAAAAGAAACAATTATTTTTTAAATATAAAAAACCCCCTAACAGACATCGAATCTACAATAATGTATCTCTACATAACTGCACTACTATAACATTTCTTGTATATTAAACAAACGTATTGTGAATACTGTCAATATAAGATTAATTGCATCGCTTTCAATTCCCCAGCACCCCGGTGCTACAGTGCAGAGCCTTCAAAAATCCTGTTTTCCCCACATCATGGTGGTATTGTCGCGGTCTTACACACGTCGCCTATGACCTTTACGCCATCGGACACGTCCCTTCACCAGCCACCTGCACATTGTACACAAATTGAGTATCTCCCGCCGTTGATTGTAAAATTGCATCTCAATGCTCTTCCTACATGTTCCCACATCAATGCAACCTCGGGATGGAGCTGACGTAACGTCGCGCTATAAATATTCTCGTATTAACCATGGAATTTATTAATGTTATTGCATTTGATTTTGTTATGTGAATTTCTTGAATGTTCTACACGTAAATTGTTAATACAAGTGTTTGTTGTTGTAATGTTAGACATCTTTAAATACTTATGTTTAGTTTAATATTAATAAATTATGAATGTAATTAAATTTCGTAAGCATTTCATACCACCACTATAATATTTATTGATTTATATAATTGATTAAAGAGCTTACATTCTGATACATTCTCATATATTAATTTAGAATTTTTATAGTACTAAAGGTGCGAACAATACCTTAAAATAATATGTGAAATTTATAGAGTCAATGTGCGGCGTAGGTTAGGCGTTGGGTTTACCACCCAAAGTGGAGAAGACTTGGTATTTGAACCACATAAAAAGAATACAAATAACATTTTAAAATATAGAATGTTTCATCATTTAATTAAAAAACGATTTGTAAATCTAAATTGAATATTTTCCGATGTCGCCACTAGGAAGTGTAGTTGTTTGTTATTGATGTTAACCAACAGAGGACATTTACTATCGTGAGGTCAATGCTGATTATGCCTAGTATCGATACTTGATAGATAAATAGAAATCTAAAGTTTTATATATTCATATATAAACTATTTTTTATCAAAAGCCTATTTGGGTAGTATTCGTCTGCACGCAAGAGCTGCAGTGTTACGTAGATGTCTTATCAGTCCTGAGAAAAAATCTCTAAAATAACCAAATTAAAATCTTTGGTCTTCGCAAGTTTAACACAATTTATATATTAATATGTTCTATTTCAACCGGCTCAATCGCGTCGGTATATTTTTACATTTTAGAAAAACTGACATTTCGAATAGATACTTTACAAGTCTGTAGTCACAGGTTTGACAGAATATAAGAAAGTTGAAAATTGAGTGATGTACTTTTTTTGCAATTTCTTTGCGTCTGTAACTGTTGTATAACGTACAAAATAGAAACTGGTGTTGAAACACTCCATTTGCGCTTTCCGCCCGAATTCAAAACACTGTATGTTACGTAAATATATACATTAACACAACGCCACGCTGAGTGTTACCCGAACTGGGACGTTTTAATCATAATAATATTTTTTGAACTCTAAATACTTCTTCAATTCGTACATTTTATACGACCGATATTAACAAAATATACACGATAGAAAATGCTAAATAATCTAATCTCGTACAATTACATAACCGGCGGTCTGATTAACAGTTATATCACATCGCATAATTTACTTGGTCACTGGACCGCGCCCAGCGCCCTTCGCCTTGGCACTTTGAGCCAAATGTGTCAACTAGGGCTGTGAATTTATAAAATTAATAGGAAAAAACATTTTAAGAAAAAAAAATATATCAGGTTCTCTGCCTACTGTAGCGGTTCCAGATTCTATCTTGGTGAAAAGTGATATAGAAAAAATATAAGTAACAATAGTTTTTAGTTCCTACTTTTTTATTTGTTGTCACAGATAACAGTATAAAATATGTTATAAGAAAAACATCCCTATGCTTGTAACAATAACGGTTTGGTTTACTCTGTACCTAAGGCAGTTGAGTCTTCAGAGTGCCGCTCGGGACTTTTAATGTAAGGGCTAAAAATCGGGACGTCTGACAACGCTGACTTACACTTTTATGTGAACGTTGAAGAATAACTAGCATGCATGCATAAAATACAAAATAACACAGTGTTATGTATATGCGAATTCGTATTAAGTATGGCCTCTATAAGTAGCCGTGACTACTTTCGATTTGACATTCTGAGTCATGATGGTTTTAAGCAATGGTCTTATTATGCATTAGTTACATTATCTGTGGACATAATGAGATTTTTTTAATCTTTGGAGACTTTTAGTAGTATAAATTTTAAATCATTTCATATTTTATAATTTATATATTTTATAATTTAATAATTCTTTTCTTAATTATCTTCTTTGGAAGTAAAACAAACGAAGTAAATTAAACTTCATTTAATTGCCTAATTGGTGGGCTAATATTAGTGTAGATCCTTTTAAGAATGCAGACTTCTTACTAGCGTTTCCATATCACCGCTATATAATGAATTATTTATTATATTTAAAATTAAAAAAAATATTATTAAAGACACAACCTCAAAATAAGAATTAAACATTGGATTCACGAACACATGACACACATTTATTTTAATTTAACAAAAATATTTATATAAAGAACTACGACATCCCTGTAAAATATCATTTACAACTATTCGATTCTATTTCAGATGGTGTTTTATTTTGGTACAATCTTATAAATTCATGGGTGACTTTAGGGAACTAGGATTGATCGAATGAGTTTTTTAAAATAATAGTATCGGTACAAGGCTGTTCCTTGTAGTTTCACTCTATATCTCGCACATAGCAGAGTAAGCATCTCTTCCTACCTAATCTAACCTGGGGACCTATGTAGTATTCCCATCAAGACAATTCCGTTCTCTATTTCCGCCAAATTCTGGAGGCATGTTTATGTTTTAAAAGTAATTGTTTCGATGGAGTCAAATATAATGTTTAAGCTTATCTAAAAAAAGCTCTCCAAGCCCTCTATCCAATCCACCAGATTCTTCCACAATACTAATATTATAAAACTTAAAGATTTGGTTTGGTTGAACACATCACTCTAAAGAACTATTGATTTTTTTTCTATGTAATAACGTCCATTTATCGAAAGGCTATACACCATGTTAACCGCCCCAATGAATTCTGAACCTGTAACCATTGTTACCTTGGGTACTTTGAATGTGTCACGTCTTATACACAATTCTCAGTTATTTTTTTATAGTGCGGTAATATGAATGAGACGAATGTGATAATTATCCAGCACGTTCTCTAATATCAGTGAGAAAAAAGGATTAGTTTTATATTGTTCTACCTTTCTAAAAAAGTAATATTGTATAAATATTATACAAACCAAATTAAAAATACTATAAAAAATTATATATAATATGTATTACAAACAACGAAATTATAACCATCAACAATAGCCTACAAATTAAATCACCATACGACCTCCATATAAATTTATATCTTTATGTATTTCCTCAATTCTATTTTCATTCAAACTGAAATAAACTACATTGATTCGTATATAAAGTCCTTTTTCTTTTGTATGTTCTATGAGAGCTGCTGCGTTGTATATAGCACTGTCTAATGTAAGGAAAAAGTTAATAGTTTCATAATAAACTGAGGTTGTACGGTTAACCGTGAGCACTTTGCAAGGTAAAGGATTTTAGATATGTAAGTCTGAAAAGAGTTCTAGATGCTTCCACGTGATTAGATTTAAACATATTGATAAGTCAATATTTTGCAAGTACCGCTCATAACAGGGAAGGCAGAGGTAACCTGGGAACGTAGTATTAAGACGCTCCGTTCCTATTAAGACACTTCTGTTGCCCATTTTTACGCCGAATTCTGGAGGCATTGTTATTGAGTGTCAAATTCAACGCGGCTCTTTGGCCCTGTTACCTGAGCATAGATATGAAAATCTTAATTATTTAATTTCAACTGGGAATCAAACCTACAACCAGTTTACAGTCACGGCACAGTCTGCGCCACGACTGGCCTGTACTTTTGTAAAAATTTTCAATTTCGACGTAATCACGGCATGATTTACGTACATATTATTATCTAAGCTAATACTTGGGAGTAATGTGGGGTTGTCGTCATAACAGACGATCGCAGCTACATTATATGACATAAGTTAAGTAAGAAAGTAAGTTTTAATAGCTGGCTAGTGGTTTTACCGTAATCAGTAGATCCGCACGTCACATTCCCACGAGAGCGCAAGTGCCAAGAGAAAGTCAACAAAATGTGCAACTAATGTTAAACTACGATAGAATTACTGTTTTTAATTTCGACGCTCTAGTAGAGTGCGGCGTTAAATTCCGCCACTCAACTGAATTCTGGTGGAAAGTGGAAAACGGAATGTCTTAACACTAGGTTTCCTCTGTCTCTATGGGAAGAGAAGCTGCAGCTTTTCATTTAAACAAATAAGGATATGCAAAATTTGAGCAATCGTCATTTATAATTTTTTTTGGTCTTCATTATAAATGATACCTTGAAGATTCGTAAGGTCAAAAGTTAAAGATTATTTTTATGTTAAATTTAGATTCTGTCAGAACCGAGTAAAGGTCACTAAATTAATAATTAAAAGTTGTAAGCTACATTGTAACGAAGTTGGTAGATATCTGGCTGAACGCGATGCTTATTAGTTCAAATTTTATATTAATCTATATCTATATATTGCAGCGTTAAATTACGCAAACTTTTTGAATATTCTTTAGTAGGAAAAAAAATGAAGATAAAAGGCAAGTAAATATAGGCAAAAACTTAAAAACATAAACAAATAATTGTAACTTTCAATTTTTTTTATTGTAATACAGTTTTAGCAAAAAAATCTAACCTTGAATAAATGAGAATTATATACCTATATATACAAGGTATAATAGTCCACCAAAAAGCGTTGACCATTGACCGCTATAGAAAGTAAGCAACTACGGATCCATTGCGTATGACCTTCAAGGTCTCAATAGAAACAAGCAAAAACACGCCTTAGTTTTATAAAACTTAATAAATATTCGAAAACAATGTATTTTTTGGCTTCACGCTGTATCCCATATAGCAGGATAGGCAGAGTGAGCCTACTGTGAACTCTCCATTCCTTACACACTTCCAAATTTTCAAGATATTGTGTGTTGAATAATGGAACTCAACGCCGCTCTTTGTATCGTCAACCGAGTGATAACAAAACCTACAACCGTCGCGTTTACAGCCAGACACTGTGTCACAGCGTCACGACAGCCTCAATGAAAATTGCACTCTAACTCCAAGTTGTAAGGTTATTTGTAAGTTATGTCAGTATAAACACTCTCGTATCTAAGTCATGCAGTCCCACCACGTCGCGCGTCGCACAGTGAAAGTGAACGGTGACGAGGTACACGGAAGCGTAACGTAGTAGCTGCTAAGGTGAAGGCTCGATATTATCACTTTTTCCTAACATGTATTTCTAGATTTTCGTGAAATTCTTGCAAAATGTTGATTTATAAATATAGTGAACAAGTTTAATGTAAATAGCAAAGCAAGTAAAGTTAGTAACTTTCCACCCATCTTCGAGATATTGCTTGTTGGGTTGGCCGAGTTTAACGCTGCGTTTTGTCTAAGCTGTACCGTATATGCAAAGGACAGCGTTGGTTACCGCGAAGTGAAAATATTTAAATTAACTCCTAACATTCCAGCAACTAACGTCAAAGTCTACCCATTTACGTCAAGTTGCTACTAACAATTGATTTAAAATTCCAGTTAGCAATCCGATTTAAATCCTAAAGGTCAATGTTATATATATAAACAAAGGAATCCGCGAGGTCGTGTCGCCGCGAGTGACACCAACGTGTATTTCGGCTAACAAGTGCGTTTGGGTTGCGCAAGCCGTGTTCCAGATCTCGGTTTCGGCGGGCCACGGTCACGGACACGGCGGTCTGTTTTGTTTTTGTATGCCACTTTTGCTTCATCCGTTTGACATTGGTTGTGATTAATTTGTTTTTTTTTTCTTTTTAGTTTTATATCTTTTTTTAGATGGGCCTGAAAATAGTGTTA
This sequence comes from Heliconius himera, assembly GCA_021202915.1. NCBI lineage: Eukaryota > Metazoa > Arthropoda > Insecta > Lepidoptera > Nymphalidae > Heliconius > Heliconius himera. Next base: position 488,316 of record JAJHJA010000397.1, on the reverse strand, counting down.
AGACACTCCGATCCCCAAGCACCGCCCCAATTTCCGGTGAATTGCGTGTTCAGTGGCTTAACTCAACGTAGTGTCTTATCTTTTGGGAATAAAACCCACAACCGTCACGTTTGCAGTACCAATTATTAATTTGATATATCTTTAATTTTGGATGAACTTTAAAAGTGTTTGTCACTTTATTTTTTATTTTTCGTCTATTTATAGATGCGTATCAGACAGGGGCAATAGGCTATCTTTAATCAAAATATTTTATAATCAAAATTATATAGATTTTAAATTGTTTAAAGCCTCACAGATTCGAGTTGGCAATGAGTTTGTATCATACACTAAGAATAACAGCTCATAGGCCGTGACTTCCGCACTTTTTGCTGTACCTGTTGACCTTCGGCAAAATCCAATCAATTTGGTGCATTCAAGTGATTACGTTTGTGAATATAAATTTTCTGGTTATTACAACTTTAGATGGCGTTGAAGACTGTTATGTTTCTATAACGAAAACTATTTTAGATTCATTATGCAATTGATAATGAAGTTATAAGTGAACGTAATGGGTGTGGGTTCGGTCCCCACTATGAACGTTTATTTTTTTTTACGATAACAACTAAACTAGTATTTTTTGCGGCTTCGTCCCCGTGGTCAAATAGAATTGGTTCGGTTCATTGGCTTACATCAAAATAATTAACATAATGTAATATAGCCTATAGTCTTTCTTGATAAATGGACTATCCCCTAAATGTTTTTTCGATTCGAATCCAGTATACTCACTCGACCAAACAAACTCTTATATAGCTTTATAATATAGGGTATAGATTACACACCATCATCAGGTTCTCGCAGCTTTCCTCATATGTTTAAAGTTAAAAATATATAATATTATATCGTTATGTTAACATTGTTACGCGGAAACAGTTTGAATATTTTATTAGAATATAAATATAAAATGACTAAATAAAACAGTCAGCGTAATAGTGATTCAGATCAGAATGTTGGTTGACTAATTTTTAAATATTTGGTGTTTTATATGAAATGAAAATATAATTTTAGTTTATGGGAAACTTTGTATTGATATCGCTTAATCAACATGCAGTCTTGAATATGAGAGGAAAATCGAGAACATTCGTTTCTTAGTGATTCTAGTCCTCTCTAAACTAAATTCAGCTTCACGCTGTATCCCGCACACCGCAGGGTAGGCAGAGGGAACCTAGTGTTCAGACACTCCGTTCCCCACTTTCTGCCGAATTCTGGAGGTATTGCGTGTTGAGTGGCAGAACTCAACGCATTAGCAACTACGTTGATAGAGGGAACCTAAGATACTCTGTCACTTTGCGCCCATCTTTTAAGAACTGACCTTATCGAACCATGGCCTTCGAGTAGCGACCAGTACCCGACGAAGAAATTAAAATAAATACAATCTTTTTCTGCAATGGGAATTGAACCCACAGCCTGAGTTTACAACGACCGATTTTGTGGCCTAAGATTTCATTAGGCTTTTCATTTCAGAATTCTAACCTTCATTCATAATCAATTTGCATTGTGCAACGAAAACCAATAAGGAAGGAACTCAAAAAGGAACTACCAGCCATGCATAAAGATCGCTAACGAAAAAATGAGCCGGAATCGATGGACGACCTCCAGCTGATAGCTAACAAGGGCAAGCCCTTTATCAGACAATAAAAAATAATTGATAACAGCGCCCGTCCATACAAAACTACTACAAGGTCTCGGTCCTAAGTCAGTGGGTAAAGGTCAATGTTGTTTTATTGGTTTACAAAGACAACAACGGATTTGGATTTTTTTTCTCTGTGATCTTGACATTCTGTGAAGGAGTGATCATTGCGACAAGAACAATTGGACTTGAAATTTCTTCATAACTTTCTGAGATATAAAAGATCCATTTTGAATAGTAATGACAGATAAAGGAAATATTATTTAAATTGTTTATATTGAAATAATTTCGAGTTACTTTGAACCTGTCTCTAAGTCCGTCTTACTGTAGTCCCGTTTTCAAGGTTTACATACATAATAATAAAATATATAAATAAATCTATTCGAGATTTGCATTGATTTTCAAGAAATTAGCAACGGTCAATTAATTGCAACTAAAATTGCTTCCTTAATGCATATAATTTTTATGTTATAGAATGTATTTTATTAATTTCCTATATTTAATTTGTTAAATTTAACATAAAAATCTGGTGTATGCATATTTTCAAGTATAGTTTGGACTAACTATCACTGGCTTTGCTCTTCCTATCCACACAGCAGGATAGGAAGGGCAAAGCCAGTGTTAGGATACTCCGCTTTCCGTCCGAATTCCAGACGTTCTGTGTCAAGTGGCGAAAGTCAGCGCCGCCTTTTGTCATATAGAGCGACATCTTATTGTTTAATTCTGTCCTTATCTGTACAAAACACGTTGATTACCGTTAAGCATTGTTATAATCTTAGATACTCTATCAATTACTAGGAGTGGAATCATATTTGGTTTAAAGTAATTTTAGCAGAATAATATGCGTGTGACTTTTTTTTTAATAAAAGGAATAACGCAGATGAAAGCCATTTATTTGTATAGACAACTTTATATTCATACAGCACGTTTTTGATTGTTTTACTACTTAGACATTTCAAATAGGATTTTACTGTTTTAACCTGGAAAATCATTAGGAAATATTTATTCTAAAATCATATTGAAAATGGGAACTAATAGAATCCTCCAGAACTAATTATTTTTAATATTATTATTTTCACATCCTCGCTTATGTCACACAGCAAAGCGTAACGTTGAGTTCCACTCAACACGCTATACCTACTAGAGCATTCGGTAGAAAATGGGCAACGGAGTGTCTTAACACAAGGCTCCCTCTGCGGGATATAGCGTGAAACTGAAAAAAAACATTATTATAATAAAAAAATGTACAAGTCAACCGTTGTCGTCAACATGCAATCGAGCACTGACACGCCGACAGGCGCAGGCGCACGCGCAGGCGGAAGCGTGCACAAGGCTACGCTCATGACCTCGCGTCGTCTTTGTCTAGCGCTATCTAGCGTTTGTTTACCCGCGAGGCCGAATGCATCATACCTTCGACTAATAAATGTTTATTCAAATATAATAAAACGGTATGTCCATCTGGGGTTGTATCAATTTCGATATGTCTATGTGAGGCCGTCGTGGAATGGGATAGCGTCTCACTACAAGCCCGACAATTGTAGGTTCGATCCCCACTTAGGGTAACGATTATATAAATTATTTTAATTTTTCTGATCTGGTTGATGAAGCGTCGAGTTCCGCACCCACCATGCAACATCTCAAAAAAGTAACGGAGAATGGGGTAAGGAATGACAACACTAGTTTTTCCTAGTCCACTCTGCTTAGAGTAAAATCGCAAAGTTAGTAATTCATCTGATTCTGGCCTTCACATTTGAAAATTTTCCTTTTACGGAAAAGGGTTTCCTATTAAACAGGCTAGTAATAATAAGTTCTGTTTTGTTTTTGATCTATTTTGGAAAGGTTACGTGTTGTACGGTAAAGGAACCTGACTGCTCCTCACTTTAGTCAAACTAAATAGTTCTAACAAAAGTTGGAAAGCGAACCTTAACTCTGCTATTCATGAAACACAAGATATAACATTCAATGTCTAGGTCCACTCGCTTGTTCGATAGCAAGGCTAAACTCATCATACCTTCGCCTATAAAACGATTATTAAATATGTAGACATTTATCAAGATTTTTATAAGAAACCTTGTAGATAATTGAGGTGATAATTAATAGATTTCTAGATGATATGACTTTATATTTAACTTTTATTAAGTGCGGCGTTTAGTTCCACTTCTCAAACGCAATGAGTCCAAAATTGGGCGGATAGTAGGAAGGACGTAGTACTAACACTAGGTTTCCTTTGCTATTATGAACAAAAACATGAAGCCACTTTTTTCATTGGGCCTTAGCTACTATACTGACTGTAGTATAGTTTAAATCAAGTATCGCCTTAACAATAAGATGAACTGATAAATGCGAGGTTAGACAATTTATTTAATAGCTCATTGTATTAAGTATAATATTGACTTTAAAAAAAATAAAATCCAAGCTAACCAGCCATTATATTAATATAAGATTTTTCACAGGTAATGGCGTGGAGTTGAACCTTGGACGACGTACGACTGTTCGCGAGCTGCGATAGACTGTAAGTATTTACTTGTTATTTATTGACTTATCAAGTACAAAGATGCGTTTTTTTTTTCAACTCAGGGATATTTTTTAAAGTTTCATATAGCTAAGGTAATTAAAAGAAGTGTTATTTGTTTTTAGCGTCACGCTTTATCCCGAATATAGCAGGACAGACAGAGCGAAGCTAATGTTAAGACACTCCGTATACCGCCTAATTTTCGAAACATTCTGTGTTGACTGCCAGAACACAACGCCGCGTCTTCTAGCGCTGCTAAGCGATAAAATTAAAAAAAAACTCAAGTATTCGGAGTTGTATATACAAAAAAATAATATGTATATACAGTGCAATTTAAAACGTATCTCAAAACTGGAGCAAGTGCACGGCACCTGTATAATAAAACAAAATCGAGTAACTTAAAAACAAAACTGGTCTAAATACACGTAGCACACACCAATGTAAAACGAACTGAAGGTAAAACTTATTTTGGAGCGTTCTGATAAAAGAAAAAAGTTAAATATCTTTTAATAAGCAGCTTGAAACGCCTGTCAGTTAATAATAAGCATGTATCACAAAAAACGCATTACTAATAAATAATAACGTGTGGTCAAATTTATTTCAGTATTTTCGAATGTTTCTCGTGTTAAAATATATAGAAATCAATGTTAGTCTATATCTGTATGAGGGAAAAACAAAAATAAACAACCTATTGGATAGCATTTGAATAGACGACCATCAATTGTATTCAGTAAGTAACGTCTCAAATGTACGACCACGGCAAATTATTTTAGCCCATTAAACTCTATTTAAGTAAAAAAAATACATATAAACACAATGAGTCATTTAAAAATATTTTCGTTTAAAATTTTACTAAATAAATAAGAAAACGTATAAGCGAAAAAGAAAAAACCTGAATTAACCGGTAGTACTGTTGGCGGTTGGAACGAAGCGCGTTAAGTACAGTATGGTCGAAGCGTTGTGGCCACCTTGAAGCTAGGCTTTCTAAACTTTTGTGCCTTATTCACTCGGGAAGAAAATCCAAAAGTAATAATAATTCGTAAATCTGCACAGCCATCTACAGCTAACATCAGGACGGCCACAATTTGTCGTCCGCACTATATGTAACCTTACTTCGAATGTAACCGACCTTGTGTTTCGCTACAATTCGGGGCGAGCAGCTTCACACCTCCGTGAAAAATGACATAAAAAAGTAGCCATAAAAACCTCGCTTGGTATTCATTATGCTTGAGTTACTATTTTAGGTTGTATTTAGCGGTAACTTCAAAAATTGTTTAATAAGTCAATGTTCGGACGCAAAGTAGAGAATAGAGATTTTTGACACTAGGTACCCTGCTATATGTGGGAAGTAGCGTGAGGCTACGCTGCGGGGAGCTGATATTTAATAAACAATTTTCAATCATTTATTTAGTACAAAACAAAAGTAATAAAAAAAAGTTTTAAGATCTTAAGCATTGTCAGAGTTTTAAAGTATTTCTTATTTGGTTAAAAAAACGCTAGTTATAAATAAAAAAGGTGGCAATAACAAACAAAACACAACGATATACAAATAACTCCTTAATTAGTTTATAATTAATATCAATTTGGCCTTAAACGTAATTATAAATTATATATCGGAATAAAACATATAACACAAACAAATAAACAAAAATATATTAGATAACTTATCAGAGAAGTTTTCAATGTGTCAAAGGGTTTATTCGGTACCTACCCTCTTATCTAAAGAAACTGAATTCAAGGCAAACCTAAAAGTACTAATGACTGATAAACGGATTAAATGTATGAGGAAGTATATGGCACGATTCGTCCTAGCCGGCCCTTGTTCGCACACACAAACAATACGTAACCACACACGCACACATATGTATAATATGGCAATGAGATAACTAACATCACAACAAGGTCTCTAGTACTGTAGACAGATAACATATTATTAAAAAATAAACAATAATATAAAATAGTAAAATGTATAGTGTAAATGGAGCTTTTATTTAGGGAGAAGCAAGTGTTAACACAGTCAGTTCTCCACGCTTCGCCAGCTTTATAGGTATTCTATGGAGGATATGAGGAACTTAACGTCAATTTTTCTGATCACAATTTAAAGGTAGAGAAAGAGGTTCGTAGTAATAATATATAGATTTATATCTGAAGCCAAATGTAGACCAAACCAGTCTGTGACACATAAAAGTATATCACATCGGTGAAAAATGTTTAAAGGCCGATAAGATAACAACTTTAGTATTGTAACGTAACAGAATTGACATTGTTGTTATAATTCCTCAAGGTCGAACAATACCTTAATAAAAGATGCTGTCTTTTAATCCTGCCCATCCAATTATGGCAAATTAGTATAAACCATCAGATTAAATATGATAAAAAAAGAACTGCGAAATATCCGCTATTGATTGTGTGACAAGCAATGCACAGTCAAAGTAACGTGACGTGAAACCGAATGTAGAGGAGCTTCTTGTTTATAGTTTCTCTCTATATGTCTGGAAACCTAGGTTTCCGGGCACACAGCGTGTTACATACTTACAAACGCTAGTGTTAAGACACTTCGTTCCCATTAAGATACATGCGTTTCCTACTTTCCTTTGAATTGGATTTCACTGGAGGCTTTGCATATAGAGTGGCGGAACTCAGCATTGCGCTTTAGAGCTCTAAAAACGAAATTCTCGAAATTTACACGGGAACGGAATAAAATAGGATTTTAGCTTTTATAGTTCACGTAAAGGAAGTTACAAACGGCATATATATAGTATATCTAAGAATTTGGCATTGAACTGGATGAAATTGGTGAAGATAATCAATAATATACTGTAAATTATAGGACGAGTTATTCTCGTAATAAAGTTACGATCTGTAAAAAGCACGAGCTTGTTATAATTAATACTTTTTTTAGATATTTTTTCCCACTTTATTTGTCAACAGTACACACGTGTAGCACGCATGCGCGTAACACACAGTAAAGACAACGTCTCGCGACAGGCGGCGGCCTTCATTGGAGCGCCGTTGAATATTTTTAAAATAAGACTGCGCGTGCGCAATATTTTTCGATTCGTGCAACGATACTTTAGACGTTGGCATTCTAATTTTATTTACTAGTTGTTTCCTTTTTCGTAAAAAAATCCTTAAAACAATTATTGTTTTGTAACTAACGGAATATTAAAAAGCCCTCTAACTTTTTAAATTATAAGGTGGAAGTTTTTTATTATTAAAAAAATACCGATATCAAAAACCTGTCAATTATATAAAGTTGTAGGTACTATATTACTTACTCCCTTTCCATAAATGCGTGGATATCCATGCCTTAAAAACTACTAAACCGATTATGATGAGAATATGACAGTTTCTTAAACTAGAATATGCCTACCTTGAAGTTGCTTAAAAATAACTTATTCAATATATTCAAAGGTAATTGCTAAAAGCATTGTTCGAAGTCTTACATTTCACGGCTATCATTAGGTACAACAGGATCAACTGCACTAATCTAAAAATATTAGACAAATGAATCATGTGCCCATAAATCATAACACGGGTGACACTTTAAGCTGGACTTACGACAAGACCATCTATTCTATAGTGAAATTTAAGCACGTTCGAAAGCTTTCTATGGCTGATAAAATAAATTTGCGAGCGAGTCACTTAAATTTTAAACTACTCGTGGGCGTAAATTGTTTGTAACGTTAATGTTTAATAAAATATATAACTTTTAAGGATTTTTTTTTATTTAGCTTTACGCAGAGGAGACGTAATGTTAAAACACTCCCTGTATAGTTGAACTCGCCGTATTTACAGTCAGGTGTTGTCACACTGTGCTACGACAGCAGCATATTATTTCGAATGTTGAAGTAATTTTGCTATAGTACAACACAATTATGTTGTTAAATTGTATTAATATTCTGATAACAACCTTTTTAAAGAAACTTCTATGATGAATGTCCCTTTCATTCCATATTTTAACTTTTTGGAGCTTGTCTAAAAGTTTTGAGTAGTTGGATTTTCAGATTTCTCCCTAAGAGAAATGGGAGAAACAGCCTGAATTAAAGTCATTCGGCGTGTTCCCTTTCTCTTCGTTTATCTGTAACAGCGGACTTTCATCGCCGTACACTGCATTGTAGTTGTCGACTAACTCCGACGAATAAACCAATCTAAATAACAACCTAATCTCGGGAAAAACGACGGTAGATAGCAAACATTTTCAATTGAATGTGAAGTTTATTTATGTTTATAATAAAAGTTGTGTGTTATCGTGTTCACAATCTTTAGGAGCTTTCATAGAGCTTTGTTACTTTTAATTTACCAAAATAAGTTTTTGATATTTTTATTTTGGTTAGAGAAAAAAATTGTTTTGGTATTTTATGTTTTATAAGTTTATATTTATTATTCTTTGTAAGTTTAACTTTATGGATAATAAAAATAATTTAACTACTAATCGAAGTTACATGCAAAATTAATTAATTGTTTAATATAAACTTAGGTTGTAAGTCTCAGTCACTCTTCCGCTCATCTCCATGGAACCCAACGGAAAGCTAAGAATTTTCTTCTCTTTAAGGGCCTCTTAGTTATTCTATTTTCAGTACACGATACACACACATACTTAGTTTCAAATATATGTTTTTTTGTAATCAAATAATTAAAATTCAAGGTAAAGATAGGTCGGCGTATGTACACACAAATTGTACAATTACGAAATTTAGTTAAAAGGGGGAAACGACGAGGTCAGGGAGACAATAAACATTTAACTCCAAAATTTATTCAGAGTGTAATAAGATAAGTAATTACATGTGAATACTAAGCACTGAGAAAATTGGAAAGGAATTCTTATTAAATTTTATCATGTTTACATAATACTGGAATTCGTTAGATATGAGGAGAATCAATCCTAATATGTCAAAGTCAATTTACTGTAACTCGAGAGTTGTGGGTTCGAAGAAGAATTGCACTGCATTTGAGAGAGAGGAATTGCCTTTCCCCGCAATGGTATGACAAATTGGGCAGAAAGTGATGAAAGGAATGTCTTAACACTTAAGTTCTTTCTGCGTATCCCGCTGTATGGGTAAAATGCAGGAAGCCACTTTTTAGAGTTCTGTACCCAAATGATAAAACTTCTATACCACGGCAATATTACCAATACTTCTATGCCTGCCACCGGGCTATATCCCATTCCGTCACAGACATTTGAAATTTTCACAGATGATGCATCTCTGTTACCCTCCGTTACCGCTATAACAACAAATACCTACTAAAAAACAGCATACAAATATTTAACGGAGCTCCCATATAACAAATGCAATTTTTTCCGGTTTTATTGACGATGGTGCGGAACTCATAGTGCGCGAGTCCGACTGGCACTTGCCGGTTTTTTATATTTATTCACATAACACTTATATTATCACATAAAACGTATATTTAATACCTACATTTCAATATAAGGCATACATTTTGCTGTCTACATTATGAGTTATGCTGCTATGCTACAATCAGGAACCGAACTGGAAACCTCCGACTAAATATTCGGACAAACTGCACTCATACATGTCGATATAATTGCCAGTAGGCATACAAAGATGGGTCAAATGATTGACAAGACCACCCACGATTCAGGAAACTGGAACTCCCTAAGAAATGATGATGGATGGGCGATGTCTTTTAAGCATTTTACTGTTAATAAGATAAAGACGTGTTAAGTTACAAATATATTATATACAGGAATTTATCAATTTACTGTTAATATAACCGTTTTAATAAATTGATCGTAAATATAAATATTTTAATGAATAAAAAATTTTCTTAATTTTTTTTTTATTTAGACGTGATAATAAAAGAGACAAAGTGCAGCGTTACTAGGTCAGTAAAGCTAAATAGACACATATATTTAAAATTCTATCTAAGAAGATTTGAACTCACAACCACCATTTGTAGCTACACAAAATGTACCAAGACGGCGTCACAACGAAACATTTTTTGTGGCATCACGCATAAAGCAGGTTACGCAGAGGGAAGCTGGCAACCAGTTTTAATACACTCCTCTTGCCAGTTTCCACCGAATTTGTGAAGCAATGCTTGAGTGGTGAAACTTAACGCCGCACTTTGCCTCATTACCAGAGGAAGAAAATGTTAATAATTTCATGTCCCCGAATGGGAATTGAATCAACTGTCGAGAATACAGTCGCACTCTGCTGCCTCTGCGCCACGAAGACCGGCTACTATTATATCCTTTTTAAACAGTTTAAACAGGATATTTTCATGTCTTGCACAGCAGCAACATTCTTTGTGCGCTTACATTACACATGGAACGCTTTTAATAGCCGTGCGCCAGCGCATCGGGTGACGTACGACAAGGCTCTTCCTAGGTCTTTCTGAGTCACTGGGCTGTTTCTGGTACTTGGCAAGCGCAATACTGTTGGATGTATTATGAATATCATCTTGTTTATGGCTTAGTACTTTTTGATTAAGTTTCTTATTATATTTGACTTCTTAGCAAAAAAACATACACTTAGTATAATAGTGGATACGTATGAATTAGCTTCACGCTCTTCTGCTATATGAGCAGGGTTGCTATAGGGAACTTAGTGTTTAGATTCTGTGTTCTCCGCTTTCCGCCCCGCAACAGACACTACTTGATAAGTGGTAGAATTCAATGCTGGACTTTATTTATCTCATCAAAGAAATTAAAATTGTTCAGACATTTGAGTTGAGCAAAACATTATGTTACAGTCTGATGCTATCCCACTCACGATGGCCTCCATGAATTATGTATAATTCGATAAATTTACTTAGTAAATCATCATAATCTGTACTAAAACCTAAAATGAAGACTGGTTGGTTGAACGCGCAAACCTCAGGAAGTTATGGTTACAATTTAAAAATTGATTTTGTTTTGGATAGTCCCTTTATCGAAGAGGGTTCTAAGCTATATTATGTAAGTCACGTGAATCGTTTCTCACTTCATTTCATTCGACCACGTGGGCGAAGCCACTGGTGAGAGCTGGTAAACCATAAAATTATGTTGAATTACAAAATTTTACTGCATTCTCTTTAATGATGTTCAAAGTAGACATAGCTACATCTATTTTGGCACAGCATCGTCTGTCATCGGTTGATGTGTTCCGGGTTGGCAGAACGCCAGTTGCACAAAGGATGCAAAAGGCCCTTTGTAGTTATGATGGCCGAAAATGCACGCATTAAACTAACATTATCGTCGAGACTGTGTAAAAGCTATATAAATTTTATATTTTCCGGGATAAAATGCAGAAGTTTTATGGGTGAATGGTGGAACTGAATGTTTTTAAAATTATAAATATACTGTCACATAGCACGCAATTTTTCAAAATTGACCGGAAAGTTAGGGACGAAGTTTGAGTTTAGTTTTCCTGTGCTTATACTTATATTTTTATTTACATATTTTGTGGAGGTCCTTTTTTATAAGATAAAATTTACCACAATTTACAATTTATTTCACCGACTTCTATATAAACCTAACGAAAAGACAGACCAGCAATCGTTTTCATTAGTATCTGTAGGTATAAATTTAGCATTATATACAGAAACAGGTAAATCCTTTCTCTCATACAAAGACCAAAATGGCAAAAATTGGCAAGCCACAGGGTTCTCCCATTTGCAAATTTGTCGATCCTCGACTCATATTTCATAAAATTAATTACAATTAAATGTGAAATATCAATTATGAGTAATAATTAAACTTACCTTTATCCTCAACCTTTGGTCGACGCAATCTTTAAGGGCACAGAGAGGACCGATCGCATCGTCTATACGTGTCAACACATTTTTTACCTTTTTCCTTATCCTAGGTGTTGTAACAAGTCCTGAAATAGGAAAACACAATATAATTTCAGATTTTAATGTCGTCATATAAAAATTGTTGTAAATATAAGACACGAACGCTTATCATGTTTGTAAGTGAAATATTTGCTTGATTTTTGGATTCCGTTATGGTCATTATGAGCACTCAGCTAAGTGATGTGTCACTGTGCGCATTAAGTACAAAACGCAGTAAAATAAAAAAAATATTTAACTTGCAGATAGGTATAAGTAGGTGCAGCTTTAATTTATTATGAAACGAAAAGCACAAAACAGAGAAAAAATTAGAACTTATTATATAATTCTGATAAGGAGAGAAAGTAAATAGGTAATTTAAGAAATTACTAAGTAAAATAATGCTATTCGGACATAGCAATTCATCATATATTGTATATAACGAAACAATCAATCAATTTTTGCCAATAACATTCAATACACCTGCTCTTGTCTGATCTTGAAAAAATGGCAAAAAGTAAATTAAACATAATGACTACTATAAAAAAATCTGTAAAAGTAAAGTTTTAGTGGTTAAAACAATATTAAATTACTTCCTTGACTTAAACTTCAAACTTATATCTAAATATAGTTTGTCCTTTCTGGTAACCTTTTTAGCCGATTTCAAAAAAGGTTATATACCTTGACATATAACATATATATATCTATATAATATGATATTATTAAATTTGAAAAAATATTTCAATGTGATGATCTCTTCAGATTTCCCGGCACGTACTACTTACGCTATATTTCGTAAGCGTTTGTATGTTTATTTATAAATATTTCGTAAACTAAAACTTATATTGATATCATCTTTTTATATTTAAGCCTAAATTACTTTTTTATTCAGTTTAATTTTCATAATAAAAAAAAATGTAATAAAATTTATACCTTTCTATTGGAAGGGTAAATTGGTACTTTAGGCCAATAGTTCACCTCTGTGTAAAGTGTACGAGTATAGAAAGTTGTGAACCAACTGATGGAACTTATAAAGAAACGACAAGACCCTTGACACTCTGTTATAACATAATCATAGTCCAAGTAAAGGTTTCTTACCTTTTAAAGACAAGCTCTTTACGATTTGTTGCACAAGAATAATAGCTAAATTACATATTATACTAGAGGGCGTGCGCGGCTTCGCCCGCTTATTAGGAGTGAATTCTAAAAAAACCACGAAACACGTGTTCAATAAAATATTTTTCACAGTCTGAATTTAAATTTTTATAAAAATCGGTGGCAATTTAAAGATTTTTTCATATAAACTTTCAACCCCTTATTTGAACCCTTAGGGGGTGAATTCTTAAAAACCATGATACACGTGTTTAATGAAATATTTTTAAGAGTCTCAATTTCAAATTTTATAAAAATCGGTACCGATTAAATTTTTTTTCCATACAAACTTTCAATCCCTATTTCATCCCTTTAGGGTTAAAATTTTTCAAATTCCCTTCTTAGTGGATGTCCAGAATATGAAAATAAACATCTGCCCAAATTTCACGTTTCTACCATCAGCGGTTACGGCTCTGCGTGCGTCTTACCTCAGTCAGTCAGCACAAGTCCTTTTATATATATAGATATGTACATAAAGATTTTTTAAAACCTATAGGCCAGTCGTGGCGCAGTTTCACAAAGTGTGACTGTTGACGACTAGTTGTGGGTTCGATCCCCACTCGAGGAAATTGAAATATTTACTTAAATTTATATTTCTATTTCTTCGCTCTGGTGTAGAGGGAAAAGCGCGACGTTGTCTTCTGCCACTCAACACGCAATGCTTCCAGAATTCGGCAGAAAGTGGGAAACGGAGTGTCTTATGACACTAGGTTCCCTTTGCCTACCTTGCTGTGTGCGGGATACAGCATGAAGCTGATAAAAAAATATATATTAAGCAAAAGGTATACAAACTATAGTGGTGTAGTGTACCATAAGTAGTTTGGTGCACTATATTGATATAGGGGCGCTAGATAAAGAGAAGTCTACATTAAAATACCCTATTTGTAGAGATGAGTAGAAGTGTAGGATATATAATCAGCGTAGAATTTCTATAGATACTGTTGCTTTCAGTTAATTTTTGCATTCTTTGTTCGGCAACGCCACCCATTTTTAAATTGAAGCAACCGTGGCGCAACGGAACAGATACAGACTATACCCGCGATGGATGTGAATATGATTCCCAATTTCGGAATTCTTTTTATTTTCATTAGAAACATCTGATAATAAAAGATCGGGCTCCATCCAAAACATAATGTCTCGAATTCAAGTGAAAAGTGGAGAACGGAGTGTCTTGAAGCTAGGCCCTCTCCGTCCGCAAGCTTCATAAGAATTCTAAGCTTTTCAACTAATAACTAAGTAGTTACAATCAATTGCTGAAGTGAATAATTAATGTTCTTACATTACCATTAAAACTAGATTTACAGCCTCAGGACGAAACTTCGTTGCCTTTTAATCTCTTCATCGATTTTAGAAAGTATCATATAATTTAACACGTTATAGTCAAGAATTACAATTAATTGGAAGAAAGTGACGCTGTTGTGGTGCAATTGTAACGTAACATAGCACAAGGGGTTTAGAGGTCGCGGGTTTATATTCAGATTGGTGATTTTTTTATGATTATGCTACTAAAATTATAAGTGAAGGTTTGTGGGGTTGCATGTTTGTTCCATTATCACGCGAAAACTAGGGAACAGCTTTAGATGAAACCATATAGCACATATATTAAAATAGCATATTGGCTATAATTTACGTAGTTTTGTATAATTTGCGTATGTTATAAATAAATTAAAGCAGGCGGTAAGTAAATATTTGTTTCTTATTCAAAAACTCTTGATATGGTGCTTTATAATTTTTGTTACATTTTTATTAAAACACATAGGACTACATAGGAGTACTTAGATATTTTTAAAGAAACATTCAACCGTAAAATAAAAGTATGCCAATAACCACATCTTACAATAAATTTATAGAGTAGAACAGTGACTTATCACTAAAATCTTTCTGTAAAAATGACAAAATGCAGCTCTAACACAACCAAGAAAGCCATCACGATCGATATTATTTTCACAGGTGTTTTTCGTTACACTAAACACTGAGAGCAACGACTCTTGCGAATACGTCAACCTTTACACCGCAGTAAAGAAAATATATAACATATGGTTCACTTGTTGTAAAATTGTTGTTTTTTTATTGATGTTATGATAAGGTTTTTTTTAAAAGAAATTTTAGTTTTTTTTAACTTTAAAGCATTTATTTTTATTTACATTTTGCAAAGAAATAATTAAACAGTATAATGTGTGTGATAGTGCAATGTCATCTATACTTTACTTTTTTTTCCACATAGTATTTTTGTTTATAAAAAGATGTATCTAAAATAAATATCAAAACAAAAGCGGAGATTACTTCGTAAAATTGCGTGAGAACGCGTTCATTGATTCGGTCAAAGATCTCAAAAGGCGAACAGTGATACTATTGTAATTAATAATTGTATGAAACACTTACTATCTATATTTCTTTTATATTTATTTATCTGGTATATTAGTGATATTTTATTCCGCTGTTATTTTTTTATCTTTATATATTGCGTAACGGAAAAATTGGATTCGTTTTTATTTAAACCATAATAATCGAAAGCTGTTTTAAGTAAAGTAAATGCCATCAAAAACATCCTGTAAAAAAACCCAAGTCTCGCAGCTCAGTCTTTCTACCGTAAAAAGTTGTGAGATCCATGTAATACGAAGTCGGTTAATCTATTTAGTCTCTACTTAAAGGACCTTCTGTCTTAAGTTATTACATAAGTTATTATCATGCCAATATTAAAAATATTTTACGTTTTAAACAAATAGATCGACTTGAATATTGGTAGTGACACATTTAAACCACAAAAACCACGTTCAACCTAACCTGAATCACGGTTACGATAATATTAATACACAAATTATATAACACATAATAATACTACATACTAATAATTATGAAATAATAAAGAAAAATCAAGATTTTTTCTTCTTTTAGAATTGCATTTAATCTATGAAAAATATCTAAAAATCTATATATTACTAGTTTTTATAATAAAACATTACCTAAAACACAAGTGTCCATGCACAAACGACGTAACTGCAATAAATCTATGCAACATTGCTATAGCATGCGGTCGCCGATCGCGAATTACTTTCACTCTATGGGGCGGTGACCGAGCGCGGGGTCGTCGGCCGCGAGCGCGGGAAACATCATACCATTCAGAAAAGCTGGGTGTAAGCCACACGGCCTGCTCTTACCGGGACTCTGGATACAGATTAAAAATATATATTTATTATCTGTGATCTGGGATCATAGATAATATATAAATGTTATTTTAAAATTTATTATTTATTGATATATGTAAATTACATTTTTTAAAAATATTAAATAATAAATATTTACTCAATTTTTGCATAATATATTTTATATATTTTTTTTAATACAAACTTGCGACATTCAATGAAGGCATCGCTTTATGCCGTAAATTCGTATTAACAGTTTATTACACTGTCATACATAAAATAATACAAAACTGTTTTGTTGTTGTAAAACATTAGCGGGCCCGCTGTCTCGAATTAGAATGAAATTCTGGTCACGTTAAACATACGCCATGTTTACACAGATGCGCGCCGAATCTGTTGCATCACTTCCGTTTGCGTTCCGTTGCAAGCGTAACACGTGCCGACTTTATCTAATTATTAGATTGATTAAATAGTTAACATTAAATGTATTATGTCAATTTATATTTACAACAATTAATTAAGAAATATATTATATTAATAGTTTTTTTTATCTTTATTTTCTGGGATGTATGCAGGTGTGATCTTTGCTATCAATCAAAGAAACAAATACAATATTTTGACGTTTATATTATGTAATGGTATTAAATAATATTATTTAACTGATAGTCATTAGTGTATTCCTAACCTACTGAGTCTAATTTATAGCGCGTCGTTTAGAGTGAAGTAATACAGAGATAAATATAGCTACGATAAGATGTAGCACGCGCAGACGCTTGCCGGTGCGATAACAGCGGTATACTACATTGGCAACTTGTTTGCTATATTTTATATATTGCAGGTTTCTCTACTGCAAAGTGATAGGGATTCGATTCCCGTTCGATTGAATTAATAGTATTCATTTCCTTGCTTTGGCAAGTGGACAAAGTGTGATGTAGAGTTCCGCCATTCCGACACTGAATGGAGACATTTCGTGTCGGAGTTCAGAGAATCCGAGAGAATGGAAAGTGAGGAACGGAGTGTCTTAACACTAGGTTTCCTCTGCCTACCCTGCTGTGTTCGAGATACAATGTGAAGCTCATTTATTTTTATTTTTTATTATTTTAACCAACATGACTTCCGTGAGAAGGTTTCAAGTTACCCTTTTTCCACGCGAAATATACAGCAAAGTATATTTATTTATATATCCAATTAGCAATTTTAAACAAGAGTAATTTTTATTGCATTCGATTTTTATGTTTATGCCTCACTTTGTCGAAACGTTCAATAATAAACAAATGAAGTATGTTTTTTCAGTCGAGGATCAACGACCGATGGTCCAAGCACTCCCTGTACCATTTATTTTTATACATTATAAAAGGAAGCAGTTTTCAATTGAATACTTATGTTTGTTTTTATACAAACCTTTTTAACAGATTGTATGTATACAAATTTCGAGAACTTTCTCATGTACGGTATTTACCATACATACATATATGGTATTTATTATACATTTCTATGAATTTATAAACACAAATTTATACTTAATATTGATACTATAACCAAAAATGTATACAATCCATGACATGAATAATGGAAAGTGACTCCCACTTGTTTCTCTCCGTCAGGTGCGAACTGCGAGACTTTTTTTTATTACACTTCGGGCAATGACCTAACTAGAGGTACGGGGTGCAAAGTTTTTATTGACTATAATATAGATTAAAAAAATACTAAGATAATTAAAAACATTTTTAGATGAAATATCGATTTCTTATTAAACGGTCAATTAATCTAAAATATCTCAAAATCATAAAAAAAATCATAGACAAAATAAAAAAAAAACACATTAGAAATTTTCAGTAAAAAGATATTTCTAGAATTTTCCATTTATCGTATTAGCTACAGATAATTCTATGGGATGTCAGTGACCCATACTTCAGGGCGAGCATTCTTACGTGGGAAAGTGCTTATGCAACGGTTGCATACGAAAGTATTTACTTACGTACATTAGATTAAAGATGATTAATTACTATTTGAATATTTAGAGCGCACAATTATACATATTAATATTCTGTTTAATCACTAATGTAAATACTAGTGAAAGTTTGATCGCAAACGATCTATCAAATAACATACAGATAATAATATTTTTTTATTAAAATTAGTAAACATAACAAGAAGAATTTAAAGATTGTATTGAAATAAGTTAAGAACGTCGTTTTTAAATGCAAAAAATATAGAATATGTACTTTTTACTGATATTTTTAGCGACACTACCGTACTGTAGTTACAAATCATTGAACTTTGCACATGGTGATTGTGGGTTCGATTCTTACTCGATGAAAAAGAATATTTTCATATCCCAGACTAGATTTTGTCTGTGGTTTCGCCAGTCTTGTCATATGCGAATTAAACTACAACAGTGGAAAACAGCAAAATAATTAACACGACGTTTTATGGGCCAGCCTTCCTTTATCAATTAATCTAAATATCTTACGTAAAAAATATTTTTTAATTCAAACCAGTAGGTCCTGAGATTAGCATGTTAAACCAAACATACTCTTCAACTTTATAATATTAGTAAAGATACGATGAAACAGACGGCGTTGTTCCCGTCACCCAACACGCAACATCACAAAACAAACAATAATAGAGACCAGAGTGTCCAATCACTACATCCTTAAACTACCCTACATAATAAACATAACAATACAATAGCTAATACAATAATAATAAAAAATAACATATTAGTAGTAGCAACAGCAGTGTCACTGACCGATGGCTCCAGGGTGCAAGCGTGCGTCCCACTCATGTGGAAAGCAGTTATGCAACACGCGAAAGTAGGTATGGCAATGTATCTCGTTGACATGATGAGTTTACGCTTCAATTACTTGTTTTTTTAGATCTCTCTAGATATTAGATATTATGTAAATATCTATATAGCTACATACTATTTAAAATATCTAAATCATATATCATGTCGTTTAAATATATATAATTTTTAAGCTTAACGGAGCGTCTTACCTCGTTACCGGAACGAGGAAAGGAAAATTTTTAATATTTCTCAACCCCGAGTGGGAATAGAACCCACAACCGTCGCGTTTACAGTCGCAAGCTTGTGCTCCTGCGCCACGACGGTTTCAATCTCAAATAATAATAATAGCTTTTTTATTATTTAAAGCGGAGGAAGAAGAGTCTTGACACTAGGTTCTTTTTACCTACCCTGTTATATGTCGGATAAAGAAAAAGAATAAAAATTCTGTTGTGTTACATAGTGATTACCTGACTAAGAAAAAGAAAATAATGAATCACCCCGAGTGAGATTTGAACCCACAGAGGTGGCCACCGACGACTAGCTGGACTCTGTTAGGCAAAAGGCATAAAACTTACAGAATATTTTATTGGAACTAGAATAATACTAGCTCTTGTTACAAAATCAATTTTCAAATATCGATTTCGATACATCGATGCAATCTTCACTCAAAATCTATTTACAATCGAATACAATCTCGTAATAGTTGGTTGTTGCCAGCTTCCGTAATATAAAACAGTATGGATACTCTAATTAAGCGATGATAAAATCGTTTGTTTCAAATTAGGCTTGAATTACTGTAGCACAGTTTAGTACTTAGAGCAAGCACTAGGCCAGGTGTGCGTTTGGTTGAGTAAGACTTTCTAACCATTTTTGTCAAATAAATAATTGGTCATCGTGACACCGTTGTGGCACTGTTGGGTAATGTCTGACTGTATACGTTGTTAAAATTAAAAAATAAAATATACTTTCCTTGGTCTACTAAGTAGACAACATGAGACGTTTTTTAATTTATTTTTTATTGATTTAACTCAGACGCAAAGTTTGAGGTAAATTTTTAATGATTAGTAAATAATATGCGGCGCTGAGTTCCGTAACTTAATAATAAGAGAGAGAAGAAGAGAATTCACCGATATATCTCTACTATGAATCTGTAAGAGAAATAAAGAAATAATAATAAAACATTAAAATATTCGACCGTATCACGCAATTGCATGCCAGCCCTATATAAAGTTTGAAACGCACTGCCATTGTTCTGTTATAATAGGTGAAATATACTAGCGATTTTGTAATGGACTGAAGAAGTGAGAGTTTTTGTTTTATTCATTAGAAAATACACGTTAATTTTAGTTACGGAGATATTTTTATTTCTAATTTCATTTCGATTTGGAGTTTCGAATGTTTGATTAGATAGTTATGTATGAGTAAGACTGACTAGTGGCTATGCTGAGGTCGTGGTGGTGCAGCGACAGTGTAAACGTGACGGTTGTGAGTTTGATACTCGCTAGGGGGAAAAATCTTTTTACTTGATCGCTTCAGTTAAAAACAAAGTGCGACATTGATTCCGCCACTCAACACGGAACGGGGAACGGTGTATCTTATCACTGGGTTTCCTCTGCATACCCTATTATATGTAAGATATAGCGTGAAGGTAAAGAAAATAATAATCAATACAAAAAAAATTAAAAGTTTTATATAAAGATGGACCACTCATTTTAGGCCAATTAAGTCATACCTTACGTTATCCATTTTTGGTAAAAAATATACAATATTGTTAATGAGAAATACCACAAAAAAGCAGAATAGATAATAAATTATAATATGTAATATTTTTATAATAACAGCCCACTGCGTTGCAATAACAGACTCAGACACTGTATCAAGGCTGACAGGTCACGGACGCTATGTTAATACATATTGTTGTTACTGAAGTGCATCATGCTAATACAAATATACATTAAATTCTTATTTTATAGTGGGGAAGGGAGTGTCGTAACACTGTTTTCCCTGTGCCTACCCTGCTGTGTGCAGGGTGATTTATTTATTTTTTCTCTTCGTTTACTGAATGATTGATAGACAACGCACAGCCTAAATTACGTTGGTTCCTTGAAAAGTTGGATTTCACGAATTTCTATGAAAATGAACATAGAGAAGAATTCAAAAAATATAACAAATTATAATATAAACAATTCGTTCTCTTTAAAAAAATCATCACAAAATATTACGTAAC
Source organism: Heliconius himera (assembly GCA_021202915.1). NCBI lineage: Eukaryota > Metazoa > Arthropoda > Insecta > Lepidoptera > Nymphalidae > Heliconius > Heliconius himera. The sequence continues at coordinate 467,046 of JAJHJA010000397.1, read as the reverse complement.
AAACAAAAAAGGCATCAATAAATACAGTTTTACGTTCAATTAAACTTAAAAGACTTGAATACATATCAAGAAAAGAATATATATCCTTTTCCTTATGCGTCAAATAACCGTGAGGCCCAAAATGCGAGACGCTCAAGGTAGTCTGGTGACAGTGTCGCCGTAAGAGCAGCTGTATGACTACAGCGTACACTGTATATAATTTACTTTTTATATATGTATAAAAAACAGTTTCATGTTGTATCCCACAAATTGCAGAGAAGGCAGAGGGAACCTACTGCTAAGATCACTTTCCGATCAATTTTCGAGACATGGTGTGTTGATGATGGCTGGAGAGTTTCGATTGGGAGAACTCAACGCGACGGTTTGTCTACTACACACGGACGGAGAAATCAAAATAATTTAATTATAACCATTCCCCTGAGTGAAATCAATCCTACATCCAATGCGATAACACTGTTTTACTGAGCCACGACGGCCGCCATGTGTATACAACTGTTAAGGATATATTTGCAAAAAATGTAGTCGCTGAGCAGTATAGTTCCTGAGATTAGCGCGCTTAACCAAAAAGATTCTTCAGTTATATCTTCATAATATTAGTGAAGAGAATATACCCGTAAAATGTTTGCCATAGATATTTTCTAGAACTTTAAAATAACGTAACATTTCAGCTAACAAGCCAGTCGTGGCGCAGGTGCACAAGTATGTAAACTGAAGACTATAAACGCGACTTGTTGTGGATTGATCAGCACTCGAGGAAAAGAAATATCTATATAAATTTATATTTTCATTTCTTCGCTCTGGTGTCGAGGCAAAGCGCGGCGGTGAATTCCGCCACTCAATACGCAATGCCTTCAGAATTCGACGGTAAATGAAAAACAGAGTGTCTTAACACTAGGTTCCCACTGCCTATCCCTGCTGTGTAAATGATACAGCATGAAGCTGATTCAGCTAACAATGAAAGCTCTGTATAACTTACAAAATGCATAAAAAAGTTAATATTGTTTTCACAATCTAAATATCTGCTATAATTTGGTTAAACAAAAATATCCATAGACATGCTAATAAAACTTTTATAGGCTCTAAACTAAGAAATACGGACGTGTATCGGTTTATGTCAGGCTAGCTTTTGCATTTGACTTTGTTCTCTTTTAATTCGTATTTTTAGGGATTATAATATTAATCTTATATTTTATTTTGCTTCACGCTGTATCCCGCGTCTTCTACACGTCGCTTAATTTTCAAGAAATTACGTGTTGCAGCGAAATCAATTTTCGGGCACAATGTATTATTTTGATTCCCTCGCTCTGGTACAGAGCGCGGCGTTAAACTCCGCTGGGACCGAAACATTTTCTATTTCAAAATATAATACAGATAATAGAAACTAGAAATGTATGTTTGTCTTAATTAGTGTACAGGGGACCAATTGAAGTGAAATTGATACTAATGTTCCGTCATTAGAATGAATTGCTCAAGATCCACTATGTACCATACGAAGTAACTATGTAATTTATCAATATATATATATTTGGGTTTTTTTAAGTAAAATAAAAAATATTGACTTATCTTTATATGACCTACGCAAAATTACCTAACCTATAAAAAAAGAATCAGCGAAGTATTCGCAAAACAAACAGAATCGAATCTAAGCGAAAAAGTCAACTTTTTTTGTAATCTGTTAACATATAAGTATAGATATATATGACAACAAAAAGCACTTGTAGATGAAAGCTCTTTTAGCTACCATTACAATTATCAATTAAAACATCAAAAAATATTGAAAATCAATCAAAATGAAGATGGACAAATGAAATGACGTTTCTTTGGCAAAGTAAAAAGATAAGACGGTTATTCCCCTAATTATTTCATTCACACGGTCTCTGCGTCCGCTCGCACGCGTCGAAGCCGCACAAGTGGTTGGGTGGCCTGGGGTTACCAGGCGTATATTTTGTTATGGGATACTCTTTTATACATGTTTTTACATTGTAATTTATGATAAGTATTATGTAGTTAAAGCTCTTACAGGCAAAGCTTTATAACTATAATTTGTTACATATGTATGTGCTTATTTAAAAATATAATAAAAAATAAATATAAGTATATTTATTTCTTTTTTAGTATATAAAAATTAAAAAAGAAACACCTAAAATCATAACTATTAAGAAAAAACCTTCTTGGTAGTAACTAATTATTTATCTTCGTGACGTGACGCAGGAGCACAAACTTGTAACTGTAAACGCGACAAGTTGTGTTTGATTCCCACTTAAGGAAATGAAATACTTAATATATTCATTTGCTCGCTCTGGTAAACGAGGAAAAGCGCGGCGTTGAATTCCACCTCTCAACTCAGAATTCGGCAGAAAATGGGGAACGGTGGGGAACGGAATGGTGTCTTAACGGGAACGGGGTGTAACTCTGTCTGGCTATGGGCGGGACGTGAAACAAAAAAAAATAAAAAAATAACAATCAACTTTCTACACTACATGGTAACCCTATAACCGTTTATCCCGGCGGGGGTAACGACCGTCGGTGACACAGAGCCGCGCGTTGAACGGCCTAGACTGACCTCGTGCGTGACCCGGGCACCACCGCCGTACGCATGGAAGGGTTGACTGCCACTGGGCAATGGGCATACTGTTATGTCATTAGTGACGAGTTATGCGGAAAGGGGAATAATGGATTCTTGTCATTTTTTTCTGGAAAAAAAGGAAATAATAGAAATATCGGTTGTTTTTTCCATATTTATTTTGTATCCCGTATACAGCGGGATAAGCAAAGAGAACTTATCATCAATATATTCTGATATTACATTATAATTCGAGACATTGCATTACACCAAAATGGGAAAGACAAAGTATTTTTTTACTCAGAATCAGGAACGATTCTTTTTAAACCATACATACACATTTCTCCTCTTTTTATATGCGGGGTAATGAGAAGAACTAAATGTTAAGACCCTTCACTCTCCACCTTCTATGTATTTTAAAAATATTACGCGTCAAGAGGCCTAACTGACCTCGCGTGAGACCCGGGCATCTTTACGTTTGTGTGAAAAGGGTTGACAACCACTATGCATACTGTTATGTCGTTAGTTGCAAGTTATGCGGATATGCAATTGCATAATAAAGAATAAAGTGTTTGCGTTATAGAGAGCGCTTCGACTTATATATATGGGAAAATAATGACTTTTTAATTTTTAATTTTAAAAATATGTTTAAAAATCCATTGTATATCCAATTTTTATGGGCTAATGTTTATAATGTTATCTATTTAAGTCAGGGGTTCCCGATTTTGTTTTGATTGTATTGTAGGTATAATAAACATAAACTATAATAATTTAATTGAATTTTTTAATAAAAAGTCAGTAGGAACCATTTTTGCAGGAAGAAATAATAATATTTAAGGAAAAAATCTGTAATTTTATTATTGTGAGTGTGTGAATTTCTGAGTAAACCAATTTATGTTTCACTGAGGAAACAATCTGACTGTATGGTGAAGGAGACTACTAAACTGAGCTGAACAATCCAACTGTAGGCAGCCATGACGTCATCTTTACCAACGGCTCACCCCAAAATTAAAAATTATTCCCCAACATGCAAAGCCTCAAGTAATCGGCTGAAAGTAAAAATTGCCAGTGTCGTAATGGAAGCGGAGTGCCTTAGCACTTGATTTTCAGGTTCTATGAGCCTATCCTACCTTGTGCAGGATACAGCAATAAGCTAAAACATTAAAATTACTCTCTACATATCCTAAAATTTTATTTTATTTTCTAACTCTGGCCAGACAAAAAAAAGTCATTGAGCCATGCCACTGAAAATCACCGCTGAGAATGAAGTGTGCTTCACTGCATCTTAGGCTACCTAATATTTAGAGGATAAACACGTATGGAATTAATGTCTATTGAATGTGATGCAGGAAACTGGCAGCTACAGTTTATGTAATAATTGAATTATACCTTTGAAAAGAGCAACTGTTGAGTTTCTTGCCGGCTCTTCTCAGCAGAACTGCCTTCCGAACTGGTGGTAGCTTTTTTTATGTTTATATGTTCATTCAACGATTCAAAAGTGCTTATAAGAGTTTATTTTAATAAAGAATATTTTGAATTTGAATTTGAATAGTCTACAATATTTCCTTTATTTCATAATAAATCTGTGTAGCCTTTTATTAACAATATCTAGTGTTAATTTTATCAACATTCATATTAAAAAGGTAAAATTGCAATTGTCCTGAAATTAAACCTGATTCTTCTGATTTTTATGTTTTCTAAAATATTTTTAGTGTGGAATGTGGAATAGGTGCTTTTTCAAGAATTTTAATATTAATAAAATAAAAATAAAAATTAAAATTAAATTAGCTTCACGCTGTATCCCGCACACAGCAGGGTAGGCAGAGGGAACCTAGTGTTAAGACACTCTGTTCCCCACTTTCTGCCGAATTCTGGAGGCATTGAGTGTTGAGTGGCAGAACTCAACGCCGCGCTTAACCTCGACACCAGAGCGAAAAAATGGAAATATAAATTTAAGTAAATATTTCATCTCCTCGAGTGGGGATCGAACCCACAACCAGTCGGTTTTGCAGTTACACCTCGTGCTGCTGCCCCACAACTGGCCTCATTAGATTATTAATAGAATGTTAATAAATATATTTTTTTTACAGAAAGAAAAACAAAATCATTTTACAGAAAGAAAAACAACATACATCATATGTGTGGTAAAGCAGATTGTCACATAGTAATGTTAAAAAAAATTATCACAGTATAACAACTTGAATGTTGAATTAAGTATTAATAAAGTTAAATCCTAGCGAATAGAACTATATATATAGAATAGGTTAGGTTAGTTAGATAGGTTGTTAAACCAGAAAACTACTATTTTCATTCTCCAATTTCTGTCAAAATCTCAGACATCTTAGCGTTAATTATATCTTATTATTGTATTGAGTGACACACAACACGCAATGCTTCCAAAACTTGGTGGAAAGTGGGGAAGTGTCTTAATAATAGGTTACCTCTGCCTACGCTGCTGTGTGCGGGATACATTGATAAGCTGATTTGATTTTATTTTTTTTATATTGAGTGATGGAACCCAATGCCGCACCACCACAATTTATTCTCCAGAATTAAGGGGTGAACCCACAATCATTGTTTACTGTTGGATACTAATGTTTTTCATCACAATGAATTTGATTATTTGCAAACATAGCTAATAAAAAATTTAGGTTCATCAACCATTAGATGACCTCATGCGTAAACTATAAATTACACATACAAAGGGTTAATTGACTCTATTATAGTCTAACTGTAACTAGCTATAAAAACTAATATAACATGCAAACTATTTATGCATTATTGAATTAATGATCTAGTATACTGAGTGCAACAGTTTCAATAAATTGTTTGTCAATTTATGCTTTATTTTGCCGCTTTCGTTTCGTTTCGTCTATTTTTATTTAATAACGTAAGTAAATAATTGTAGCTGTCATAATACTTTAGAAAATTAAATCGTAATGATGCGCGAACGGCATAAGATAGTGACAAAAATAAAAACATAACCTCAAAATCGTACCTTCATACTGAGCGAAACGCTGTTTGTTCTTTTCTTGGAGCAAACGCTCTTGTTCTTTTTTCTTCATTTCCTTTTCTTCCTCTCGTTTAAGGACGAGGTCTCGGTGTCCAATAGGAATAATAGAGGTACTTTCATATTTTAAAGTCGCTTCGAACTGTTGTAAGTTGTCGTACAACGGAGCAGTTTTTATGGGAAGTTTGGGTTCGTTTGCATAAAGCGCTTTAATAGGATCAAATTTTGAACTGCAAGCACTAATTTCAGATTCAGAAGACGATTCTGATGACATTTTTAAGATTTAGATACCTATTTTTTTCGCAACTTGCAAAATATAAGCATTGAATTTGACATCTTGATGTCAAAGTGACAGCTGTATTCCTACTTACGTACTTTCAATATACATTATATCTCTTTTTTATGTTTTGTAAAATATTATTTATTTATAAATTTGAACAATTATTTATTAAAATATTTAAGCTATGTGAGGCTAATTAAAAATTGTTTCATTTTATAATATTTTATTTTATTATGTAAAATTAAATTATTCAGTTTATGAAACAAACAAGCGAAGGAATGAATCAAACCTCGAGTTGTTAAACTTGAAACTTGTTTTTATACTGACATTGCATTCTCGATAGATCTCGTGATAGAATGTTGAAGGCTCTTCCTAACTCCAATAATGTATTTAATTACGGCTATTATGAAAGCAGTAAAGTGGAATAACGCTGTACATATTTTTTGCAATTATTTTGTTCTTGTAGATTTTTGTCGATTTGATAACAGATGGCGTTACAGGAGTATATTATCAATTGTTTAATGTCAGCTAATGTAAATATTATGTAAAATTACGATGTTTGCTGATATTTCGAATAAATTAGATATTATCTCGATATGTCGAACTCATTGCCAATGTTGCGATAGTGTACAACAAGGCCGTCATAGTAGCGTGCACTAGGAAGTAAATGAACAAGGTCAACTAGAATTTATCTAATATATAATAGTTGTAACAAATATTTTATTCTGTTACTAGAAAAAAATATATTTTTGATAAGTTCATTTATTACAATGTAGTATTATTTTTTATAGCAATATTAAAACACATAAGTATATAAACTAACATAAATATTTAAATGAAATGATTTTTTTTTTTTTTTAATTATATTTTCTATTAATTGTACTTACAAAAAAAATATATTTAATATTAAAAAAGAATTTTATTCTTACCACAATAAAATACAAATGGAACCTCTTTAAAATGTAAAGTAAACAGAATGGATCTTGCCGTGTGCCTATTATGTAACGACGCTGGTTGGCATGACAACCGCAAGAGCCGAGTCAACGCACCAGTCACGCCGTGCAAACTCAATTTCACTTTCCAACTTTTCACGATGTAAAATACACTTATAATATAAAAATGGCGGTGCAATATGTAAATTTACAACAAAATCCGTTAAATCGATTCATTGCGCAATCAACTTTCGTAGTTGTGTTTCTATTAAAAGACTCTTCTCACGAATTTTAATTATTCTCCGAGATGATACTATACATTATGTATAGTATTATAGAGTTATATACCTATGTGAATTAAACATGAGGATTCTCACTTATTATACTTTTATATTATCAAATCAATTATATGAATATTGTATAAGTATATAATTATTTAGTTATCCACCAATCAAAAAACCGTTTGATCGTTTTTAAAAATCATAAACTTCATTTTTAAAAAAAATAACCATTTCAACAGTTACACGACATCATTTTAAATTAAGAATAAATTACAAACATATTTTTTATAACATTCTTAGACATTTTTTAAACAGCCTTCTATATAATCTATCACAAAAAAAATAACAACAACACTATGTAATTACAAACAATAATTAATTAAAACAAAGTGAAAGAGAGTAGGAAGTATGAAAACAAAAGTATTTGAGCACATTATAATTGTAGTGAGAGGCTCTGTACAATGAGGTAGCTATACTTTTTTTATCATATCTTTTGTTTTTTTTTACAAGCATATTTCTTTCCGCGCATTGTCACTGAAAGACATTCTATTGTTTCGCTTCTAGTTGATGACTTCGACGGCTTTTGTAATTTTTTCAGCATTTCTTCACTATTTTCTATATAAAATTGGGAATGTTATTTATTACATGAAAATCTTTTAAAATAAACTAAATATGAATTATGTCATTGTTTTATTAATATTGTATTATGTTAGTTAAAGATAGGAATGCTTAGTGAAAAGTCGTAAATATTAAAACAAATTAATATGTTTTAATAAATATACAGGGACTGATTACATAAATAAAGTGAAGCGTTAAGTTCTGCCACCGTAATGGAATGCATATCAATATGGAAAGAAATTATGAAGACTAAAATTAAGAAAATAAATAAAAAACTATAACATAATTATAATAGAGAATATAAGCCAAGTTCTTTCATCATTAATTTTAAATGTTCTTTTTTCTATACTTTCAGAGCATAGTGTACGCAGTGGTTGTTGGTGCGGCGCTGCCTCTATGCCGCATCGACGCAGGTTCGACATACACCGGGACGTCGCCAGGTGAACTCGTCACACTACTACTATACTACTATAATATAGTATACTTTATAATTATTATTGGCAAGTATTTACAAAGATCATTGAAAAAAAACCCTTTTGTTTTGTTAAAATTTTAAAAACCAACAAAATAATGTTAACTAACTGTCTACCTTATAATTTAAATGTCATATAATTTTGTTAAAAATAGCATCCAAAAGATTTTTTAGAAATTACAGTTTTTGATATAAGTATAGTAAAGAAAATCGACCAGTTTAGAGAATTTCTAAAAATCAATATGATTTCAGTTTAGTGTAATAAAATACAAAAATTTACAGTACAGTTATTTTATATATAATTGCGTATATCATAATTAGGGCAGATTTTTTGAAATGCGTGAGAGCCTACTCTTTCCATTTTCACAGGTCATTATTGAAGATAACCGGAGAGCTGGGTGTTAGATAACCTGGCCGGAGCCAGCAGCGACAATACAAAACAATGTGTTCCATTAAGTACCTAATAATAACATAATATATACAAAATACATCGAATAATGTACGGTCCGTCCATAAACTGCCAAACTTTTGAAACGAATTTATTAATTTAGTGTTTATATTCGTTGTGTGAGTGTAACGCCATCTGGCGTGATCGAGGCGAGGTGGCGGGGTCGTCGTCTGTGCCTTTGGCGATGCCATTTATCGAAGACGATTGGTGGCCGGAGAATGAGGGCAGGATGGTCGATCTCTCCAATTGCCTTCAGGTAGGCTGTGGTTTTTTGGTGTTTATAAATGCTTATTACAATTGAAATACCTAAGTAGAAGTTTTTATCTTTGACAATTTTAAATGAATTTTGTAATTGTAACGTTAATATACATTCAAATTCTGAAATAACGTTAATTATGAAAAAGAATTATCAAAATTAATAATATTTGTTTGTTACATTCTGTTTACATAGAAAATTGTAATAAATTTCTCAGAATTTTTTTTTAAAGATCTTACCGGTTTTGCAGATCTGAGCCAAAAGTGATTGTTTATTAACAATGCACTTGCTTATTTGCTTGCAGCTTGATCGATATAAAATTTTAAAACGATATTGACATTACGTACAAATAATTACCCACACCCATCACAAATTAGTTGTATTAACAGATACAATAGAAGTCGTAGCGCAGTAGGATACCGTCTGACTAATCCTGCCTGGTTATAGCTTCAATCCCCACTCGAAGGAATCACTTTAAAAACTTTTCTCCCATAACACTAGGTTTCCTCTACCTACCCCTTGTAGCTCCGATAAAAAGCGATAAACGGCTTATTATTATAAACACAATAAAAACCTTATTCTTGTACTACGATGCTTTCTTATTATATTCTAATAATTACAGGACGCGGTAACTGGATCTGGGCAATCAGCGACACAGTTACAGTTACAAATGGCGACGTCTCTGGGGGAAATGTCCCAAGCTGAGCTTTCCAATTTCGTGGGCGGCCTCACTTTGGAGGCTGATGGCTCTGACGCGGCTGATCCTGATGATATTTTGAAGCAATTGGGCGAAACTGCCTTTGACAATTTTGATACGTTCTTCACTGATCTTACTAATTCCACTGCTACGGCGCCGCCTGTTGAAATTAAGGTAGATTTACACTTTATTTGTATAAGAGGGCTATAGAATATTTTTAACATTTTAAAGTGTTAATCCACACTTAGGAAACGTACGTTTTCTAAAGAAAAATACTTATTTAGAAAACGTATAAAAAGCCGAGCACCTGGTCGGTTTCAGGAGGCGCGGGTTCGAGTCCCGTTACGTTCAAATTTTCATACATTTTCTAAATAAGGTTATCGAAGTTGCGTTTTAGATGTTATATCAGTATCAGTTTTAAGAAATTTTATAATACTATGTATAATACGAAGAAATACACAAATTTAAAATACTTATTTTTAAAGCAAATCTTATTAAATTACTTAATTTTTTAAAATTTGAACTTGAACTATCAAATCAAACCCCACTAATAGAAATCCTTATAAATTTCCAGCAAGAGGAGAACAACAACATATCACCAACACATCAACTACAAGGCTACTATCAACAAAATCAGCTAGCCTTACCTAACAACGGGCAACAAAGATTACAACAATTATTAAGATCTGGCACGAATGCAATAAACCATGCTGTGGCCAATAATATTAATAATGGGAGGTATAACATAGCGTCAGCGAATCCATTGCTCGCTGAGAAATTAGCAGCGACATCTAGTGGTATAAAGCAGGAACCAATGAATTCTGAATACACCAGTATGAACTATGGGAGCGCCTCGCCAATGCAGCGGGTGCCGAGTGGAAAGCCTCAGGTGCATGATGCTGGCGGAGGAAAAGGTAAGAGTTTTTAGTAAAGTTGAATAGATTTTTTTTGATCTTGTATTTATAACTTTTGTGATTATTAAAAAATGCCACTATCATTTTATGCAATTAAACGATTGATATGCTAGAGAATTAAATGATTTTTGAGCGACAGCTAGTGTCAAATAGCCAAAACAACGCGCATTTGTGATTTTGTAATTTATTAATAGATGGCGCTGTTCGTTAAAAGCACATTACTACTTAATAACTAGGTTTCACGTTTGTTCAGTAGATGTCGTGTCTAGTCTATAAAAACTAAATATCAACATAAAATGGTAAACGAAACAGTTTTCACTAAGTTTACTCTCAATTTCCTGCGGAGGAAGTGTAGGTTTCCTTTCTAGAACCGGCTCTTGCCTATTTATGCCGTCGGCAAACTTTCATTATTAAGAAAATATAGAATTACTTATGTTTATTTAATGGTGGCGTAATGGGATATAATTATGAAGCGATTTGATCAAATATCAAGTGTAATTTTGTATTTTTTATTAAAAAAAATGTATTCTAGTACTAGCTTCACGCAGTATCCAGCACATAGGACTGTAGGCAGAGGGGACCACTCCCTTCCCCACGCACCATCCGATTATCGAAACATTGTGTACTGATTGGCGAAACACAACGCCGCGCTTTATACTTTCACCAGCTATTTCCACGAAATGATAATAATTCATTCCCCTGAGTGGGAAACAACCTCAAAAATAATATTCTTCAAAGCTAAGAGATAACTTCTTTATAAAATGTATGAAATCAAATGTTTGTTTTTAATACATTTAATATAATAAATACACAATTGTAGAAAATAATATAAATTGTGAAAAACATGTTTTGTAGTTTATATTGGCTATTTCAATAACATTTATGTTTTAATTCATTCCATAAATTTAAAACAAGTTTTGCCTGCGATTTCGCGTGCAAATAGTTAAATAAAATAAATAAATCAGCTTCACGCTGTATCCCGAACACAGCAGAGTAGGCAGAGGGAACGTAGTGTTAATACACTACGTCACAATGTGAAACAATATTGTATGTACTGTTTTTTTTTTTGTGTCAGAATAGTGCCTATTTAGTGCACAAAAATAGTGTCCCAGCTGTTCATCTGGTGATAATGTATTGCGTTTATAGTGTGCGGTGAAGAGTATTGAAAATATTAATCAAAAAAATCAAAACTGTGTGAATACTTTTCATATACACCTAGACCTACATTTGGACTGATGCGACACTAATTATCGTGTCACAACAAATTTTGCAATGAGAGACACTCGCTGTATACACTGAGTGTACTGTGTGCAGTGTACCATGTACAGTGTACGTGGTGTCGTGGTCTATTCGACACATGACGCAGTCTAAATGCGGGGTCTACTCTGGGATTTTTAGGAGTGTGCACAACAGCTCACTTTTGTGAACGAGAACAAACGATATGTTCAGTTTAAAGAACATGTTCAGTTTTACGTTCAGTTCTCTTTATATGTTCAGTATTGCGGGCGTCGTGGCGCAGGGGAGGGGGGCTACAAGCATGTACAAAATATCATTAGAATACAAAAGTATATTTCGCCGGCTAAAGTGTGGCTGTGATAGCTTGAGTGGTAAGTCGGTCGAATCCTTAACTAGAAGACCTTAGTTCGAGTCCGGATGTTATCAGTCTATTTTTTAGTTTTTTTTTTTAAATATATAATTTATATCTAAATATAAATTTCAAAAGACAATTTAAAAAGATCGATCGTCTATTATCCGCGTACTATTTATTAAAAGTAAAGAAGGTCAATTAAGGCATTCATAATAATAATATAAAATCTTTATTTCTAGAATAAAACTCCAATTAAAGTTAAATTACAATTAACAATTAATATAGAATAAAATGGACACACATATACATAGCTGTGGATTCGATCCCCATTCGAGGGAATGAATTGTTATTTATTAATATTTTTATTTTATACGCAAAGTCTTAAAAAATTTGGAGCGTCTTAACACTAGGTTCCCTCTGCCTACCCTGCTGTACGTGGGTTAGAGCGTGAAGCTTATTATTATCAACATATACACAGAGGTAATTTAATGTTCCGCAATGTTGAAATACTTCCACATTTGCCCTCTTCGTGGCATTTTTAAGAAAAGAAATATAAATCTAAACTTATTAAATCTAAAATAAGATTACACTAACGTAAAACTAACACTTATTTACACTTACGTAATTAAATATAAGCAAATAAAAGCAAAAGAAAGCGAAAAAAAAGAACAAAAACTTCTAGCGTCCTTCTAATTAATACATATAATACGTCATTAACCATTAAAAGTGTACAATACGTCATTAACCATTAAAATCCATAATAACACTTAAATTTATTTTTTCCCAAATACTCAAATACTAATAAGAAAAAAAAAATTAGCTTCACGCTGTATCCCGCGCACAGGCAGAGGGAACCTAGTGTTAAGACACTCCGTTCCCCACTTTCTGCCGAATTCTGGAGGCATTGCGTGTTGAGTGGCAGAACTCAACGCCGCGCTTAACCTCGACACCAGAGCGAAGAAATGGAAATATAAATTTAAGAAAATATTTCATCTCCTCGAGTGAGGATCGAACCCACAACCAGTCGGTTTTGCAGTCACACATCGTGCCGCTGCGCCACGACCGGCCTCTATCCTAATAAGAATTTTGAAATTATAAAAAAATCTAACGATTAAGTGTAATAAATGTAAGTATTCATTACTATTATAGTTCTTATCAAATGGTATTAGAGCATAATTTAGAATGTGAAAAATATTCAATAATTATGACTTACTATCCTCGCTACCAAAGGATTCCAATTTTCAAATTCGAGATTAAGAGTGCGTGTGAGCGAGATGTCGCTATACCTCTCTCTTGTGACGCGGATGATCGCAGTCGGACGGAACAATCGTTTAAAGAGTCAATGAAAATGAACGCGACAAAAAATGAACGCAAAGTTGTTCTGAAATTGAACGGATCAAATATTCTTTTTAGAGATCTGTTCTTTTGTTCAGTTATATAATAAAACGAACACCTCTAGGGATTTTATTATATTATGAACCGGTAGTCAACCTGTACATAAGTTCCCTAAACAAACATTAACATTTTTGTTTTGACACTCTGTTCCCCACTCTTGAGACATAGTATGTTGAGTGACGGAACTAAACGCCGCACTCTATCTACCAGCGGAGATAAATGATCATAATTTAAATATACTGCATCCGAATGTGAATCGAACCCATAACCGTCGCGTTTACAGTCCGACGCTATTCCACTGAACCACCACGACGTTAATTTTCTTAATTAATTAAGTAAATAACTTTCACATATATTATTGGCTATATAATAACGTCTCATCTCAGTGGTTCATATTAGGTGTGGGTATTAGATACGCGACTAATGTATTTTCCTGACCAACGGCGCCCCGCGGCCGGAAGCGAAAGCTGACTTTCTCTAAATCTATATGAAAACACGCTATACGTGTCTCCAGGCTTTGCTTAAAATATGCTAAATCATACTATATAATATACAATATAATAATATTATAAATGTGAATGTAAGTTTGCTTTGACGCCAATAATATACCCAACTGATTATCGTAAAACTTTTTGTACATATATTCTTGGAGGAATTAGGAATATAGGATTTTTTAAAAAATATTTTAAAAATATATTAATCTTTGACTATATTATAAAAAAAATTAAACGAGGGAAGCTGCGTTTTTTCTTTTGCTCAACGATTATTTGTTAACAATAATCATTTAGTAATCAATGTAATAATATCCATACAGAGATACAAACAACATGAATAAGTTGAAATATAATAATCTTGACGTAGCTAGATGAGAACTTATGGCTTAGTGGTTACAGTATTTGGACAGTTTCTAAGAGACGCGGGCTCGAGTCCCGCTACGTTAATTTTCTGTACGTTTTCTGAAAATAATTATATAGCCTTAGTGTAGAATAAGACTAAAAAATACATAATAAAATATGAAATTATATTAGTTGTACGGAAAGTCACTGAGTTCAAGAAGCTGCTTTTCATAAAAAAATTATGCTGTTTTTGTTAAATTAAGTATCCTCTTATAATAAACGTAATTGTTGTGAGTATGGGAAATAATATAAATACTACTTATATTCTAATACATAAAGCGCGACGTTGAGTTCCGCCAACCAGCTCACAATGTCTCTATAATGGGACGGAAAGTCACTTAATACTGAGTTCATGAAGCTACTTTTCATATAAAATTATATCGTTTTTGTTAAATTAAGTAAATGACTTCGACGTAGCGCGATTAGAAAGTACTTATCATTCTCACATGCTTGTTAATATTTTTTTCTTCTATTCAGCATTATTGGACAATGTGCGGCGTTATGTTCCGCCAACTATCACATAATGTTTCCAATACAAAAAAACAAAGAACGATATTAGTTTTTTTAGTAAAAAAAGAAATCCCATTAACTTATTAATTATAAGTGCCACTTCATTTTTATATTGCCTTTGTCAAAGACCGACACCACTCGACCGGTAAATCTCTAGAGATAAAATATGTTTTAAGTTTACAGAGTCTAGTTGTTTTTTTGTATGCGGAAATGGTTTATCGGCTAGGGAATACGTCTTGTATTAAAGAATAAAATAAGATTTTATAACTTATAAGGATCATAAGCGTGTGAAGTGCATGGTGTGGAGTTGTGGGTTCGATATTCAATTAGGGGAATAAAATTTTCCATTTTCCTAGCTCCGCCGACGAGACAAAGCGTGGCGTTGAGTTAGTTGCATTCAACACACAGAGCCTCCAGATTTTGCCAGAAAGTAGGGAACTGTAGTATCTTAATGGAAACGAATTATCTTTAGATTCCCAGGTTCCCTCTACCTACTCTGCTATGTACAGAATAAAGCGGCGTGAAACTAAAAAAAATGTACCGGCAATTATCCATATTACACTATAATAGTACAAACAGTTAAAGTTCCAAAACAGAAACCAATAGACCAAATATAATATAAACATTTGAAAATTTAAAAGGAAAAAAAATATTTTTCATCGTCTAACAGGAATGTTATTGTAGCAATAAAATTTCCTAGTAATAAATTCTTATATACTTATTACATGAAATATAATATAGGACAGCGTGTCAAGGTGTCACCGTCATGCCCCCATTTCGACACTGACGTCATTTTAGAGCCAATTTGAAGTTCAAATTAGGCATAAGTATAATATAACCTAGATTTTGTTACTATTTTTAATCTTTTGATTGATAGCTTGTTTAGGCACTGTTTTATTTGTTTTTTTTGGATTGGAAAGGCTGTTACGAAAGAAAAAAAACAGCTTCACGCTTTTACCCGATATAATAGAGAAGATTAAAAAAAAGCTAGTGTCAAAACACTCAGCGGCTCTCCGCCCGGATTCAAGACTTTGTGTGTTGAGTGTCGGAACTGAACGCCGCGATTCGTCTTACCAGAGCGACGAAACGAAAATATTTAATTGCCCAAAATGGAGATCCAACTAAGAACTTTCACGTCGCGCTACGATAGCAAATATTTTTTTTTTAAGATATTTATGGTTGAATCATGATTACCTGTCTTATTATCTATTATTATCACTACAAACTTGCGACTTTCCGCATTCCACAGAGGCGAATTGAGGTGTTTTTTGAACAAAAACAAAAGAACGTTACTTGAGGCCCACGCAATTGTAAATGCGACGGTAGTTGGTTCGGTTCCTACGAGTCTTTGGCGTTGAGTTTCTCCACGCAAAACGCAATGTCTCGAAGGTTGGGCGAAAAGTGGGGAACGGAGTATAATAAAACTAGGCTTCCTCTGCAAACCTTGCTATATGGAATACAGCGATTGTGAAAAACATTTCATCTAATACTATACATACGAGATGGATGTGGAAAGGCGTATTGCTGCCGGTAACAGGGTTAACGGAGCCTTAGCTGCATTGTTGAGATAGCGAACCGACGCTGTTATACGGCAGCGAAACGTGGGTATTATAGAAGAAGAAAGAAAGAAAGATGAATGCTGTGGAGATGCGATTAAGGCAAAAAAGATTTATGATGGAAAAGTGAGTGGTAAGAGGAGTAAATCTCGGTTGATCTTCGAAAACTAACGGATGGTCACGTAAAATGCCTGAGGAACCCCGGAGGGCATGTTAGAGGTTGATGACAATGCACGAGTCGAAAAACGTTTGGCGCTCCATTCTCTCTGACTATTCCTAAATAAAGAGTGAAGCTAAGTTAAGTCAAGTTAATACTGTAGGCATGTCGCAACAATGTAAGGATCACACACACGAATACATAGATATTAAAAACAGGACGCAAATAAGGAAAGCTACTATTTTCCCTATTAAATGGAATAAGTAATTTATATTAATCGTTTACTCTAAGCGCAGTAGTTAAGTATCTGAATATGGTTTGACGGCTTGACAGCACGGCGTTTAGTTACGGATCCACCTTGTAGTAAATAGGCGGAAAGAGGGATTTTATTTCTACAGAAATTCCTTATCATGTTGACCGACTTTTGCTGCGGCGTTTTAATAATATCTTTTAAAAATGATACGGGAACAACAGTCAGACAAAAATTTACAACATTATATTGTTAGCTTCTGTAACTTATATAAAGATTAAAGATCCCTAAAAGTATTTATTTTTATTTTATATTCAATATATAGACTCGTTTTATTGCATATTTTATAAATTAAACACGTACTAAGTTATTGTTATTGGGTTTCTCCTACTACTTGCTTGTTTAATTCAAAACGTTAAACCTAAATGATAATTATTGATCATAACTTATTGTGAATCATTCATTTTTGATACTAATAATATAAACGTGGCAACTAATTCGAATTTCCAGTAGCTTCCTCAAACTATATAATATTGTTAAACCTTAATAATATTGTTAAATTTTTCCGCACTTTATTGCACCTTGTTATAGTTATTACAGATGAAAATAAGTATATTATAAATTTCGAGATATTACGTGTTGAGAAGCGGAACTCAACGCCGCGGTGTCTTTATTATATTTACATTTACTATTAATACTTTACTACACTAATAGATTAACTATTATTCCTAGAATATGGATATCTAACATTTGATATACATTTCGTACGAAATTATGTATGTATGTATGTGGTTCAAAAGTTTTTATTTTATTACAAAAGTTGCGATTTCGGGTGAAAACAAATAGTATTTTTTAACCTCCGACGACAAAAGAGGGGTTGATATAACTTTAACGTAACAAGTACTGTTTTGTGTTCTTTTCTGTATAATTAGCCAAATATATTTAGTCGTTTAAAGATTATCAGTTCCATATTATTTTCTAGCTGTTTGTTTCCTTTTTAAAGCTTTGTTTTATCACGGGTTTTTAAGTATACATATTATATGATTTCTATAATTTTTTGTATCCAGTATTTCAGTCAATCAAGTGTTTAGACACTCCGTTTTCCACGCACCGCCTAATTGTGAGACATTATTGATTAAAAGTTGGAACTCAACGCCACGCTTTATGTTTTTCCAATACCACTGTCTGTTGAGTAAATTAAAAATTAAATTAAGTCAGCTTCACGCTGTATCCCGCACACAACTGGGTAGATAGAAGGAACGTAGTGTTAAGACACAGCGTTCCCCACTTACCACCGAACCCATTGCGTGTAGAGTAGTGGGACTCAACGCCGCATTTTTCAGAGCGAAGAAAAGAAAACATAAATTTAAATCAACATCAAAAGTCTAGTCTAAATACCAGTAAATTTGTGTAAATAGTCAATGTTTATTTTATTAACAATAATTTCATAGTAAACCACAAATATAAGTAGCTATAGATATTATAGAAAAACCAGGAATAATATTATTTTTGCTTTGTTTATGAATTACTTGTAGTAAATAAATGAATGAGCGTGAATCATCTATCTATCATAGTGGTTAGTGTTTTAGTATTGTAGCTATTTATTTATTTATCTATAGCTATTATTATAGTCTGACCCGTCCGTCTGTCTGTTCGTCTTGGCGCAGGGGCACAAGCGTGCCACTGTAAATGAGACAGTTGTGGGTTTGATGTCAGCTTGGCGCAATAAAATATTAAAAATTTTCATTTTCTCGCTTTTGAAAGAGGCAAAATGCAGCTGTGATTTCTGACACGCAATGCGTCAAGAATTCGCCGGAAAGTGGGGAACGGAAGCGTCTTAATGGAGAACGGAGTGTCTTAACAATGAGTTTCCAGGTCTCTTCTGCCTACCCTGCCATAGGATGCAACGTGAACCTAAAAAACCTATAATTCAAAGCTCTTGGGATTGGGGAGAGTAGAGTACCAAAATTTATTTGGATTTATTGGATATTTTATATTGGATTTCCCGATATTCCTACGGGAATTTCGATTTTACCTCTTAAAGCCTATGCATAATAGTTTGCGTGAAGAGAACGGAGAGTCTTAGCACTTGATTCCATCTGTCGATTCCGCAAAATAAAAGATAGAACGTAAAGTTGAAGAAACTTTATTATAAAATAACAAAGGAACAGCAGATTACTACTAAAATATATAAAAAAATCCACCATGATGTTACAGTCTACACAACATATGTGTCTTATCGCATAGTTAGTGTTCGTGTCATAGTGAAAATACCCATTTTATGTCGAGTATCAATTTACGTCACCAAATGTGGAAGTTTTACCTGAATCCTGTTTGTCATTATTTTGATTCATTTTTAACACTAAATTAAACATATTACACCTACCGCATTAATAAAATTAAATGAAATGCACGAGTGATTAAGAAAGGAAACTTTTGTTTATTTTTTTGTATTCCTCTAAGTGGGGATCGAACCCACAACCATATACAGTGTAACAGTGGGCCACAACGGTAGTTATTATCAAAATTATTATGTCGTATCTTCAGGCATTTGAAGAAAGTGAGTGTTAAGTAGATTTCTTCATTTCGATATTTATATGTATTTAATGTGAAAAAATTGTACTTTTATTAAAAATAAAAACTTTGGCGTAGGGCTTTAATGTCTTCAACATTAATCATTTCTAACTAACGCCTGGACGCCTTTTATACATGTTGAGAAGTATTTATACATATATAACAATTCTATATTTCTAATACATTTTTTGGTAACAACATTATATAGCTTTAGATCGCCACCATCTGACTAAAAATGCGATGGTCGTGGGTTCAATCCCCACCCGAAGTGACGACACAAAACACGGCGTTGATTTTCGCTACTCAACACGCAATGTATCATAAAATTAGAGAGAAAGTTGGGGGAGGAATGTCTTAACAATAGATTCCCTCTGCCGATGCGGGATACAGCGTGAAACTGCTACAAAATCTTATCGTACAGCATTGATTCAATATATAGAATCGTGTAGAATTTCGAAGCATCCGCAATCCAGTGCAACGCAGCCGTGACCTGGATAGCGCGTGCGCATATAGTTATGTCACACGAGACGAAGTATGCTTCACTTCACTTATTTAAGTTTTTTTTTAGCCAAAAAAATCTTTATTTTCTTAAATCTTTATTTTATTGAAATATATGAGAATTGACTAGTAAAGTAGATCTAAAATCAATTTTGAACTCGACTTTTTACATTTTTATTAAATAGGAAGGTCATTTTGGTAAAAGCTCTCTGTCTGAGTACACTACGTGCGCTACGATAGGTAGAGGAAACCTAATGGTAAGACACTCCAGTCCCTTTTTACACAATTATAATAAGATATTGCGTCACAGTCACGTGTGTGACAAACCTAAACTTCGCGTTTTATGTTGTTTTGAGTGAAGAAATGAAAATTAATCATTCCCCATTCCCCATTTTATTTTATGAATAAACATTAATTTTGTCTTTACTTTCAAACAAAAATTACGAATTTAACATGAAATGCATTCCCGGTGAGTGCATTTCTGGCTAAATGTTTGGCCTAAAATATATAGGAAATGACAGACATATTTAAGCAAATTTATAAAGAAAAATATTAATCAGGATTGTTTACTACTAAAATATATTAATTTTACTTCGGATGACGCCATAGTAACGCAGTTCAAATCTCTGAATATAGATACATACAATAATTATGAGTCGATCGAAATTTAGTTACAACGTACTAGGAAAATGTTGACACCCAAAAATTTTTTATAAAAACTAGATAATATCGCGGCGTTTGATTATGTTATATAATAATAGAAATAGGAAAAGAATATACAAATAGGGATCATAGATAATAGATATGAAAAAATCTAGTAGAGCACATTTCGGTCATAGAATATTACGCGCAAAAGATACGAGCTACTAGGATACACTCAATGCGTTGAGTTACAAACGTTTTCAATTTACATGATAAAATAATTTGAGGCTATTTTGTATAGAATATATTTGTGTATCAGGACTACATATTTCTAGTGGTTTTACTTGTAATTTCTTTTTTTATCCTCCTTTTGCAATTGATATATAACATGATATAAATAAATCGCCATAATGTGGCTTCGATTCCCGTTCGGGTGAAATGAAATATATATTTTTAAAATTTTTCCTACCCGTTCTATTAGTCAAAAAATCGTGAAAATCAAAGAACTTATTAGTCAAAGTAAGTTGTGTTACGCGATACACTAAACTTTGAGTGACGGAACTCAACGCCGCATAGCTAAATCAATTCACTAAAACATTTTAAATCAAATATGAAAAATAAAATAATCTAAACTATATTTTAAATTCACTACATCGAGTAAAGTAGAGTGTTACAGGAAAATGGTTCGCCAACAACCGTTAACGCATTTCAAGGCGACACGCCCATGCAGCTTGCAAAATTGAACGATGAAATTAACATCTCTCGCACGAATAAAATTATTGATTTGCAAATAATATTAAATATAAATATTATTTTCAAAATGAATATAATTTATTATTTAATTAATTAATATTTATTATTTTCTTTTTTTGGCTATACGCTATATTCCGCATATAACAGCGTAGGCAGAGAAAAACTCTCGTCTCGCCCAAATTTCGAAACATTATGTGTTGGATCGGAACTTAACCGCGATAAGCTCCGCTTTGTCTTGTTATTAGGAAATAAATATAATTAATTTCCCTGAGTTGGAATCAAACTTGTAACCGTCGCGTATACGTTCACGTTTCAAGTTTAATATTTATAAATATCAAAAAAAATATCGAAACTAAAATATTATTTCAAACTCAATCCAAGTCAGTCCGGGCAGGTAGCTAAGTAAGTACGGTAAGTAAATTCAAAGGCCTCCCTCCAATGAGAGAAACGCTCCACTATTTAACTGACAACGTATGGAAATAGTTCAATGACTGCATTAAAGGGCAGGATTCGAACGTGAGCCGTTATGGCGATAACTGAATATACATTTGAAATATATAAGGCACGGATAGAAGATCGTTTTTTTAAGCTTTTTTTTTTTTTTTACCTTATTCTTTATTAAGAATACAGAGGCCGTTCGATTCCCACTCGAGGGTATGTGTTTTTTTAGTTTCTTCGCTCTGGTAAAGACAAAGTGCATTGAGTTCCACAAGTCAACTCGCAATGTCACCAAAATTGGGTGAATAGTGAAATATGGAATGTCCTAACACTGTGTTTCTTCAGCTTATTCTGCAATATGTGTGAAGCTTTAATGAAACAAGCGGGGAACGGAGTGTCTTAACACTAGGTTCCCTCTGCCTATCCTACTATGTGCAGGTACGGGATACAGCGTGAAGCCTGATTTATCTTATTTAATGAAATGTAAGCAAAAGTATTGTATTTACATTTAGGTACTAAATTTTGTCATATCTACGATTTGAATATGAAAATGATCGAAATGCTGTTTTAAAACAGTCGAACCCTTAAATAGAGTTCTGCTTAGAAAGATAGGTGAAAACTAAAATCATTAAAATTAATGACACTGTGACCCACTTGCACATTGCGAAACCCATATTATTCATTACATTAGCCAACCCTCGCGAATATGTTTTATTTTGTTTGGATTATTAACTAAGATAAACTAAAAAAAAAAAAAACTAAATATCACGCGGTATCCCGCATATAGCAGTGTAGGCAAGGGGATTGGTACTAAAACACGTTGCCTTCTCACTGCCCAATTTTCAAGATATCAACGCCGCGTATTTTTTTGGTACCAGAGCCAGGAAATGATAATAATTCATTTTCTCTTGTGGGAATCGAACCTACAACCGTCGGCTATACAATCAGACGCTGTACCACTGCGTCACGACAGCCTAGTTACAGACATATCAAACTTATAACACCCCTATTTTACATCGAGTAGTTAAAAATAATACTTAAAAGCGTGTAATTTTTATATAGAAAACTTCGGTCACGTAGAGCCTTTATTAGTATAAAGGCTCTTAACTAGTTTTTAACTCTTACCATAAAGTGGCCTAAGATTATATCAACATAACATTTATGTATGTTTAGTGCATGGACTATGTACCAGTATTTGTATGAGTATGTATGACGTGCAATGTGTGTGTTGTCATTGACACGAATCAGGTTGTCGCACTGACTCAAGGAGCTCAGATAGATTTGTACAGATAGCAAAAAAAATCTATTATATTTTTTCGTCTATATCATGTATTTTGTTAGGTTAGGTTGAAATTTAGAGATAAATCGTCGAATAAAAAAATTTAAATTCGATCAAAACGTATGATATATTTTTGATGCGCGCTAAAAGGCATTGGCAGTTGCAAATATCACTTACATTCAAAATTAGCACGCTGAGAAGCGTTCAGAAGCTAAATCTAATAAAAGTTATAATGAAAACAAAAATTCTAAAATTTTATGAATACCTAGCTTCACGCTGTATCCCGCTAACACCAGGGTAGGCAGCGGGAACCTAGTGCGAAGACACTCCGTTTCCCATTTTCCGCCGAGTTTTGGGGGCATTGCGTGTTGAGTGGCGTGTTTTTTTTATGGATACCCTACACGTTACACAGATTTCGGCCGGTCTTAACAATAGATTCCCTCTGCCTCGTGTGCTAATCGGAAAAAATATGTAAATAAATAAAAATACACAATATTTTACACGTTGAACTATATATAATATGTACGCTTAAAAATTTCATATTTTTATACTAGAACATTTTTTTTTGCGAACGCTACCTCAACGTGTAATTAAGGTACGCGTTTCCGTCGACTGCGCCTGTACTAGCCACACTAGGTCTCTATATGATATAACACACTACCCACATATATGTGTAATGTTTGTATGTCATAGTAATAGGCTATACGGATCCTTTCTAAATCGAGACCTTAGAAACCTTAAGGTTTAACGCAGTTAAAACATTTAATAATAGATTTGTTATCTTTATTTTTTTTTTATATCTGTGATAGTAAAATATTTAATGAAGTTGTGTTATTATAGTTGAATAGGTAGTGGGTTCGATTCGACTATATTAAAAATATAGGCTGTTTTTGTTGCTGGGAAAAAAGTGGACCAGGCGAAAGAGGTATGCAGAGACCGTAGCCCTTAACGTTCCGTTCTAGCTGACTACCCCGTTAGGGATAAAGCGTGGAGCTATTATATAAAAAACGTTAAAAGTTGCATTTTATAACAGTGTAAAAGAACGACCTTTTCTAACAACACCAAAAGGTTCTTTTTAAAAAAGCTTTTAAAAAAGTTTTGCTTAACGAAAGTGATTTTTTATTAAATAATCTATAAAATATTTTTTTAAATACAAAACGCGTGTTTAATTTTGTAGCGGAATGTACATATGTTTCGTCCCAAATTTCTCGTAAGTTAAAAGTTATATCGAAATTAATCTTTTTAATTTAAATGAGGCATATTCTAACTTAAAAATTAATTTAGTATTTTTTGAGATGTGGATTCTTGGAGTATGTATATAACAAAATTAACTTATAATTGACAAAAATTTAAAATCGTACGAATTTATATTAAATTATCACAAAAATTCAACACTTTCATGAACTGAAACTGAATTTTTCAATTTAACAACATAGAAACCAGTTAGTTTTACCCATATCGATTGAAATGTAAGTATATAAGTAGGTCATTGCACTTAATAAGCAAACAACAAATACTATGCCGATAACAGACAGACAAACATCTGATAATAATTACACAAGTTCTACACTATGAAAAAAATATTAAAAAGCACAAAAATCACCCCTAAGTAGTTTAGTTTAAGCGCTAGAATCGTATATCGGAATTGGTCGTTATATAGAGAGTACAGTGGGTAGCAACGGTAAAATGGACGTTTGTTTCAAACGATTTTCGCTCTTATTTGAATGGAATAAAGCGTATATTTTATTGGTATTATTAGATTCGAGTGGTTGTGTATACACATTTGCACGTGAACGATTTTATACGGCACATGTCGCGCAATTTATTAAGTAATGAAGGTTGAGTGAGTATGTTTGTTTGCGGATTGAGTAAGGTCAGTGTGTAGTGGTTAGCGGGTGTTAGCCGACTTTGGCGGGAGGGGTTCTGTGTTTCATATTTTTTTTATATAAAAAATGCGCTTTATTTTAAATGATGTTTAAGTAAAGATAACACAAAGACTACAGTTGTTGCTATTCTATTTTTTTAATTAAAAAATTGTTTGTAGAGTCAACATTTCCTACTGAATATATAACCATTTAAATAAAAAAAAATATTTTTTTTAATTATTAAATTGATAGCGTACGACGCCACTTGATTTTAATGTGTGTCTGATTTTTTGGAATGCCATGTACAAATGTTTTTTTTTTAAAAACAAAAAAGCAATTACAAATGTTATTTTTATAATAAAAAAACATTTATTTAGACTTTACTCTAAGTTAAATACAATAACGTAATGTTAATATAGCCTTCCTCGACTTATAGCTTAACAATATAGTTTAGGTTCCAATATATGTTTTTTTATTAATATGAACTCGAAGATAGATATCAAAATAGTACCTACACTGACCTACGCACCTGTAGCCTGAAGAACATATGTATGTTAAATAAAACCATAATTTATGCGTTCTTTTCTCGCCCATTTATCATATTAGCGCTAAGGCGCCACAGCTATCATTAAAATGACGTATTAAAAATGAAAAACATGTCATTGCCTCTAACAGTCAATTCAAAATTAATAGTTGTTGAGGCATTAGGGATTAGGGATCCCTAATGCCTCAATAAAAAACATTTTTTTTTACTTTCACACGTTTCGTCGTCCCAAAATATAAATTTGACGAATGTATCTTCTTATAGTATCGTGACTCTCTAGTGATAAGTTTCTCCGTTCTCTACATTTTAATTATTTGAGAACAGTACTTGGTTGATGTCGAAAACGAATATTTATCACAACCATATTGTTTATGTTAGAAATAGAAATTGTAAGAGTAAAAGCGTAAAGGTGATGAATAATATAATATTCTATACAGAACCAGTTGTCTTATTTCCGAATTATGATGGCACATCGGTTAGTTTTTTTTTTACACTTTTTTTATACCCTTAAACACGCTTCATTAGTCGTTATGCATACGCTTTTACGCCTCGTGACGCCTGAATTCATAAAATATAAATCTTTGAGCAACTATAAATAAGAGGCAAGGCACAGCGTTGAGTTCCGCCACTCAACACGCAATGCCAATGTCTTAATGGGAGCAGAGTGTTTTGACACTATGTTCCATCTGTCTACCCTGCTATGTGTGGGATACACACATATACATAGTTAACGGAGTTCTTTCCATTAAATTTTGAGACAGCGTTTTGAGTGGCGGAGCTCGACGCCACATTGTAATTTGTGCTATGACTAAAATATTATATATAACTAATATTTCATATTGATTAATTAAATAGCTGCTCTAAACGATTACTTAACTTTGAGACCACGTGTTTATTTTTTTTCTTATTTCTTGGTCCATTTCTTTGGAATCTGTTTCCTTTTGGATCACTACACGAATTCCCGCCCCCTGTCATTGGAGACAATTTCACGCTAACCAATTATTAAAAGTTTTAATGGCATGTTTGTTTTTTGCTTGCTGTTAGTAGTTGCATATTATTGATGCAACCAAAACATTTTTTTATTTTTTAATTTCACGTAATTTGTCTTTTCTGGGCAAGAATCCACACCAATCGAGCTTACAGTTACTTTATAGCAAAAGAGATATAAAGAAATTTGGGTCACTAAGTGTCTCTATCAGGCTTTCTAGGGATTAATAGTATAAAGGGGAAAATTGGGTCACAATCACAAGGGCCTATCTATTTAAGTTATTTTTTATACTATATAAACATGTAATTAAATAATGTTTTTATTCGTTTCAGGTATGTAATTATCTTCAATTATATTTAATACGCTAAGTTAAGGTAAGTGACAGTGTTATTTATTTAATAATTCAAAACATAAGAAACACTACGTTCTATGAGAAAAAGACTTTAGCATCGATATATATTATTTCTAATGAAAATATTTTAAAAACATTAAACATAAAATAATCACTAAACCTAACTATTATATTCTCTTTCTATCTTTTTTTTCCTTTTTTTTCAATTGCCAAAAAAACATTCTTTAAAATACTTTCAACACATAAAAAAACACACAAATAAATATATGTTGCACATACAAACATATATTTATTTATAGCATACATTTATCCGACCAATGCACTTACGTCTTGGCGTGTGTATGTATGTCATGGTCAGTGGAAAATCTGCGCGGGCGCATACGACAGTACTAGTCTAGTTATATAACGATACTTGTATTTGATATGAGGGTATTATGATATGGCAAATAAATGGAAATATATATATATATATATTATTGTGATGTTTAACTTTCTCTTGTTTGTTGTTTGCTAAAGGAAAACTAGAGGAATTTCTCGATTGGATGTTTTTTTTTTTATGTTTGAGCTTGAGTTTTTTTTTATTATTGAGTTGTTCGTTTTCGTTTCATAATTGTATGGTATTTTTTTAGTCAATTTTCGAAGTTATTATTTTTTGTGGTAGCATTGGTGCAGGACTTTTTACGTATTTTTACACTCATTTACTTTTGGACCTTTTCTTTTCTTTAGTTAATAGTTACTAAGTCTAAGAGGAATTAATTTGATTATACCCAATAGTAACAGATTCGATAATTGAAATTTTGGTAGATATTAGCAAAAAAAATAACTTTTGTCATATTTTTTGTGTGTCTAATTTTGGAATAAAGCTCAAAAAGAAATATTTAAAATACTTGAAACTTTCAAAATTGCCGAATTGTGTAAAAACTATTAGTATGTCGATCGAGAGTAGAAGTATTTGCCAATACTTAAAATAACTAATAAAAAGAACCTATTTCATACAATCCATCACATTTTGCGAAATGACCGTATGGGACCTGAAGGAATAATCATATATAAATATTCTACAGAATGAAATATGAACTGGCGACCATCACATACAAAAATGCAAATCCCAACTACAACGCAACAGTTATCATTTAAATACAAATACGACAAACTATTGGTCATACATGGCTGTACAAGGCCGATCCTTTCCTACATCAAAGGAATTACAAGTTCCAGTTAACGTGTGTCACAACCTAAATACCTTAGAACCAAATATGTTATGTCAAAGTGTAGCAAAAATATTATACCTAAATATTTTTTTTTTTAGTTTCACCCTATATGCTGCTTATAGCAGGGTAGGCAGAGAGAACCTAGTCTTGACACACTGTTACCAACTTCCCACCGAATTTTCGATACATTGCGTGTTAAGTGGCGGAACTCAACGAGTTACCAGAGCCAGTGAATGAAAATAATTAATTCCTCCAATTAGGAATCGAAGCCACGACTTTTAAATATGCCTATATTATTAGTTTTCTAGAGGCCAGTCATGGCGAAGAGGCACGAAGTGTGACTGTAAAACCGACTGGTTGTGGGTCGATCCCCACTCGAGGAAATGAAATATTTACTTAAATTTTTCATACTTTTACTTATATTTCCATTTCTTCGCTCTGGTGTCGAGGTTAAGCGCGGCGTTGAATTCTGCCACTCAACATGCAATGCTTCCAGAATTCGGCAGAAAGTGGGGAACAGAGTGTCTTAACACTAGGACTCCTCTGCTTACCCTGCTGTGTGCGGGATACAGCGCTGAAGCTGAAGCTATTAGTTTTCTAAGTATGTACTTAGAAAACTTATATATTCAAAATATTTTTGAATGTATATACATTCATCCCTAAAAGCGTCATATTCAAAAACCTATATATGTAGTTTCATTCCGCTTACCTCACATATTGCGGTAAGAATGTAGAGATAAAAAAAACCCTATAAGGATGACAACATTGTTCACTACACAATTATTATAGAGAAATTCATATAAAGAAAATATTACTGTCATTATTTTTTTAGAAAATTGTAGTTTAACCAGAAAAAACATGAAATGTTTTCTTTTTCGGCCATATTAGTTTTATTGTGGAATGATGTCACCTATGTCAGTAATGTCATACCTATACTACAGTTTACAAATTAGCACGATCACGAAGTAAAATCGAAAAACTGAGTTTCTGACCCTGCGGGATATAGCGTGAAGCTAAAACTTCGCTAAAACATCGATTTCATAAATCTAAATGTACTCTAAAATTTTAAATTTTTAATTTATAGATACGTTTTTCTTTCTCTTTAGCGTCGAATAAAACTTTCAATTTTTTTATATTTAAGGAAAAAAATAACATAAATCTGTTAAAATTATTTGTCCACAGCTAAAAGTATTTTGATAGTTGTGTAGCACACACGCCAAGGTCTCGTACTCGGTAGTTTCGCAACGCCACATGTCCGGTTTACGTCTACTTTTTAAGTTGAGTAACCCTAAGGTTCCGTAATTGAAGTGAATTGTAAATATATATAAATTCAATAATATTTGTGGGGCAGTTTTTGACTGAACAATGGATATGGATGGGTACGATTCCCGTTCGTAGAAATGTTGCAATATTTTGAAGCTTTTTTCCTTAAATAAAAAAAATGTGCGTTTTATAATTGTAATTGAATAAAGATACACACGGTATTTAGATGTTTTAAAATAAAAAATCCTAATTATAATATTTTTGTTTCCTCGACGACAACTTAATAACAAGACAAAACGCAGCATTGAGTAGCGCTACTCAACAGGCAATCCCTGTGGCTAAAAGTGGGGAACGGAAGTGTTTTAATGGAAACGGAATATCTTAACACTGTCCCAAGTCCCCAGGTTCCCTCTGCCTACGCTACCATGTGCGGGATACAGCGTGAAGTCAAACCAAAATAAATAAAGGTTCTAAGTGCAAAGTAACCGGTTCACCTCCCAATGTGGGACAGGATGCAAGCCGCGCGTTATGTAACTTACGTGTAGTAAATTTGAAAGGCTACACGCTCCCATAGAGTGACCTCTAGTGCTCATATGTTGATTGGCTCTACCTAATGATTTTAGCTTCTGTATATGTAAATTGTTTTTTTTTTATCAATATCTGTATGGTGGTAGGATTGATGGGATTTGTTTTCATGTTATTGTGGTGGTAGTATTGATGGGATGATGTTTTTAGCCTGAAAAGAATGTTATGTGTTTGAAAATGGGTAACGGAAATATCTTAATGGAAACTTAACGTTAGGTTACCTACCCTGCTATGAGCAGGAATACGTATAAATAGCTAAAAAAATATTTCCTCCACTCGTCAATCAATGTCTCTCATTCAGTAATGATGCGTAGGGAACGGAGTGTCCTAACACTAAGTCTACTCTAACTGCTATGCAGAAAAAGTAAAAAAGTAAGTTTGGGGGACGGAGTGTCTTATAGTGTTCCCTCTGGCTACACTGCTGTGTGCGGGATACAGCGTGAAGCTGATTTTTTTTATAAGTATTTATTTATTTTGCAGGAGAATCTAGTGGTGACTTGTTCATTCCATTTTCGATCATCATTAGCATTGTAAACATCTTTAATACATTTATTAAGCCTATAGAGAACGAGTATACATTAAAATCTGGTAATAGTAAGAAAAATCTACAATTCAGTACCTGTTCGTATATTTGTATCATTAATTACGTATGCTATATAGTCGTATACTATATTCATTAAGAATAACACTAGTTTCTCACATTTTTCTATTTCAAAAAGACCTTCTACAACTTCAAGTAAAAACTAAAACATAAACATCTTTCAACGAACCAATATGGCAAATCATTTTTTGTAGCGATTACGCTAAAAAGGAGCTCATTCGTGTCACCGTCTCTATCAACTTCTACATCAAAAGCAACCTTATTTCTAACGGCATAAGGACTATAAAAATTGCATAGCTGCAATTGATAAGCAATTTTACATTTGCGCTTGTGCCAAAGGATCTTCAGCTCTATGTGAATAGAAATAGTTTATATGTTAGATGTGTTCGCGTTGGTCAGGAATGTAGGCCAGGCGCCTTGAGAGTTGCATTTACATGGGCCGACCTCGCAGGGTCACTGATCTCTGTCCTTAGTCGTGTTGCAGAGTGGTTTCCTTCCTTCCCATCCATACTTTTAATAATTATTTATATTTGCTATTATTAAATTGTCAGTCATTTATGTATTTACATAGGAGGTAGAGTCATATCTAGAGAATTTTGAATTATTTAGCGAATATGTCGTTTAGTTGGTTTGTTACGTTTTCGTTGGATGTATGGATTGCGTGTGTCAACTAAGTTAGTTTATATATGAATTATAAGTAAATATCGCATATGACAGGATAGGCAGAGGGAACCTGGTGTTGAAACTAAAATTTTTTAAGACAATAAATGTTAAGTGGCGGAATGCAACGCCACTCTTTGTCTTATGTCTTAAAGTGGAGAAAAGGGAAAGATATTGAAGTGGTATTAGGTTCTCTTTTATCTCTACAATATATATTAATAAAATGAATTTAAATTTATTTTTGTCACATATCATTTAGATTTTAATAAATGGTTTATAGAACGAGGTGTCGACTGTCTAGCCCGCTCATATTACTGACTAATACTTCATAGTAAAGAAAAAATATATATTAAAAAAATAGCTTCATTTGCGATCTTACGATTGCGCAACTCGCGTCGGTAGTATTTTGTAAGTGGAACGGAAGCTCTTTACATTCAACCGATTGCCAAAATGCGGTAGCGGAGACAGTCACCCTCGTAATGGAACTTTTATCGTGTTTATGGTTAATTATTTACATTAATACTAACAAATTTAATTATGTAGAGTTTAAGATGTGAAAGAGAATTCCGTTTTGTTCCGTTCCCGTTGGAATTTGAAGAAGTCTCGTAGACCCCCGTCCCATTGTTATTTTAACAGTTACTTTAGTGAAATTACTGAAAACAAGAATTTAAGATTTCCTCTTCTCGCCTATAACAAAAAATAAGACAAATTACTTAATGCACCACTTTTTTTTTAATATACAGTAAATTTTATTACGCAGAAAATATTATCTATCTATACGTATAATAATATTAATCACTGACCATAAGTATAGAAGCCGTTATGGTGCAGAGGTACAGTGTCTAACTATAAACGCGATGTTCGTGGGCTTGATTCCCACTCGAGGAAATTCATTATATTCATTTCCTCGCACTGACAAAAAGACATCGTACTATCTAGCAATGTCTTGGACATTGGGGAACGGAGTGTCTTAACTTTAAATTCTCATTTAATTATACTATATTCCCTCAATAACTTAACTTAAGGTAATTTTCACTTAAGTTTAAAATATAATGTTGCAATATATCGTGACTACACAGTTCCAGACGATGGCTTCTATTGAAACGGCTTTATGGGTCTCTTCACCTTTCAACATGTCGTGTTTTTGGCCACTTCAGCTTTACTTTATAATGCAATAGCTTAAATATGTCACTTGAATAGGTAAAGAAGGGCATAGAGTTCGTAAAAGTTGTTAAAAATATTTTATTACCTATATTTAACTGTAAAAATGGTTATGTAATCTGTATTTTGTCTAAATAAGATATTTTTATATAGTGATAATTATTTTTTTATAGAAGCATTTTTATGTCAAAAATTCACACAAAGAAAAGTTAGTGACATAACAAGTTTCATTAAGTTCATATATGTCAACATATATGAACTTAATGAAACTTCACTTTGACATATACGAATTTAATGTTTTTCAGATATATTGTTCTTTTATTATCAAATTTATTCTTCTGTTTATTATTATTTTATACTACGATATTTACATCCCGATATGTAAAGACGAAGCACGGCGTTGAGTTCTACTATTTCGAACTCAGGCGTAAAGTAAACAATGCAGTATATTAACGTTATGTTCCTCGTCATTTTTTGCATATAAAAAGAAATATATATATATAGAAAACTAAGTACTTCTTTACTATTATTTAATAATGAAATATAAATTTAAACACGAAATAAATTTTTAAACAAGAAAAGAAGTGTATTACACGCGAAATCGCCATCTGTAGGTACTTTTCCTCTCAGTTCAAATGTATACGAACGAAACTGAGGATAAGACCTAAAATTAATATAATAATAATCGATTAAATTATGCTTAAGATACTTATGAGTAATATTTATTTTTGGGATAATAGTACGAAAAAGTAATTATACGACACATAATAAATTTTTGCTCAACTCAAGCTTTTTTAATTTTTTTTTTATTCCGCAAATAGCACAAGATAGGTAGACGGAACCTGTTAAAACACTCCGTTCCTATTTAAAAAAAAAATCCCGTTCCCATTAAAAAAATAAATATATTATTAAAATAATAAAAGGAACAAATTTAGACATAAAAGTCATAATAAAAATACAATAAACACAAAGACCTTTCCATATTTATTACATTTATTGCACACACAAATAATAGAATATTGTGTAAATATTAGACAAATCTGTACTACAGAACATCACGGCCACTCCACACATTTCTAACGTGACGTCAGTAGGACACTGCATTGACCTAGTTTTGGGTTCGACGCTCGACTGAGGTCTTTCAATCTGGTTATCTTATTGACGATAGTTTAGCGGATCGTCCGCAAGGTCGTGTTTCATTTTAATTATGTTTTGTATTACGATGATTCTGTTTTATTACTGTACATTTATATACTGTAGTATATAGAGGAGTGTTTTCCTATTTTAGATTTTATAACCAAATATTTACTATAAAAATAGATATGTGTTTTACAAATTAATCTAATATTAAAATATGATGAATAACTGAAAAAAAAAGACGAAAATTACTACTAATTAGAGTATTAAGTAAGGATAGAATTAAATAAATTATTACTGTCATAATTTATTTAATTCTATCCTTACTTAAAACTCTAATTCATTCGTGTGTATAGACACTCTGTTACACAGCTTCCCTCGAATTCTGGCGGCATTGCGTGCCCATAGTCCAGCATAGTGCGGCGGTACTCAACGCCGCGCTATGCTTATATACTATATAAAAAAAGTACACCATTTTCCCGAAATAATCCCATAGTCACGTAGGCAGAGGGAAACCTAGTATCAAAATAAGACACCTTCACTCTTCTCGAATTTTCGAGACATTGCATGTTGAGTGGTAAATGTTATACTATTTATCTGTATCTATATATTATTTTTGTTTAAACTTGGTACACTAACGACGTTTCGGTGCATGTAATGAATTGTAAATAAGAGTTTAACATGCAACCGCTACAGCTACTTCGCAATAATTCACGAAGAAGCCATAAGTACCTGTCATTCTGTGCATCTCTTCATTGCGGGTTCGATTAGATAAATTGAGTTCCTTCTACGAAGAGATAATTTCATTTCTTCTTTCATTTCTTTATTCTTCATTTGTTTATTCTTCATATAAAATTTGTGACGCTAGTCATTGAGTAGAGGGCACAAATGTGTGATTGTAAATGCGATAGTTGTGGATTCAAAGTGGAGGCAAAACGCGGCGTTGAGCTCCGCCACTTAACACACACTGCCTCTAGAATCCGGTGGAAAATGAGGAATGCAATGTCTTAACACTAGGTTCCCACTACCTATCCCGCTGTGTGCGGTATACAGCGTGAAGCTGATAAATTTCTAGGGTACTCTAAAGATAACGTGCTAATTGGATTAACATTGTCTTACTTCTCTTAAAAATACTACTTTCCACTACTAAAAACGAATTCTATTCTATTTTAATATTTCCTAAACTGTTTTACCCATTTTATAGTAAAAGCCATAAAAAAGTCAAAGTGGTCTAAAAATATATATATATTTCAAGCATTTAAGAACCAGGCGTTATGACGAGACTGGTTTGTAGTTGTCGTTTAGCTCACACCGGTCACCGCTACTTGTTTAACGTATAATATAACATACTTGCAGCTGATTTACCGTGCTGTGACTGTTAACGTGATCGTTGTGGGTTTGATTCCCACTTGGGGGAACCATTATATAGATATATTTTTTTATTTTTTTCCCATTTTTCCCGTTTTGTGAAAAAAAACGCGGTGCTAGCTAGGTTGAGTCACTCGTCGGGCCATTTTCGAAAATAATGAATGTTTTGTAATTTTGAACGATAAAGTTTACTTCTAATAAGTAGGCAAAAACATTATATTTAATGTTGCTCGAAGACATTGCATATTGAGTGACAGAACTCAATGCCAAACTTTGTTACCACAGTGGGGAATAAATTTTAATATATAAGAATGAACTTTAAACCTAAATTACGTAAAATGTTCCCTAAAATATTTAATACTTTGTATCTGAAAACTGACAATACTATCCAATACTCTTTCAAAGCTAAAAGCGAACGTTGCACTGTAAGGGCGTCCCGGGGCCGTCGCTCGCGCCGTCTGGAGGGCGCCGCGTCCCATAAAGACTGTAGGTAGGCTGATTGTGATATAGAATATTATTTACTATGTAATAAGGAGTGGTAGGTATTACGGAATAAAAACAAAACATAAGGCCAGTGGTGGCGCAGTGGCACAAGCGTGCGGCTGTAATGATGTAAATGACGACTGGTTGTGGGGTCGATTCTCACTCGAGTAAATGAAATACTTAATATTTTAATTTTTTTGCTCTGGTAACGAGGCAAAATAAATACTTCTTTTATCTTTATGCATTTGCGACAGATGTATCAAGATAGGGACGTAAAATTAGGCAGAACTTAACGCGATACTCTATCTTCGTCTTGAAATGCAAAAATAGTATATATATGTGTATATGTTATATGTTTATTAAAAATAACTGGTAGATAAAGACAGTTTAGAGTGTTTTCAGAATGCCTTTTAATTTTTACAGAAATTAGTGCCTCCGAAGTATATTTTTCTATAAATTTGTAGCGGTTTAATTAATTTCTTAATAACAAATTAAAATTCTACATTATTTTAAGATCTTAAACAAAATGAACACAAAAATAGTAAAAAATAAATAAATTGCAGTTCAAATTGTTATT
Organism: Heliconius himera; assembly: GCA_021202915.1. Lineage (NCBI taxonomy): Eukaryota > Metazoa > Arthropoda > Insecta > Lepidoptera > Nymphalidae > Heliconius > Heliconius himera. Next base: position 431,244 of record JAJHJA010000397.1, on the reverse strand, counting down.
AATATATTTTTAATAACCATATTGAGCAAACAAACAAAAGATTTACTTAGTAGTAGTATTACTGTCCAAGTTTAGCAATGGTCGTAATTATTAGAAAAGAGATCACAAGTTTCATTCTTTGTTAACATAAAAAGCACGTGACTGTTCTGTACTATAGATACTTAATATTATGAAGGTACGATGTTTGCTTGTTTGAATGCGCAAATTTCACAAACTAATGATTCGTTTTTTTTTGTATTGGATTGTCCAAATATTGAAAGCTACATTAAAGGATATAATATTATTACGTAAACCGATGCAATCCTCTATACAGCTTAGTTATTTCCAAATAGCGGCGTAGCAGCTGTTGCAAGCTGGTACTGTCTTCGGAAAATATGATAAAACTATATAACTGAACGTACCGAAACATAAGAAAAGATGTACGGTACATATCAATATTCATAAAATTTTCTCTTTCGCCAAACGGTCGCCATGGAGCTTATGTCTAAGTTCACCCAGGTTTACGCAATATGAGGAAAATTTTAGTCATCGACACGCCAGTCTAGAGGTCGATTTGCCCTTGCCTACTACAGCCAAATAACTGAAATTTACTACTAGAATTTTGTATATTGAGATCAATAGCTCTTAAGTTAAGTTTAATTGTATGTATATATGCCATAAAAACGTAATTGTGAAAAGAGAGCCAAGTAAAATGTTAAGTACGTTGACAAAACTATGGGTACCGAGTTCTGTGTTCACTCAGGATACAATTCAAGCACAAAATTTTACTCGAGAATTTTTTTTTCAGACTTTATTATTTTTGTAAGTTAGTGTATGTCCAGTTTATACTGGCCTATAAGGTTGATATTTAATTTGGTGCCCGGTAGTAGAGTAGCACTAAGAGAGGATTTTACGGAATTCTAATAGGAATGGTAGAAACGGAGTTTTCCCTTTTAAAGTTTTTTTCTTTGTTCTGTATATTGTATATATATATAGAAATTTAATAAATTATGTATGGTCAACGACATTCTCCACAGTAGGAAGGTAGTCTGGAGGTCGTACGGTCATGTGTGGAGCGTATTGCAACCTGGGGATTAATCAATTAATCCTGTCTAGGTATTACTAGGGGCATTGTAGTATAAATCTAATTTTAACCTGATTCTACTGACCGTATAGTATTTTATTTTGTATAAATAAAAAATAAAATTTTATTTAATATAAAATAATTATAAAAGTGACGTTAATTATTGTATGTTTACCATTTTAAATGTTTTATTATTTATTTATTTATTATAACAAAGATACTCTATAAAATTTTCTCTTACGAAATTTAAACTTCGTTATGTTTTATTATTATTTTACTAATCGAAATTACCCAGTTAAATTATATAAAAATTGGTAAAATAAGTTTTCATATTACAAAATCTGAGTAGCACGCAGTCGACGTCGGTGTCGACGATCCGACGACTTTCATCCGGTCGTGGCTCCGTAGCGTCCTCTACGCCGTAGCGGGGCACTGCGTAGAGGTTTGACAGGTGTTATCTAAATTGTATTAAAAAATTAAAAATTAAATTAAATTAAATTAGCTTCACGCTGTATCCCGCACACAGCAGGGTAGGCAGAGGGAACCTAGTGTTAAGACACTCCGTTCCCCACTTTCTGCCGAATTCTGGAGGCATTGCGTGTTCAGTGGCAGAACTCAACGCCGCGCTTAACCTCGACACCAGAGCGAAGAAATGGAAATATAAATTTAAGTAAATATTTCATCTCCTCGAGTGGGAATCGAACCCACAACCAGTCGGTTTTGCAGTCACACCTCGTGCCGCTGCGCCACGACCGGCCTCAAATAATTATGTTCTTGTTTATTAGCAAGGAACATTTTATAAAATAATTATTAAATTAAATTATTACAAAATTTTATCATTTCTTAATTAATTTAGAAAATTAAGAATAAGAAAACATTTTATAATAATTTTAATCATATTTTTGTGTAGAGCAACTTGTAAAATGATATTGTAATTTTTTAGCTTTCTGCACGACTTCTACATAAATTGATTGGATTATTTCATGAAACTGACAATACTGACATTCTTCTTTTAAGAATTATTATTTTAATGTAGTTTTATATATATTTTATATTATTAGAAAAAATATTTTATTTTATAGCCTCTGGGATAATTTTCTTTACAAGCAATGTTTCTTCGTCACATACAAAATTTTCATATATACAATACATATAGCTTCGTACATAAAATCGATTACACCAACCATTCTGGTCCAGACGACCTTCATGTCTATTCACACGTTATTTCACCTATATTCTACGAAATTTTATATTTCATATAATATATGAAAATATTTTATGTCTATAAAGAAGAATGAATTATTTTATTTAAATAATTTTCATTTTTCCGCTCTGGTAGCCGTTAACATGCTGTGTATTGAAAATTGGGCACGCTCTTAATACTAGAAACCTCTGTCTGTTAAACGTAAAAAAACGAGAAGTAAATTGTTTAATCTCCAATATAAAAGTTAATAAAAAAAAACCCAGAGTTGAGCCATTCGGATCTGATTATTAAGAGATTATTATAAAAAAATTAATTTATTTTCATTTGCTTATATATTTTTTAAAATAAAAACTAATAAATATTGTGTCAACGTTAATAAATTAGCCTCTGTGCTATATCTAGTCTACGTAATCTCATTCTGAGCCTGTGGAAGTCACATTAAGATCCCGTTCACCTCGTCTGGAGCCCGGGCAAAGGACGGAGAACTGCGTTGCACTTGCGGATAGAATGTTAAAGTTTGAGCAAAAGACTATGGAAATTTCATTTCATAATATTGATTCTTTCTTGATTGATTTCATAATATTGATTAAGTTTTACATATTTTGATGGACGTATGACGTATTTTCTTGAAACAGAAATCTAAATTATTAAAAAAACATTGCAGTAAAAAACATAACTGGTAACCAGGGATAATGTTAAGACAGTCCATTTTTTTTATAGTTTACTTTATACTCCTCACGTATACAGTTTTTTCAGTCATTTTGTGGCTGTATATGTACGCTTGCAATATTATATATGTATTAGTATTCTAAAGAAAAAAATTTAAATGTTTGCACTTTAGAAAAATAAAACAGGCATCTTAAAAGTTCCATTATTTAGATCAATAATTGAATTTGTTTGGTTACTAATTACGTCACTTAATATAATTTTAATAATATTCAAAGATTTGAACTTATGACTTATAACCTATAAAGACAAATCCTAAGGTGACTTTACAATTAAACAATTTTTAAATAAAAAATTTAGTAATTTTGGTTCAAAGCTGAAATTTCTGGAAGTCTCATAAAACCCTCCTTCACCTCGTCTGGGGTTCGGTCGTGAGGGCAGTCACCTGCGTGCATCCCTGGAACATAGATAATTTGGAATATTATCTCAACTAGACTTTGATATTTTGTTTTAATTTAGTTTAGTTATTATATAAGATATATAAGAGAACCTTTGCTTACTACAATAAATAGACGCGATATGTTGTAAGTTCGATTCCCTCTCGAGGAAATAAAACATCCGTACACGTGAGGCTACAAAATTATAATTTAATTATTATATAAGATGGACAACAGAACATTTGCTTTTGCACTATATATAATAAGTAATAAATTATAAGTGCCATTGTCCCTGTACGTAAGTCCAAATACAAATTTGAATTATTTAAATATTAAAAATATACTTATTTCCTAGGTAGCTCTAGGTAGAGAATTAAGAAGGAATTGACAATATATTACTGCCCCCTTTTACATGTCACACTATTTCTTGCAAATAGTAGAGCACATTGTCTTTCAGGATAAGGTAATAAGAATAATCAAAATTTAACCATCCCCCGAGTGCGAATCGAACCCAAAACCATTGCGCCCTATTGTCACGTTGCTTGTCTTTTTGGTTATCTTGTCAAAACAGGGAAAAATAAAAAGTACACATATATTTAACAAAATAAATTGTTTTGGCCACCATAGTACGATGGAAGTCACTAAAAGGTTCACCTCGTCTGGCGTCCGGACGAAGGGGCACCAACCCGAATACATAACTGTGAAACAGGATTATCTCAACTATTACTTTATTTACTCTATTTATATATATGTAGGTATGTCCGTATGCTGAAACATAAAATTTCTAAGTAATTTTCATGAAATAATACAATATAAATGAACTTTTTAATTAAATTGATTTAAATTTTCATTTCCTCTGTGTATTCTAGGGGAATTATAATTTAAAATACTAAGGTTGTTATATTAAGTCTGAGGGCCTTTTATTTATATTTATATAATTCTTTAAATGAATCATAAAAGTAACATATATTACTATTACGGAGTGTCTTAACGCTAGATTCCCAGGTTCCTTCTGCCTACCCTGCTATGTGCGAGACATAATCTGAAGCTAGTAATGTAGTAACATTACTAGTTTTCCCCTCTATATAAAATATACCTGGTAATTTCATTTGAATTCTATATTGATAATCTAATATCTAAGTGTTAAGTTCGTCTGTCTGGTGGAAGTGAGTCGAAAGCCTCTTCGTCCGGACGGCGGGTTGCTGAACTTATGCAACAAGGGTGCGGGGGTTATGAAACTCTGGGGCTTGCTTAAAATATATTTTATAATTTCTATTATATAGTTGAGGTCATCGAAGTAATGCGGTATAGCATGTGACTGTAAACGCGATGGTTGTCGGTTCAATTCTCACTTGGGGAGAATGATTATGTTTAAATTATTCCATATATTAATATTTCCGATTTTCCGCAGAATTCCGCAACTCAATACATTGCGTATTGAGTTGCGTTATCCCAAATTGGTGATTGGGGAATGCTATATACGAGATACAACATGAATACTATTAAATGTTTAATTGTTTCCTTTTTTTAAAAACAATATATAGAGAAAAAACGCTACGTATACTAATCACTATACTTTACAGCCACAAAAAATAAATAGTAGTAGTAAATATTTGTTCCACCTTATATATAAGCTCAAAAAACCTAGATTTCGAAGCACACGCAAAACTTTGAATATTTCATCGAGTATTGTTTGTTTAGGCCCGTGTATACGGTGCGTGATGTTACTGCGAATTCTGAACTAAGCCTTTAACCGCAGACGATGACAAAACGCTGGGAAAATACAAATATTTCTTATAAATGTAGCTGTTATAATTGATGGGGGTTGTTATTATATATTTATATAATTATAAATTTTTATTATTTTACTCTTTATGCTTTTTTACACAATAACAGGGTTGGTAGAGCGAGCCAAGTGTCAAGATATTCCGTTTTCGTGTGCGCCCTAATTCGGACATTGCGTGTTGGTAGTTGGTGGAACTTAACGCCGTATTTTGTTTTCTTGTAATGACAATAATTCGCTTATAAACCATGTCACCTCGAATATCACATTTACAAGACAACCAGCATATTTAAAGTTAGACGGACAGATAAAAACTGAGTTTAAAGCTTAGGTTATAACATATATTGAAATGCCGTATTTTGGCAATAGGGGAATTAAGGGGTTGAACTCAATACCATCGTGTCATCTCGGTTTATTTTCACTGCGGTAAACCAAACATGACACTTATTATAATCAGCAAGTACAAATTATTTTACATAAATACATATATATGTGTGTACCTTAATATGTATATGTATGTCTTTATGTATATATACATATAACAAACACCTCGACATGTCGGGTTGAACGTGAAAATTCCTAACCACCAGAATAATTAATAATTCAGACGCACACACAAACATACACACAGCAAATAAGATAAGAGCACACTAACGCACCGCACACATACAAATCTAACGCACACAAACGTAAACGTCTAGACAACTTGTTAAAATGCGGTGTTCCGGGACTCAACATTCGTGAGTAGGATAGGTCACGGACCAAGTCGTCTCTTTCTATCATATAGCTCTATCCCACTCTATCATCAAACGAAACTCTACCGACTGAATTTCAGCTTTATCTCAACGTAATAAATCTCAAAATTATACAATAATTACATCAGGTACAAATTTCGCTTTCAAAGCTCAAAGGTAATATTTCATAAGGGAGTAAGTTGACTCTATATTATGAAATATTGAACTTTATTTATAAGTAATAGAGATTAAAATGGAGTTTTCCTGTGGATAGGTCTTTCCAGGTCTCCCAGTTCTAGGTTTGTCCTTGAGCTGAGACGAATTAGTAGGGAATAATAATTTATGTAAATGTGCGTGTGTGTTGATACTACATTCATGTACGTGTGTGCCATAAGGCTGTGTCCCCGTCGTCATTTATTCAAAACCTCTGGGGCTGAAAGGGTATTCGGGTTCGAATTCGGGGCTTAGTATGTTATGTTTTATTAATCTAGAATACGTTTAGTTACTACTAAGCGTTAGGTCGAGCTGAAAATGTTCTCTCTGTGGAATCGTAAATATTAATATGAAAATCTTATTAAATGTCTTAACGTTATGTTATTTGTAGGACAGAATATTGTTATATTTGAAATATCATTGTATATGTATCGATTTCATATATTTTAGTTTGCTCAATCTTATATATCATGTTGGTGTTTTGGACTCCATCAATAGTTAACAAACAGCTTTGCGCTATATCCATAGCATACAGCAAAGTAGGGGTTACGTATAATGTTAAGACATTTCGTTCCTCATCCTCTACTCAATTTCCGATACACTGCGGGTTGAGCTACGGCACTTAACACTACGCTTTCTCTTTTGTGTGAAATGTTCCCAAAACGGAGCTCGAACCCACAACAATCATGCTTACAAAAAGATGCCGACTCTTTTGTTTCCTAATTTAATTTTCGAAAGAATATAATAACATTAATTATTATAATGTCTCCAGTATATAAAGAGTTTTACAAAGGCTATGTATATGTGCCATATATAATTAGATTTCGCTTTGTAAAGAAATCTGTTACGGGCGGCCGATCCTTTTATTTAGGTTTTGGACAATTTCAGTATAAAAATTGCGAAAGTATAACTACAATAATGTTAAATTGATTCGACAGAATTTTCCAGGGAATTTACAAGAAGTTTTCCAATTTCCCCAAAAAAAGAAAATTGTAATAAGTAGACTTTAGGTTTAGATGTTTAAATAATTGTTTCAGTAAAAGTAATTGTTCTTATACCTTACTCAAAAAGGCTAAACCCTTTTTTCTTCTGAGAATAATATTATTATAAAAATTACAAAATATACTTTATAAAAGAAAGTATTATAATATAGACCATAGCGTTTGGCGCTCCGTTCTCTCTGACTAACCCGCTAGGAATAAAGCGTGAAGCTAAATTAAGTTATTATAATATAAAAAAATCTTTTATCTATGCTAGTGCTATTAATTAACTGTATATAGAAATACACAGTTATCTAAATGAAATACTTACTGCCTCATTTATAAAAAAAGTCAAATTTTATCGTTTAAGTTCAGTATTTAAGCAATAAAAAATTCTAGTACAATTATTAGAAATATACCTTCTATTAAATATAAAACTTCCTTTTCATTTCATATCTGTATGCCGTGTAACCATATCAAAAATTACACCAATACATCATCCAGAGTTCGTACTCCAGACCCAAGTATCAAATATTTCTAGCAACACGCAAAGGCTTCCGAGACGCCGCCCACCGCCCTGTCTGAAGGTCGTTTGGGAGGACGTTACCCTCCGTCTACACTCTACACCCACAAAACCATCCGAAAACCTCCTATGTTTAACTTTCTTTATACAACCACCCTGTATGCTGTAGAGCCACTGTAGAGCAACTGTAGAGCCCGTGTTTGTGTGAGTGTGTGGGCCAGTGTGGGTGTACATGCCTGTAAATATATGTCTGGGCTGAAATTCGCGTAATTAGATGGTTTATGTCATGAAATGCGGTGGAAATTTTTATTGTAGCAATAATTGCGTCATCGCTTTCCCCGTTGTGATGAAGAGCTTCGATATTTCAAGTTTCTGGGTGTCATCAGTTTATATATTATATAATTTCATTGTTTATTAATGTTACTTATTCTGAGGGGCTGGTACTGTATGCCGTAATACAGGTCTCCTAGTACGGCCACAGTGGCACCCACTAAAACTGCACTAACTGTGTAGCTAATCTATCCTAAGATTATTACAAACACTTGCAAACATTATTTTTTTACTATTTTATTGTACAATAGGACGTTAGGATATTTTATTGTACCTAAGAAATTTCTTCCACTTCCATTTCTTCGCTCTGATGTCGAGGCAAAGCGCGGCGTTGAATTTTGCCACTCAGCACGCATTGCCTCCAGAATTCGGCAGAAAGTGGGAAACGGAGTGTCTCAACACTAGGTTACCTCTGCCTACACCTTAGTTTATGCGGAATACAGCGTGAAGCTGACTCCACGGCTTAAAAAGGGGGAAACAAAATGTCTAATCATTAGATTACTATCTCTATCTATCTTACTACATGCGGGAAGCTGCGTGAAGCTAAAATATTCTCTCGTTTTATATAAAACCATGCGTAAACAAAAATTTGCAAATCCCAGGAACGAGGTAGCATATGTATAATTAATTATTACGCACCGGCGTCCTAATATTAACCTTCACAATGGATGTTTTTGTAAAGCCTTGTGTGCTTTCATGTATTCCGAACCCGTTTCTAGGACATAAATATGTATTACATAGCCTAGAATACAGTATATAACGTGACGCCTTTATAACATTGCTTTTTTAGTATAAATAGATTGTTCTGACGAACGTTGGGGGCGGATTATCGGGTTCTATATAGACTTAGAGTTCTATGTCGTAAGTTACGGGCTTAATTCCAGGATCAGTTTTATCTAAGTACTGAAATTTCATGTAGCCGATGGCTGTGGTCTAACGAAACACGCATTGAAATGTTGAGTGATATGATATATCATTTGATTTATGTCGCTTGCTCTCTCTGGTAACGAGGCAAAGCACGGCGTTGAGTTTCGACACTCGCTACACAATACCTCCAGAATTCGGTGGACAGTTAGAAATGGAAGTGAAACATAATAACCTGATGTGGATACAGCCTGAAGCTAAAAAAATATGATATAATATCAATCAAATTTATACCCGTCAATAGCCAAAAATATTAAGAACACATATTTATTTTACTTGTCAATAATAAATATTATTTAATATTTTTATTATGTTAAGTTGTTTGGCGATATATGGTAATCGTACTTTTATCAAATATGATAAAATGTAGTTTTTTTGTATAAATTGGCAAAAAGCGGATTTGAGCGGGACGTGTAGATGGAAAAAATACACGGAGTTCCTTCTCTAGAACTTGACAGCTGACAGTAGCTGTCAAATGCGCTTCGCCAAAATTCCCATGACACTTTCACAGGAAGTACAGACAAAAAATATATGATTTTAGGATTTTTCCATTTTTTTCTATATATTTTTTTTCTATTTCATTTATAATATATATCTTATCTTGAGTAATTCTACTAAATAAGCTATTTTCTTGTCTTTTCAGGTAAGGGTGACCACGGTATAACCAAAATAACTTTAAGCGTTCATCATAAAATATTAAATTGAGGTAAGTGCTATAAAAAAAATAAAGCAAAGGAAATAAGATATAAAGACTCCTGGCGAAGTGGGACGGCGTCTGACTATAAACGCGATAATTGAGGATTCCACCCCCACTTGGGGAATAATGTAATTTAAATTTTTTTCATTATTCTGGTAGACTAAACGCGGCATTAAATTTCGCCATTCAAGTAGAGAACGAAGTGTCTCAACACATTTCTTTCCTTCAGACTACCCTGTTATGGAAGAAAAACGTGTGGCTATGTACCAGTACATATATATCTATAAAACACAAACAAGTAAAAAAAGCAACAAAAACATATACTTTAAAGTAAATTATAATATTTCCAAACTATCAATCCTAATTTAACAAATTACTAAAGTGTCATACAAAAATAATAGTAATAGTATTGTAGATCCATTCACAAACTTTCGTTTACCAGCCAGCCCCATAGTGGTGTGCAACGTGCGCACGCCGCGGCTGTGTGCAGGAAGAAAGTGCATTCTAACCGCCAGGGAAACCTGACATTGAACAAGCGATACGTCTCGCGATACACCGACCTACTTACAGTTACGTCAAAATGCTTAGAATTACCTTATTGAAATAATGGAAACTTGTATTTCTTATTATATATTTATGTTAGGTTATGTTCTTATGGGATATAAATTGATATTTTATAATATGATGGAAAAAAAAAGCGTTTTTTTTTATTTTACGTATTAAGGTCTATGGAATCAACGTATGAACCAACGTAGCTAGTTGGTTATATATGTACATATTTTATATAAAATGCTAGGTATACTAGATATTTTGATAAAAAACGTATAATAACAATAATTTCTCCAATGAAAAGCGCGGCGTTGAGTTCCGCCACTTAGCACGCATTGCCTGTGTCTGTGTCTGAATATTAGGTTCCCAGATTTCCCCTGCTTACCCAGTACATAAAAAATACATAAATCTCTAGTGATCTACATACTTATGTCTGAAATACGAATATTTTCAGCATTCAGTCGGTGCGAGCGGAGTGCATGCTATGAATTATGTTTTTCACGGTGAAGGTTATGCTTGGGAAAGTCACCTTAGCCGTGCGTGACCTAGTTTTGCGCAGTGTAGGTATTTGTGTGATTAAGAGAACTGTTTATTTAGTTTTATTACGTAAATTTATTGTGTTTGCGAAGAAAAATAAAGAAAAGAAAAAGTTGTAGCACTGTTGATGAAAGCAAATATTAGATACATTTATGTAATTGATTAGTTTCACGTATTCGGTATTCCGCAAATTGCGTGGGAAACAGAGGGAACCTAGTGATCAAACACTAGATACTTTTCCCATGCATTGCTTAACTTTCGAGAAAATTTTTACTTTTCAATTCCCCATGCACCGCCCAATCCATTACGTGTTGAGAAACGGAACTCTCGGCGAAACTCAACGCCGTGCTTTTTCTTGTTACCAGACCGAGAAAATGAAAATAGTTCATTGTCTCAAATGAGGATTGAAGACGCAACCATCGTGTTTACTGTCAAAGTTTTGCTGCAGCGTCACGACGGCATAATAACTTACATCATCTTTTAACATAAATCTACTAAAACTTGATAAAAACAATACAAGGGTTGATTTGATAGTCACTCAAGCAAACATTTCACTTCAACTGTTATTTTAGAAGCAACAAACCTAACGTTATTACAAAATCTGAACAAGACAAAGCAACAACTATTTTAATATTAATTAGATATCCAGAAATTCGTCTAGACTCCGTCCTTGGGTGGGCCTCGTAGCCTGAGGGCTACATCGGGATATTATTTATTCATCAAATATTACTCGAAATCCTATTTCTGAGTTATAACTATATCTAAGTGCCACCTAGCTAGATATTCCAAGACGGTAGCATTCTGTATAATATTTCTATATATTTATAAACATATAAAATATACTTGTAATGTGTTGAGGTACCAAATAAGGTTACTTTAAATGAAGAACTGATTGAGTTCTACATAATTGTATCTTTAATATTACTTTCTTATATCAATCTCTTAGCTAGTACAGCTGGTTTAATATTGTCTAAAATACATAGCGCGGCGTTGAGTTCCATCATTCAACACGGAATGACTCGTTTTGACCATTTTTGAAATATTATTCCACACTAGAGCATATTTAAGTGTTTCTACGTATCGTAATAAGAATGTATGGATTAGCGGGCAGAGCCGCTTTTTAAGAGGCTCGGGTTCGAATCCCGCTACATTTAATGTTTAAACGTTTACTAAAAATATATTTCTTGTTATTTCTTACAAATTTCCTATACACGCTACAATACGCTGAGAATGCACAATCTCTGTAGTAATTACACACGCAATGAAAACTCTCATACATACGTCTCAATTAAAGTAAAACTGAAAGGGAAACGAGTGATGAGCGCGTTTCTAGGAATGAACCACAGCTGGTTAAACACTTAATATAATTTAGTTAAGTAGTAATAGACGACTTTGTGGCGTAATGGGCGCGTGTTCGGTCAACGCGATGGTTGTCGGTTCGAGATCCTAACTCGAGAAAGTGAGTTGTTTCCGGGCTTTTTTATAATATAATCATGACATTATATTCTACAACTCAACATGCAATGCATCGATGCAATGCATTTGGGCGGAAAGTGAAGAGAGAGTCTTGACTCTAGGTTCTCTTTTTCTATCCTGCGATGTGCGGAATAAAGGGTAAAGCTGGAAACAAAAGATTAAATAGCTTAAAACTGTATTCTATGAATAGCTGGTGAGGCAGAATGGACCTAGTGTTAAAACACTGTGTTTCCTACGCACCTACCACCAACTTTCGACACAATTGGCGGACTTCAAAGCCGTGCTGTTTACCAAAAGAACGAAAGGAAAATAATTCATTCCCCGAGCGGGAATCGAGCCCACGACTATACCACTGCGTGGGAGTGGCCTCTGAAAACTAAAAAAGGATATATTCTATCATCTCTTATATGTCAATAAAAGAACTAATCTCCAACAAAACCTAATACGATGTAGCATTATATCATTTCGATCCAAAGTACTAATGTAATTCTAGCTTACAGCTGTAATCACATTACCGGCTATTTATGCCCTAGATATCTGGCCATTGTCTTTGTTATCCCTCTAACAAAAGATTTGGAGAAGCAAAACTTTTTATATTAGTTTCAAGGAAGCTACTTACAATATGTGATCCCGAGTTGTAACCTAAGGAAACATTATAGGGAACCTCTGTGGTATTTAAACACTCCGCCCCCCACTTTTCGCCAAATTTTCGAGAGATTTCATGTTTAACTCGATGTCCCGTTTTACTTTATATCATACACTATTTTGTCATATATCATTAAACATATTTATATTTACTCTAATCTATGGTATGTTTCCTTAATCTAAATAGCACATAAGTAATATGACTTAACAAAAGAAACAAGAGATTTTAGTAGAATTGAAAAAAAAACTTTATACAAAAGAAATAACTTTCTCTTTTCTACTTTAATAGATCAGTACAAAAGTGCGCAGACAGGATCAATGACGTCTTTAAGAATCTAGAGTAAAATCACTCCGCCCAAATATATTTTTTTCTTTCCGCCCAATTATAAATATTGCCTTTTGAGTATATAAATATAGTAGTATTATAAAATTCAACTATTCTACGCCTTCTCTGGTAAATACGCATCTACTGTAGTTGTAAACTAACAAAGTTTACTTCGTAATCACATCAAGGTGCATACAGAGGAGAGTGGTATATGTATAGTAAGTATACAGCAAATAGTGAATTTCCCCGGTCGCACGGCAGTTGTGTGGTTTTTCATGTAGAACAATGTCATAATTGCGACGGTTTCCACTTTCAATTTCGCTGCCGCTGCAAAAACTGCATTCATCCCGTCTTATGTAGCGTTAGCAAAAAAATTTTTGTTCTATATTTATTTTGTTGACTTTTAATATTACCTTAGTTAAAATGGTGATAGTAGAGTTTTTTACTGAATCGGTCTGTCTTTTTATTTTTCTAAAATAAAATATATTAATAAATTATGCGTGATCATGTTTCTGAAGGTAACGTAAAGTTTGATTGATTACAAAGACTAGTGTAAGAATGATGTTTATATTGTTTTTTATATATTCTTTCTGTAAATATTTCTTTAATACAATTAACAATTCAAAATACAGTGTTAACACAAATTTAGTCAACAACTTAGAAAAGTTAAACAAAAAATAAAGATGTCAGTAGTGATTAGTTAATAATAAAAAGAACACTACACCCTCTCTTTATAACCTAACAAAATTAAAAAAAATATAATACAATTAATAATAAATAAACATAGTATTGACACCTCATACAATATTTCCATAAATATATATTACGTTATCATACCTCGACCCCGTATCCGAGAGCCTCCATTAAAATTATACCAAACAAACACCCTATTCCATACTTTCACCTTTACATGTTGACGGTACACCTAACGTGTTTGTTTACAGTTTTCACTATCTATATACATATCTCGCGAGAGAAAATTCCACACGATTACCGCTTTTTTCTTCTGCATCTAGCCTGAGTGCATGCCGATGTAGATAATTAGATCAGTGTAACGGAGTTATAGAGTCTTATTGTGTACTAGTTTTTACCTCTGGCGTCGTCTCTATGGTCAAATGGAAATAAATTGTAGTGGTGTATGACATATTTAAGTGTCCAAGGTGAGGCGTTCGATTCCTGTGGAGAGCCCATATGAATCGAACTCGAGGACATATAATATTTGGTATGTTCATTTCTTTGGTCTGGTAAGCAAGGCAGACCGAGGTGTTCAGTTCCACCACTCAATATATAGTGCCTCTCTCGGCGAAAAGGGGAGAATGGTAGTGTCTTAATTGGAACATAGTGGCTTTACACTAGGTGTCTAGGCTTCCTTCCTAGGTCCTAGGCTTCAATTTGAACTAGTCCAGTTGTTAATAAAATTAGCGCGTTCAACAAAACAAACTCTTTAGCTCTATAGTATTGTAAAATAGAAAAAAATGTTTTTCGTCATAGCAATAAGCTCAAAGTTGGCACGAAAATCTATCTATTACCTAGTCTACGTCAGCTTACTAAGCTGATTTTGATAAAATGTATTATTGAAATGGACCAAACGTCAAAAAAATCTTTGAAAATCACTAATCCCACGGTTTCAATCCACTAGTAACTTTGTAAATATTGTTGAATTGTAAATAGCAATATTAACTTAATATTCATTATTATAGACAACCTTTAAGTCGGTAATATTGTAAGGATCTTCATAAAGATAAGACTAAAAGAAGACATGTTTAACTAACGGCCTGGTTATAAATTATAATTTAGGATGGGCTTTGAATCCCTGCCCATCGGATCCTACTTTTTTTATAATTCTATTATCTAAGAAGCATGTGACTATAAATGCGACAGGTTGAAGGTTCGATTCTCACTCGAGGATATATAATATTTAATTTAAGTTCAGCCACTCAACACGCAATGCCTCTAATTCAGTAGAAAGTGGGGAGCGGAGTGTTTTAACACTAGGTTTCCTCTGCCTACCCTGCTACATACGAGATACAGCGTGAAGCTTGAAGAAAATTGCTTTCGGAAACAATAAAACCTGGAAATAATTGACAAGGACCTCTCGTCCTCTTTTATTTATATTACTGCGAACGTATGTTATTAGAACATAAACACTTGATCTTATTTACTCTAAAATTTTACAATATTTAATAGACACTTACATTATTGTTTTTAAACGGTATCTCAAGTACGTCTAGTTGCTAGAAGCTATGAAGCGTTGGGTGATTAAATTTACCGGGATCACCGATAATAAGAGGGTATATTTAAAAAAAAAATTAAAAAAATGTATCATTGGGGAGGGCATGGAGAATTGAAGGTATCGAAACTATTCTTAACTTTTTTAGATTCACGCTGTTTCTTGCATATAACATGGTAACCAGAAGGAACCTAGTATTAGACACCTCGTACTCTATGCATCGCCCACTTTTTCGAGACATTGCGTGTTGAATAGTGGAACTCAAGCCGCAAGTTCTTGTTTTTCGTTGTGACGAGTGACAGTTGAACCCACAAGCATCGCGTTTACCGTCTTATTCCGGTGAGTCAAGACGGCTATTTTTAATTAAAATGCATATTCTTGATAATAACTACTTTATAGTCATTTTATGACTCTACTACTTAAAATTAAGTGAAGATAAATTTAAAAAGTGCATAATCTATAAAAAGAAAAGTGATAAAGAACCAAACACACTAATCTAGCCGGCGCCAATATTCTATTTATATGAGAAAAAAGTAAAAAGCCAGCCTTCCTGTGCTAATCGTTGCCAATTACGAGTTTGTGTGTGTGTGTGTGTGAGGGTTCCTGCGTGTGCGCATCTCAACCTTGAGTCCGGCCGTCGACTGCTACTTGCTTGGACGCTATCGGTTCGGAAACTTTAATAAACTGTTTGAAATATAAATTTATAAATGTATATTTAGTTACAAACAAATAATTACACATTAACAGTTTTATGAATATTTTATTTATTTCTGCCAACGATTAATGACGTGAATTGGCGGAAAGTATGGATAAACGCAGTGTTTTAACACCAGGTTCATTTTGCCTACTCTACTACTACTACTCTACTAAAAAAATATTTTGACAAGTTTTATTTATAATTATTAATAGTTATCAATATCAATCATCACCATCAGCGCACATTGTAAAAAAAATATTTATTTATTATTTGAAATATCTTGTTAAATTTGAAATGAGTAACAATTTTTTTATAACGAGAATTATAATTAAGATTTTTAGTAAAACTAGAATTTTATTGTTAACAATAAAAAAATATTAAAATTTTACATAACATTTAAAAATAATACAAGTTCAACTCTTTATATAACGAAAAGTTTTAACAGCTCGTAACTATTTAATCATAAATACAATCTCGACGCGACCTTTATATCAATGAAATATATTTTTACTGTCGCTTCTTAATTGAATACTGCACGTTTCTTTATAATTTTAACTTATTAATTAGTCTTTTTCTAACTAACTTTTGAAAAATAATATCTATAGTTTTAAAATAATAGAAATAGCATTTTGGTAAACATATACAATAAAATATTGTAACATTGTAATAGTCACGTTAATTATATGTTATTTAATATTGCAAATTATTAAAAATACCTTATATTAAAATATAAATAAATTCATTAATTTAAAATATAAAACTTCTAATATTTTACCATACGACTATCCGAACTGATCCTGAGCACCAACCTTTATGTCCTACAACTATCTCTTTCACATATTCACACATTCATACACCTATCTCTTTCTATCGCGGATAAATTGGCGCGAAGGAAGCAAAAGATTGATGATCTAAGCGCGGGATCGATTCCGAGCCTTTATGTTTCCTTTTACTTTGTTTTACTCTTTTTTTTCTCTAACTGGTATAAGTTTAGTTGGTCATCTCTAGTTTTTATAAAAGCATATTCTTTAGAACACATATTTATATGGAACTATTCTTGTTTACCGTTATAAAGACAAGAAGTGGTGGTACCAGTTTACGGGAGCTTGTCGCGAGGGTAAAAACATTTATATATATTTACATAAATTTCTTGTATTAAAAAATTATTTGACTTGTCTTTAGGGTGTTCTTATAGGTTTATAAGTATAAAATGTGAATTATAATTAAGAATATTATAAAATATTAAAAGCGTTTGAATAAAAAGAGATATTGTATGAAGAATAATCGTATAAAGAAATATCAATGGAAAATAATATTTTACAAAATTAAAGTTTAAATTTTAAAAAATGTAAGAGATAAACATCAATTTAATTGGATATTCTCTCTACATAATAAATAACTCCCCTGGTAGGGAATTCGTCTCTAAATAATTATAATAAATCATAGAGTATGAGGCCACGACGGTTGTAAATTCGACTCCTTGTCGATGAAATTTAATATTTACCATTTTCATTTTCTCGCTCTGTTACTAAAACAAAAGGGCGGCGTCGAGTTCCTCCACTCAACACGCAGTGCGTCCAGAATTCGGAGAGAAAAGAGGACCGAGGTGTTTAATGGGAACGGAATGTCAACACAAGTTTCTCAGGTTCCCTCTGCTTAGCTATTAAAGAAAATATATGTAATAGAACAAAAAAATATTATATTTTTTCATAAAAATACTTATTGTATTCGAGTCCCTGTTTAGTTTGCGGTGTGATATCGCACGGGTCAAGTGACGTGCCCTAGTTGGTTAAGCAACCTTCGCGTTTGTTACTTGATGGGTGACCGATTCATTTATTTTAGAATTTAATAGTTGTTTAAGAATTTTGGCGGGTTATTCTTTATGCTGAAATGTGATATAATTTTTTTTTTTTAACATTTTTAAAGTGTTATTCCACACTTAGGAAAGATAAAATTTTCTAAATAAGATATAAAAATTTGATAGACTACCACTAGGTTCTTACAAAATATATGTATCTGTGAGATGCGTATACATTTAAAATAATATAAAATATCTTTACATTTAATTTGTATCTTGCTTGAATTCACAATGATAAGCGACTAACATCTTCTCTTTCCACACAACAATTTAAATGAACCCCAACAGGATTGTCTGTTCTAATTTTAAACCAAGTGGAATTTGAAGCCAAATATTAAATTTAACGCGGCGTTGGGTTCCGCCACTCAACATGCTATGTCGAAATTTCTTTGTTGGTTGGAACGGTGTGTATATACGGAATACAGCGTGAAGCTAAAAAAGTACACAGCAGAACATATTCTCAAAACCAAGTTAATTGAATTCAGTGTTCTGTAAAATTATATACCCAAATGAATGCCTGTTTCTAACAAATATTAACTAGTATTAAACTATTCAGACTTAGTGCTCTGTGTACATTAGAAAATTCACTAATTTCATTATTTGTATGCTGCGGGGCACTAAATTAATTTATATAGATATTCTAGTGGTTCAGTGACTAGTCGCTCAAGGTTGTCGTTCAGGTTGTAGGCTATAGTTATTTGTACGAGCAGCTTCACACTGTATCCTGCACATGGCAGGCACTCTCCGTTCTCCATTGAGACACTTCTATTCTCCACTTTCCGGCAAATTCTGGAGGTATTGTGTGTTAAGTGGCGGAACTCAAAACCGCGCTATGCCTCGTGCCCAGAGCAAGGAAATGAAAATCTTATATTGTGCCCCTACGCCGCGACGGCTATTATTTTGTTTAAGAATTTGGAAAAAATATTAATATTTTGAAAACTATAACTACCATTAGAATGGTTATGGGTTTGAGTTCGAGGTAACGAATCATTTTCATCTCTCCGCTGTGGTCAAATAAAATGTGGCATTGAGTTGAGAACGTAGTGTCTTGCCACTAGGTTCTCTTTGGGGAATTAAGAGTACAACTGAAAATGGATATTTTAAATCAACTAATGTACCATCAGTGTTAGCTTGTTTTCAATAAAAAAATGCATGCAAAATGCAACATTCTGTAATACCTAAATAAATTAGTCGTTATAATTATAAAAATTGATTGAAGATAACTTTTATTTTTCAAGTTATTAAAAAAATATTACATAACAATTTTCGTATAATTCCTATAGTTTATCACATTGATATTATATAAAGGCGGTAATGGGTTCGATGGCCGACGATAGTCTTTGACCTACGATACCCTATCACTTGAACGACCATCTAAGATTCCTACTGGAAAATGTTAATAATATATCAACATAAATCTTATATGATTCTTATAACTTGATCTGCATAGACGACGATATATAAATATATATCATGTAGTAGGGTATATAAGAAGAACATAGAATTAAGACATCGCGTTCTCCACTTTCCGCCCAAATTCGAGACATTACGTTTTGGGTGGTACAACTCAACGTCAAGATTTTCCTCTGCTAATAAACATTAAGTTCAAAACCAAAATAAAATACCTTTGGGCCAAACAAACGTCAACTTCACCGGACTGACTATTTAGCTTATCATTTCTTCGCCCTACTATCAAACATGTTGACTAAATTACAAAATAGTAAATATTTATTTAACTATGATAGTATGATCGCCATTACGTCAATTTTCATTTAGAAGTGTCATGCTGATTGTCACTGGTGGATTTTAAATATGTTTATATATTTCTTTACATGTATTCTATAATTTACATGTATTCGCAAATAAATAAAATCTCTGACAGGATCACTTTATTGTTCATCTATAATAGGTTCCCTTATTTAGGTTCCCTGCCCTGCTGTGTGCGGAATACACCGTAATGCTTCTATGTTTACCGACCAAACTTCTTCGTGTTTTCTCCATGTAACGTGACATTGGCGAAGTCAGTTGAATGAATTGTGCTCAACTAGCACGCTCGAAACGACGTAACGAAACTGTACATTTTTTTGGGTATATATTTGAGTTTATTTACTTAGTCAGTCAGTCAGTTCCTGACCTATTTTAGTTGTTTTTATTATTTTTTTTTATATCCTCATTCTTACTATCCTTTTCTTCTGGTTTTTATTTCATTTTTATAAAAAGAATACGGATGAATCGAGTATTATTGTAAATAATATAACAAATATTGTTTACATTATTTTTAATAATAATAACATAACAAAAAAAATACTTTTAATATAATCATAATAAAAAAATACCAACTTTATACAAATTCTAACTGGAAACGCAAAAACATCGTTACGCACGACTATTTCCTCAAACAATAAGAAGAATTATCTTCATGGGCCAAATAATACGGTGACATTGGTTCTATATCCAATGCTCATATCTTACTAGCTACGGGCGCACTAACCAATTTAGTTGGACCTCTGAAAAATGTTTATTATTTCCTTGTAATTTAATATATTTTTTTAAGCCACGTCGAATTCGATTACCATTTGGAAGATTTTTTGCTATGGAATATATTATATACTATTGATTGTTTACTATGGAAAATAAAGCATGGAGTTGAGTTTTACCACTAATCACGCAAACTTTTCGAAAATTCTGCGGAAAGTTGGGAACGGAGTGTTAAAACTACATAACTTTCTTTCTGACATTCTCTACTTCCTGCTCAAAATAAAGAGAGTCTTAATCAATGAATTAACGTTATATTTCATCTTGTTAGAGAGGAATTAAAATAGTTCATTTCCACTAATAGAGTTCGAACCTACGACCACGTTTACTGTCGAACGCTGTCCCACATTGGCCTTACAAAAGTGTCGAGAGTAAATCGAAAGATCTTTCTACAATGGTTTCACTGAGTGTGTCACGTGGTCGGCGCACGCGCAACGATATTTGTAAACTCGGTCAATGCCCCGGGCGTTAGATAAAAAACACACAAATTGTTTACGTGATTTATTACGCAAATTGTGATAAAGATAGGTCTAATGTTCCGGTTTAGAATAATAATTATTGATGCTTAACTATCGTAGTGTAGTGGGTATGTATATATTCTTAGACGATGGCAGTGGGTTCATTCGTTGGACTGGTTATATTGAGTTTTATATTAAGTTCAGCCGTCTAAAATACAAAGACTAACAAAGAAAAAATGGGGAATGGAATGATGTAACCCTAAGTTATCATTAGACCATTACTTGTATAGAATCACCAACCTTAACAAAACTTATTACGACTGACTAATTTCTATAATTGTTAGTATTAATATCAGAATCAAATCATTAAAAAAACCCAAGTTAGCTCCTTACGTATACATATATTATAAGAAATGCGTTAAAACAAAATTATACTAAATTAATATTCATTAACGTACATTAATGTACGTACATGTGTATGTGTGTGTCTGTTTACGTGTAATATATGTTTTCAACATCACATTATCTAAGTGAATGCAACTAATGCAAAAATCGCTATTTCCATACACCCCGTGTTATCTATCAGACTCACAGTAAGAAACGTTTATTAGATTATTTTATCTCTTATATTAATTACTTATTACATAATTTATAAATGTCGCAAAATACAACACTCCCCGTATTCGAGATGATTCATATAATATAATTTATGTAAGCGTGTCGCATATTTTATACATATGTAGGTCAGTATAGTAAATGTTTTATACAGTTTAATACATTGCCTTGGATAACGCTATAATCCATAAGTTCCTATAACGCGGTGATTTCTTATCACAAAGTATCTTGCAGTAGCAGTAGCAGTAGTAGTAGTCTAGTATCAAAGTAACGGGTCCGCGTTATATATAATTGACGGGTCTCAGTGAAAACTCGTCTGGCAACTCGGGAAATTAAGGAAAGCTCGCCGACGAAAGTGGAAAAAGCTCACACATATACAACAGACCAACACACGCGCACACGCGTGCCTGTGTGTGTGCACACACACTGAACGCTGTACGAAAACGAAAGTGTACGAGCGGCGCCGAAGCCACCCGAAGCGAGCTCACCGAGTCAGTGGAACTCGAAACTGGGACATCAGTCCGCAATTCGACGCGATAGCCGGCGGACGCGGCGCGCGGTACGACACGCTATATGACATAACTGGAACTTGTGATTATGG
Source organism: Heliconius himera (assembly GCA_021202915.1). Lineage (NCBI taxonomy): Eukaryota > Metazoa > Arthropoda > Insecta > Lepidoptera > Nymphalidae > Heliconius > Heliconius himera. The sequence continues at coordinate 409,164 of JAJHJA010000397.1, read as the reverse complement.
TGTCTGTGTGAATAAATAATCATGATGGCAGTGGAGGCCCGTCCGGCGAGTGCCGGGCCTGAACCCCGCCGGTCGCCGATACCGGACCGCAGAGCGATGAGCGCCGACTCGGAGCCGCGCACCTTGGCCGCCCGCAAGGCTTACCCTGAACCCTCGGAGGAAGATGCTCCCCTAGATTTGTCAGTACATACCAGAAAAGAGATCACGGTGAGGGATTTCGCCCGCCATCCCTTCGCGGATCCCGCGGATTATGTCAGAGCGCAGGCTATACTGAGGCAGTCGAGGGGTTTCCTGGCGGCCGGAAGGGATTCTGGAACAGAATCAGATGACTCCGCCGGCCGACTGAGTCCCGGCGAGGATCCTACCTCCGGCAAAGCCTACAAGAAGTCCCTGATGAAGAGATACAGTAAGTTTTATCACTTTCATAGTTTCAGCCGGCGTATACAAAGTTTGCAGAAAATTAAAAATTATATTTAAATATTTAAGCATCCGGCATATTTACGACGTGGAAAAAATGTCTAGATTGATGTGAGCGATACACATTTCCTCGAGAATAGTAGAGACTGGCGAAATGTTTTGATAATCTATTTAGTTCTAAAACGTTTAATTTTAAATAGACCGATAATACTGCCGGCTTATTTTCCGCGTTCATTGAAAAAATTACATCATGACAAAGTTTTATAGCACTAAATTAGTTAATTCTGGTAATTGGACAAAAATAAAATTTTATTTATTACATGTGATCAAATATTTTATAAAAAAATCAAAGCAAAGTACGCACTACTAAACTTTTATGTATCCAAACATAGGTACCATAGATTAAAAAAATAATAATATGTGTATATACAGCTATATATGTATATTTATATAGTTTAAGGAAAGGCAGTCTACGCGCGTAGCGTTTCTACGTCGGCTACGGTGCGTCTCTACAACACGAAAATAACTACCACTTACACGAATTTACATAATTAATAAAACTTGTTTTTATAAACTCTTTATGTAATGCTTTATATTATTTAAAAATATTTTTATTATGTATAACAAAATATGCTGATTTAAATTAATGATTTTGTTTTTAATGTTCCTATTAGGAAGGTTCACATTTATTCGTTTTATATAATTTTATTATTATAAATACGTAATATATTATATTAAATATTGCTGATAATTGATTCATTAAATATTTTTTTTTTTTCATTAATAGTTTAAATAAAATAATTTAAATTTTAAATCATCATAACTTAACTTAGCTTCACGCTTTATCCCTAGCGGGATAGTCAGAGAGAACAGAGCGCTCAACGCTACAGTTTAAATCATCATCCTGTTCATAAATATAATGTAATATGTTCATTTTACTCTTATTTACTGCTTTATATGAAACAGCAAATGCCTTTCCCTATAGACTTACAAGTACATATACATGACTAAAAAAATTGTATAGGGAAAAATAAAATACATGCCAATTGTGGGTTCCATTACCACTTGTAAAAATGAATTATTTTCATTTTCTCGAACAGAACAAAGTGTTGTGACACTAAAAAACCTAGTGTCTCTAACTCTAACAACCCTGCTATATACGGGATACAGCGTGAAGCTATAAAAAAGACATCTTTAAAAGGCACAATCCTAATAAGTGCAAGTATACATTACATTGACTCTACATTGGCTACACAATACGTATTGTCGACAGAGCGCTCAGTACAGCATCCATGTGATAACGATTTATAAATTGTTGATATTGTACCGCTTTTTAACTAATAAATGGCTTCTTTTCAGTAAATGGAGATATCGTAGAAAACCACTTGATTTTTTTTTGTTATTATTAAATAACTTTTTATTTTAGAATTTCAACCTAGTACCAAAATGTCTATAAATAAAAAAAACTATAATTTCAATAAAAGGACAATTTAGGAAACTAACTATAAATGAATCATCACGTCATATGTAAAAAAAATCATACAGATAATCAGAGTTGTATAATTAATGTTCTAGTAATATATTATAAATTAGTCTTTCTCCACAACTTCGTTTGCGTGGACTTGGAGCCGCAAAGTGGAAACTCGTTTTTTTCCGTTTCTATAGGAAAATCGGGAGCTTAGTCTCTACATCCCTTACACTCCCCAAGAACCGTACACTCTAAATTTTACTGTACGTTGCCTATCAGTCACTCAACAACGGAAGATTTTTATATACTTATATAGATTTAGTATGAAGTTCAGTTTAGGTGCATCAAGTAGGTATATATTTCGAAAGCGCCTACAAAGCGATGTGTTACACACGATGCACAAAATGTCGCCCTAACATACATACCGGTCATCGGCATAATGCGGAAAAAGATATTATATACTATTTATATGCACACTTCATTTAAAACATATTTATGTATGTTCTTATTAGGCCATCATGGCGCAGTGGGTTTACGTGTGACTGTAAACGCGACGGTTGTGGATTCGATTCCAATTATTTTCATTATCTCGCACTAGTAATAAAAACGCCGTATGTTGAAAATTTAAGGAAACATTAAAGCGAAATATCTTAAAACTGGCTACTCTCCGTTTTCTTTAGGATACAACGTGAAGATAAAAAAAATATATATTATTTACTTATTGTTTAGTGCGCTATAAGCAGAATCTCATACATTATATAACATTACATACATAAAAATGCAATATATATAAAATGACTCATACAATCATATATAACATAAATAAAACAAGGAAGGAAAACTGTCGACGCCGATATCGGCGACGCGGGAAATGCAATTAATATACAACGCATATTTAATCGATGCACCACGCTGTATTACTGACATCACTAGTTCAAACGTAGTATAAACTAGTTTTCATTTACATCTAAAATACGTGATAACGTTATGGAGAAGAGAAAATTTACTATCTGTTTTAATTATTTTGTAAAAATTGAGGAAATAGCGGCCTAAAATCCGTACCCCATGCACTGCTTTATTTTTAAGACATTATGTGTCAAATGATAGAACTTAACGTCGCACCCAACAATTTAAAAATATTTATAAAGATTAAATCTAAACTATAGATATAACATGGGTACATATTATGTCTTTAGATATTTCTCTCACAGAACCAACACTGCCTTGTGATTCTATTAATTGTTGCACCTACTAAGAAATGAACCTATAACCACAGTCACCTAACCAATATAACCATTTATACAATAATATAATAATTATACTAATTATTACGTTATTACAATTTTCAACCTACGTAAGTATGTCTGTTACATCACTCACACGCAAAACTTTATTATTGAATAAACACAAGTTTATTTCTGTAATAATATTTACTGCAACTATTTATTTATATCAATATCCGTCTCCTATATTTTTTTAGCTTTACGCTGCAGGGTAGACAGTGGGAACCTGAGAACCTAATATTAAGATAACCTATCATAAATAACCTATCAAATATAAAGATTTTTTTAAAATTTGGCCCAGTAGTTTCTGGGATCAGCGCGTTGAAACAAACTCTAACTTTATAATATTAGTATAGATTATTACTACACACGACAGTATTAATGTAATTCGATACATAAAATGAATCGTGTTTAATCAGCGTTCCACTCTATACTCGGAAGTGGCCAGGGCATCGAACCCACGGTACTGCGAAAATGATGATGCGGCGCTATGCATGACGACGATGACTTAAACAATAATTTATTATTGTGTCCTACTATAGTCTATTATGATAGTTGCAAAATTATTTATTTTAATTAAAATAATCTTAAACTTCGTGAGGCTGTGAACGCAACGGTTGTGCGTTCGATTTCCACTCGGGGGAATGAATTATTTTCATTTCCTCTCTTTAGTAACAAAACAAAACGCGGCGTTGAGTTTCAACATTTAATAAGCAACAGGTATCTTGAAAATTTGGGCATTGCAGTGGAACAGACCATGATGTCTTAACATTAGGTGTCTACCCTGCGTGATACAACGTGAAGCTAAAAATAATTTAAAAAAAAAACTTTTACTATTAAAAAAATATTTTACCTAAATCATAATAAAAATGATTACAATATCAAATTTATAACACTTCCGCATATAATATGGGTCACATTTACCTGTGCGCGTGCGCAAAAAATAAATCTTTCCCATCGTATAGGAGAGCGCAGGAAACCAGCTGCATCACAAACACATCACGATACCTGACGGAAGTGAAAGGTGAAAAGGATATCAAAGGTTTAGCTTACGTTTTTACCTCCAGTTTAAATAATTATTAAAAATTATTCATTTTCTTCGATATGTCTGGACTTCTATATGTCTGTTCTGGCACATGCGTGCGACTGTAAACACGACAGGTTGTAGGTTCGATTCCCACTCGAGGGAAATAAATACAGATTTTTTTATTTCCTCGCTCTGATAACAAAAGAAAGCGCGGCGTTAAGTTCAGCTACTCACTTCGGAAAGTGAAGCACTAAAGTCCTAATGGAAACGGAGTATCTTAACACTAGATTCCGTCTGGCAACCCTCCCATGTGCGGAATGTAGCGTGAAGCTTAAAAAAAAATTCCATAAAAATAATACTTTTATCACAAAAAGAATTCAACAACCGACCTCTAACAGACGACTTTTAAAATATTTAAATTCTCTTCGTAACCGATTTTAACAAAAAAAAAACATTTAATAAATGTATAATAGATTTAAATAAACTTTTTCCAAGTAAAAGAAAGGACGGAAACAACAAAACAATGCAATTTAATGACTCATTTAAACGTAACTCGTTGTTTATAGACAGCCACTTGTTCAATATGGCGAGTTAGGGTTCACGTGGTGAACTCATGGCCAAAACTTACCGGCACGGTAAGTTACCTATTAATTAAATATTTGGTTTAGAAGGTTATTTTTTCTATATACATGTAATTCTGTTATTAAATAAGAGTGGAAGCAAGTGGCAAAGAGCGAGTCGATTTTACCCATGAAGGGTTCCGTAGTACCAAGCATTGATTTAAGGGTTAGTCGTTACGCTACCTACCAATTTTCAACTGTGTAATCTCAATTGTTTCGAAATAAAGCGGCTGTGTATACAGACAGATAGACAACAGATATCACGTGCATATAATGATTCCATTTTTACAATTCGGCTACGTAAACAAAACACCGGAAAATCCAATTAATTCTAATTAATTCTAATAATAATATCATCTAATTCTAATAGATACATATCTTGCTAGTAAATGGTGCGACGCTTCCCATGTCCCGGCCAAGAAAATTTTGCATTCATATTTAAAACCAAGTATTTCAGTCTTTCGAAATTTTTGACAGGTATAAAAAATATTTTTAAAAAAATGTAGAGTACAGACAATCAAAGTTTTGTTTATCTTTTAATATTATTTTATACTTATTGTACAATATTGTACAATGTATTATATCTCTGTTAGGACTGGACATTAACAAAAATCTGTTTTCTTAAATTTAGCAAAAAAAACTGTCTTTAATAATAAATAAGGAGCCGCAGTCGACCGACAAAGGTCGACGTTCTCAGAAATATTTGCATACATTATGTCCAAAGCGTCAATTATTAGTCAATAAGTCCACCAACACATCAAAACAGACTACCTGTTCGTAGAAAATTGTAAAAAAAGATTGAATTTTATTAATACCTTCCGCAGTTTCTTAAAGAATTTGACTGAAGCGTGACACTTAAAAGTAAACCGTAATATTTTAAGCATTGATCTTAAAATTGATTGCATTTACTCAATTTCATAGGACATTTTGCTGCGTTTATCCGAAGGAAGGATAGAAGGGGTGAGGAAGGGTTGACCTTTTTTTGAATGACATCCTGATATCGCTATCTCGCTCTGTCACATAAAAAATACCATTTAAAGTATGAAACAGACGTTTTTTTTAGTATGCAGTCTGTATTCAAATGCGCTTGCGCATCCGCTTATAGAATTTTTATAATAAATAAATAGACACCAATTGGTAATCCAAGTGTAGACTTTACAACTTCCTCGCCGAACAAAGCTCGTGAAAACTAACAAATATGTTAAAAAAATAATAATTATTCGTCGTTTTTGCTATTATATAGGCGTAAACGGGTTCGAACATCCGTCCTTTAGCCATTGCTTCTGTAATAGCTAACTTTAAAGATATTCCCGATTGAATTAAATAAAAATTAATGTTAACATTATTCTATTAAAATTATGGTCTCCTTTTTTTAGCTAGGTGTATCCCGCATATATGTAGGCAAAGGGTACTTAATTTAAAGACACTTCGTCCCCAACTTTTCGTCGAGTTTTAGAGACATTGCGTGTTGCGTGGCGGAAATCAACGCCTTGCATCATCTGCCTAAACGGGATAATGAAAAAAATAAACAAAATCCCACTACGTCACCACGGGCTCATATAAATAACGATATATATAATATTATATAAAAATTAATAATTTTACCAAGAAAAATTATATTTTAAATTAGCGCAATGTAAATATAAGAAAATAACTAGTTATTAATGTTATGATTCAAGACGTTGATAGTTTAAGTAACAGTAGTATAGCGCTAAACGCGAATCCATGTGTCCGACCTTCAACTCGCAAGGCTCATTTCACAACCAGCGACCTGTCTGAGGCCCGCACTGCTGACAGTCTGACCCGAAAGCGAATCAAAAATATTATTTCGAATCAAATTTAAGAATCAGTATGATGTGACGGTTGTGGGTTCGATTTCCAGTCGGGGAAATATTTTTTTCTCGCTTTGGTTACGAGACAAAACGTGACGTAAAATTGTAGCACTTAACACACAATATCTTGAAAACTGGCCTGTGCGTGGGGAATGGAGTGTCTTAACACTTAGCTCTGTCTACCGTACTATATGCGGGATACAGCGTGAAGATATAAAATTAAATATAATATTTAATTGGCATATACAGGTTACGCTATAGTAACCCAAGTTTACTAGTTGAAGATATATTATAGAAATTTTGCATCGAACCTTTTTTTCGATCTAACTAACCTAACATGGAATTGGTGAAAAGAATGTTGTTACTGACTATCCATAAAATAATATTTCATACATATATAAAACCTGATTATATACTTTAACATAATAATTAACTTATTAACATAATTGTATCGTATGTTACTATAACGTTTTTGTTATTTTTATTTTTTTTATTCTATTAACATCTACCACGCGGCTAAAAAACACTTTTAAGTATATTTTAAGCACTTCAAGTTTAACCACTAAGCGAACGATTATCCCATAATAGGTCATACATAAATACGGTTTTACAAAAAAAAAATCCGTAACCATACACCATATCCTCAGTTCATCTGTCACACAAAAAATAGTAAATCTTAACCCAATTTCGGTGTTATAAAAAAGCTACCTGCCTCCGGTAGCGGGTGTACGCCCTTTACGAAAAAAAGCTAACTGTAAAAAGCAAAAAAAGTAACGACAACAAAAAAACACCTTTTTTTATTTGTTTTTTGGCAATTTTTTTAAATGGTTGCGTTCAATTTCGCAACGGTACCTTTTGTGTGTGTCGCAGATGCTTTTTTTGCAATGACAATTTGGTGTTGCAAATAGTAATTTTAAGTTTTATTTGCCTTAACCCCGTATTTTACAATATATTTTTAAGAAATGCAAGTAAACAAGTAAACTTTCTCATTGTATTAGTTTTTTGTATGAAGTATGTATTTGTATTAACCCATACATAACTAAGCTTTTTAAATGATTTCACGCCTGCGATAATAGTGACTCGAATAGCAAAACTCATTTTTCATTATATACTAATAGTCGCCCGCAATATTACGTAGACTTCAGTTGCGTTCAGTATTTCGCCTTCCCTACATTCCTTATCCTACATACATCCCAGATTTCAACCTTTTTAATGCAATATTTGTATGTGTTTATTTTCAATCATTCAGTAACAGAATAATTTTTTTAAAAAAAAATGTATGTAGTATATATAATTATGTGGATATCTATATAATTTGTGAACTGAAATTTCACTAAAACAAAAAGACTTAAAATATTTTTAACTTTAATAACAGAAAATAAAAAAAATATATTAAACAAAAAATTTAAATAAAACAATAATTTAAAATATTTACTTGTAAATATTTAGTTGTAAAAATACAATAGAGACAGCGTCGTCTAGTCCACACATGCGTCATCTAGACACCGATAAATGTGATGTCAGAGCGACTTCCGGTCGCTTGCAAGTTATATTTTCCTCATAATACAAATCCACAATGGATGGACGCACTAAATTGTGTACAGCGTGTTCTTTATGAGGATAAAGAACACGCTGTACACGCATCTATGACGTTTTTTTGTGATATAAATACTCGTTGTTTGTCAAAATGTTATTATTTTCATTCATTAATAAATCTACTTCACGCTTTTCCTCGAAGCCGATAGCAAGATTGGCAATGGGAGCTTAGTGTTAAGACCCTCCATTCCCCACGCACTGCCAAATGTTCGAGATATTGCGTGTTGAGTGGCGTCACTCATCTCCTCGTTTCGTCTACCAGACCAGGGAATTCTTTTGAGATGTTGTAATGAGTGCTGGAACTTAACACAAAGTATAGTACAATTATTAGTAAAATCATCATCTTCAATAGTCCAAGACTATTGAAGATGATGAAGGAGATTCAAATAAAACATAAGGTAAATCCTTATGTTCAATATAAAAAATATTCTTGTAAAATTATCAGTATTTATTAATAGAATTCTAAATATTCACAAAAAGCGATTATAGCGTTAAATGTTTTAGGCCAGACGGTCTGCAAACAATGTAAATTGATGAGAGCTATGTTTGAGGACGACTCTCTTTGAATGTTAGAGCTAGCCTTTGGGCAACGTTACAAGGCTTGTATAATAAAATTTAATTAGAACCTAGATAAGCGTCTCTGTTGAACCTGAATCGGGACACGACGGCTGTACCAGTCAAAATATATTGAAATTGAGAATAATAATAACGCAGAAATAACTAAATAAAATATATCGCCTATTCCAAATCATGTATTTGGTGAAATACAAATGAAAAAATCAAAATTATTAAAAATATGATTACTCACATTTCTTCACACAACACGTTAAAGCGTTCTACACGTGCCTAAATTAGGTTTATATTAGTATCCATTGTTTTCTCAGCAAACCGAGCCAAAAGCCCTAGACTGGATATTTTGAATATTGTCATTGTGGCCGACTGTTCAAAGATACAAACCCTAACATACTAACCCTAGAACGAAGGGTTCTGTACATTATGTAAACTTTAAGCTCTTCAACGCTGGCCTAATGAGAAATAGAATAAACACTGTGTGAGGATATTTCACTTTCAGTACGATATTTATGTATATTTTTATTTATTTTCAACATTTATTTCGTAAATTGTTACAAAAATATAAAATATATACTATTCTATTTCTTTTCGTAATGAATTATTTTGTTTCACTATAGAATAAATATAATGTAACTGGATTTTCTGTAACGAACATCTGAATATGTGCTACAGAAAACGCCCCAAAGACCTTGAGGTCTTTGGGACCTCATATGAAATGAATCTCCACACACGCTATGGGTTGTTAGTACTTATAAATAATGTAGAAGCCTACGAGTGGCTGGAATCTAAATGAAACATTAACCTTAGGGATGTATGAAGGATATATAAAAAATGGCACACATTTTTTTATAATTCTGTAAAGCAATTTCGGTTTTCAGAGAAGAATAAATTGAAATTACAAGTATAAATAAATGTTTACATAAGCCACTTGTAACATCATTGTGAACATCTTGATACTGATGGATTTGTATCCGCTTCACGGTTTATCCCGCATATAGCATGTTCTACACTTTCCACTTGAAATCAAAACATTGTTTTAAGTAGCGGAATTCAACATCGCACTTTGTCTACCAAGGCGAAGAAATGAAATTAATCAATTCCTTAAAGCTTTCGAATATACAACCATTGAAGATTGTAGGAAAAGGAACCAGACTTGTCTTGTGCCCATGTCGTCTCATCATCAGAAATATTAAAATAAAAAAAACTGACCAATAAAAATTAAACAAAAGCCCTTTACACGAATAGATCTGTTTAAAGTTACAGTCCAGGCTTTTCCTAAAAAATATATCTAGATACGCCAAAGCACCCGTAATTGCATTTACAGTAACCCTAATAGTGATTAATGAGTTAGATCTATAGCTTTTTACCAAATATGTCACAAAGGCTTTAAACGTTACATCATCCAAAGATTAAGAAGCAGTCTCCATTACAATTCACAGAGCTACACGGGACGACCTCAAAAACTATAAGTGTCTAAATTAGAAGATCTAGGACTTGAATTTTTTGTGCCCGAACTCCGGTAACGATGTTTGTAGACTTATTTCTTATTCTGAACAAAACATCGGCCTAGAGGTCAAACGTTACCAGATATTTGAAAGCGCTAACAAAAAGCAATCGGTTTCGATATTTTATTGTAGCTAAAAAATACTATTTATATTATATATACATATATATTTCGTATATTATATCCACTTTTGGGCGAATGTGTGCCGATAATCAGTAAAAAGAGGCCGTCGTAGAGTGGAACAATATCTGATAGTGACTCGGTTGTGAGTTCTTGTGACAACGAATGGGGATCGAACCCACAGCCGTCGCGAGCTTTAGCTTCACGCTGTGTCTCACTTACACCACGCTTCACCCTGCTGTGAGGCAGAGGAAACCTAGTGTTAAGACACTCTATTTCCATAAAGACACTTCCGTTCCTCATTGCATGACTTGTTGCTAGGAATGAAAATATTAAATATTTCCTTACACCGAGCAGGAATGGAACCCACAACCGTCGCCTTTACAGTCGCACGCTTGTGCAGGGGACACTACGACGAAGTCACGTACCTACTTATTTAGGGATTTACGCTAATGTCCGTATATGGTGGGTAAGATTAGTCAATACGTGTATGTATCTGCGGTTGAATGAATGGATGTAAGAGTACTTGGGTGTGTGTTTTCCTGCTTTAATAATATTTAGATATTCTAATGTGGTTACAATGTTATCTTGACGTCTCCATAGTGTTGTTAAATTTTGTCATAGATCTGAAATAACGCGATACTTATAGATTCGAATCCCAGATCTTACGGATCCCAGTTAATGCTGCACACTGAATGTTTCGAACTGTCTAAATGAAGAGAAATGAAAATTGTTCCTCGATTTATAAAAACTTGTTATCAACTCCACGTAACTACAGAAAATGCGTGGGTGGTGGTGCGTTAATAAAAAATAATTTTAATTCGATGTGGCAAACAGAAGAAAATAAAATTTTAGATTTGAATTTTGTGTTTATTATTTTTTTAAAGCTATGAAGCTTTGTACCGGTTTGAGTTATGACTTTCATAATTTTCATAAATTTATTACAACTTAGCCACGTATTCTTAGAATCATCCAATTTGTTTCTTTTATAGAAAATATTTAACAACTCAGTCTACCCGTGACCACGGACTACTGCAAAGTGTTCGAAACGTCGGGTTTCCAAAAATGTATAAAAATACAAAATATACGCGATTAATCCGGTTAAAATAGTTTCATTTAAAATGTGTAATAATCGTGAAAATCAAAGAACTTATTAACTTAGGGAATCTGTAAATACACTGATTTCACCCTGGACAATTTAATACCTCGTTGCTTAATCGAAAATAATTAGAATACTTATATATTCTATAGAAATATACACATAAAATGTATTTAAAATTGACAATTACAGCGAAGATACCGGATATAAATACTCGCATACGAGATGAAGGAAGGCACGAGGTGTAACAATCAATGTTTTCGAAACAAAGGAAGAAACAATATAGCGTAGTGTCTGTTTGTTTGTTTGTGTTGCGCGCGCGCACTGTTGTGGTATTTCACAGTTTCCGGTACTGGCGTATATTTGGCAATGTTGGCAACAATCGAGTATTGCCAACGTATGTGTGAAAGTTCGATTTATAATGTCTCCTATATATATCACAATTTAGAAGTATTTTTGTAAATAACAAATAAGATTTCAAACTCTATATGATATAAAAATACTGTAAACTGCTAGAAAACTAAGCAATTTATCAAAATCATGTTAAAAAAAACGTTCAACATGATAAAAATCGATTTACTTAAGTGTACCATTAAACCGGATATTGCCTCACATCTAATTACATATATATTGATACAGGAAACAAAGTCGTTAACCGAGTTTTTAATCGTTTGCCAAAGTCAAGACTTAGTTGTAACTTAGTTAATTTATTATAGTGTATTATAATATATTATATTATATATAAACTATAGAATATTTCTAGAAAACAAACAAGCTATTTCATAATTTTTCATATGCACACAAATGCATTATTTAATATTACTTCATAAATAACTTGTATATAGATAATTTATTGGAGGATAATTGTTATAAAAGGATAATTTCTATATGCATCTACATATATAGATAAATGAGTATATTATAAATTATTTATATAACATTTTTATTACGCTTTATTAGCTCTGAGCCAATAGGTAATATTTGCTCACTCTATAATGCAATAATTAAAATATTATATTGGAGTTTAAAACATAATACTACAAAACGCGGCGTTAAGTTCTACCACTCGACAAGCAATATCTCGGTAATTGAGCAGAACATGGAGAACGGAGTGTCTTAAAACTGCATGAAGCTAAAAAAGTGACTTGATTTCTTGTAAACTGTTAACCTGTTATAATATACATATGTCACATATAAAAGGCGAGGTCTAGATCGAATAATTTATCGATGCCCACTCCGAAATACTGACGGTATCTAGAAATCTTAAACTGATAAGTATGCATTAATTTTGCGGAACGGAGTGTTCTAACACTAGTTTCCCTTCTCAGGTGTGTCAGTCTAACCTGCTACGGGCGACTAAAAAAAAATATTAAAATCACTTTAAACAAAATTCCTGTGTTCTAACACTAACGTGCCATATAAAAGTTGACGTCAAATTTCAATTTTCGACATCGCTAAGCCAATATCCGTATGTCGCAATACATTAAGTAGCCAACCCGCGCCGCCCGTACTGTATCTATATACGTAAGAGCCACACCGCTAGGCCTTGGTCGCCCACTACGGTAATCCTTTCGAACTTTTGTTCCGCGGTTCTTTTACACCTACAATCTTTAAGTTTGGTATTATTTTGGATGTTGGAGTAATATATTCTCTTGTATGTATATAGACCTTAGTAGGTTTCAAAGATTATTCTTTAAACAAATGAAATGTAAGCCACAACTAACCAAGCCCTAGGTAGATGTTAAGTTCCGCCACTTAACACAAAGGTAAGTGTCTTAACGCTGGATTCTCTCCAATACTCTCTACCTTGCTAAATACGGGATACAGCGTGAAGCTAAAACAATCCTTAAAAAAATAATGTTTCAGCAAATCAATAATGTAAGACAACAAGTAATATAAAAATTTTGAGTTATACTCGTATCATCAAATAAACCAATCCCTTTGTATTGTATATCGCGACCGAGTGGCTATAAGCATAATGTTAGTATTGGCCAACATATCCGCTGCACTGGTTGTCGGCGATCCACACTGGCACGATTTTAACGCATCACGCCTCTACTTTGATTAACATGTTTTAAAAGTTATTTAATGATGCAATTCTTATAAAAAACTCATAATTTAACTCAAGAGTGATGAATGATGTGAGTCAGCCTCCGCCTACGGAAGATGGCAAATTATATAATAATGAAATGGTTTTTTGTTATTAATGAATTGGAGCCGCCAGTGCAGTGGCATAATCTGTTTGTGAACGCGAGGGTTGCGGAGTCGATTTCCATTCGGAGAATGTTTTCATTTCCTTGCTATTGCAAAGAGTTTCTGGGATATAGCGTGAAGCTGAAATAAAAGAAAGAAAGTGACACATATCAAAAGAAATAAATGAGGTAAACCTCATTTGTAATAAATAAATATGTAATATAAAAAAGTTACATACTTAGTTGATTATTGAAATAAACGTACCTACTAGTGTTACCGCGACGTTCCAATTTCATGTACGAGTATGTAGGTATAGAAATGATAAAATAATTAAAAATGTCGTAACTCACCGAGTCCCTGAAATACTTCACTAGCCATTAAATGAGATATGTTTGATAACGCTTAATTTTTACTTTTAATTATTATTTCGTCACCGATTTCGATTACCAATCCTTTGATGTTGATTTGTGCTTACTTCTGATTAGCAATTACTTAGAAAATCCTACCTAGGAAATTTAAAGCCATTTTATAAATCTATGTTATTTCAAAATAACGAAATTTTTATTTTCTTTGTTAAAAAAGGCAGCTTCACGCCCTTTCCCGCATAGCAGGTTAGTTAGTGTAAGGAATTCGTAAGCACTATTACTTGGCATGTAAAATAAAAGCATTCTAAACTAAAATGTTTGTCTCAACTGGAATCGAACTCATAATAACATCACGAGGACGTCATATAAAACTATTTTAATAGCTGAATTATATTAATTATTAATGAATCACATTTTATCTCATACATATTTTAGTATATAAATAAGTATATAAATAAAAGGAAACGTCATACACGCCCAATCGCCGCGGCCGTAGTGATCTAGTACAGTGGTTTTGTACTACAGTATACTATACTATACTATAGTATACTATAATATAGTAGTATAGTAGTGTAGTTATAGTTGTATGTAGTTGTTACGCACAGCTAGCTCAGATCTAGCCTATCCGCGGGGGGCGGTAAGCAGGTCAAGGGAGCCGATGCACCGCGCGAAATCTCACTTTCGCGGTGCACCAAACATGGCGGACGTTCGTTCTCGATGACACATTTACGATTTTCCGGTTTTCTCCTTTTATTACTGTCATTTTGTTGTGGTTTTTTTTTTCTTGTTTTGATTTTTTTTTTCGTGTTTTAGTTGTTGGTAATTTTTAGTTTTGATAAATATGCAAACAACTGAATATGAACTATTTTACTTGTATCTTTAGAAACGCTATAGCTCTAAAATAAATTAAGTGCATTACGAAGTGCCTGATCCCTATTTTCTGTCTGGTTAAAGAAGCGTTAAATTAAGAAATCTACTTCAAGGCGTTATCCCCAAAATAGGCAGAGAAAATCTAGCGTTGAGACACTTTATTCTTTGCTTTCCACCAAATCTTGGGACATTTAGTGCTAAGAGGCGGAACTCAACGCCGCGCTTAATCCATCAAAGCGTGGAAATGAAAATTTAAAAAATCCATACTTTCTTACACACTTCACAGATACATACTTTATTTCATACAAGATTTTTATGTTAAATTATGTTAAATCCAACTGAAATCGGTGTGTTGCAACAATTACACGTGCAGACCTACCAAAAACACACTACGCAGTAGGTATTGTATAATAACAAACAAACATACATCCATACATACATACGTACGTATCTCCGCCATATCCTTGTCCCTATTCTTCTTTCCTACGAGTATCGTATCGCGATAACGTATCTGGTGGCTTATCAAATGCAATAAATGACAAATAAGATTTGGTTCTTAATAAAAATATGATTTACGTAATGTTTTTTTGATAATTTTGAACTAGTTATGGATTTATGAGTGTACGCGCGGGTAGTGGGTTCGTATCTCTTGTTAGGATTTCATGTATTTTTATCAGCTTCACGCTCTATACCGCATATAGCTCGGTAGGAATCCATTTTTTGCTAAATTTAAGGGATATTGCGTATTGAGTGGCAGAACTCAACCCTGCATTTTGCCCACTAGAGCGACAAAATAACAAAACAAACAAACAAACAATATAATCATTCTACACTGGGAATCAAACTACAACTACTTTACAAGAGACTCCGCCCCACTACACCCCGACGGCCTCATTTGTAAGTTTCTTGTTCTAACTGAATAGAAGATTTAAAACTTTACAGTAGCTCTACATTTACAAAATACTATAAATACACAATAAATACGACACATAACAATAATGACCTATTTTATTTAGTAAATATTATGTTTTTTACGTCGTGACAAGCTACCTAACTATATCAGTGACAGAAAAAACTGAAGGCATGTTTACGATACGGTTAACAACATACGAAAATGTGTACACTAAAATAACCCTTAATAGATATCTAATAAAGATTATTATAGTATGATATTACGTGTTTTGAACGGCCGTGAGCAGCGCTGGCGACCTGCACGTAGGCTTGCCGTTCAAATCCAAGGTGAAAAAAATAATGCAACCAAACGAAACTGAGCTTTTGGGACATGACTAATAGACAATGGGTTGCGAAATGTTCGTCAGATTGTTTTGTGCTTCATTATGTTTCAATTTTTGCTTGTATTTTAACGCTTTCTAAGAAATCTGTCTGGATATGCTCGATTGTCTGGTATCGGGGAGCTTGGAACGTCAAAATTAGGCAGAAATATATACAAAACCTAAAAGAAATATTTTTTAAAGTTTAAAAGTATTTTGTATCTACATAATAAATGCGTAACGAACACCCGGACATAGCAACACTGGGTACATAACTACATACAAACATCGCCCTTCGCCGCTGACCTACTTATTGCGCGCGCGCATGATAGCCAGCCAGATCTATTTCAATGCATATCTATAACACTTTCCATCTTATTGGAACCGGAAAATAGGGAAATTTTGTGAACTAAAATATATTTGTTGTAATTACAATTAATTGTTAAAAATATATATAATTTTATAATGAATAATCAAATCTCTTGCAAAGGTTTACAGATTAAAAAAATATATTTATTCTGTATTCTATATCTAAGGATTTTGACGATGACAGCTGTTTTTGCTAAAAATAAATAAGTAATTTTAAAAAATATATCGCTTATATAATAACAATTTCAAGCTGTAACCCTAAGATATACATTATATACATAGACCTAGCGTCGGACCTAGTTCTAAAGTAGGTCATACAGATTCCCCAAGCGCGTATTAATTATATTGGCAAATAATTTTGTAACATACAACGTCCAATAGTTATTCGGTACGCGCAAAGTGGCCGGATAAACAATGTTTTGACGGCCTTTCCACTTGTGATTCACCATTACTTCGGTTGCGTAACCGTATTTACATAAACATATTTTCATTAACTAAACCACAGGTTAAAAACCTAGAGTATATTGGTTTAATTCAATTGTTATATATATTAGTATTTTAAATTCAATTATATTTATATATATTGTATGTAAATAACATACAATATATATAAAGTAGAAATGACATGCATTTTTTTAAATTATCAATGGTTATTTTTATTTATAATCTACAATTCGTTTGAAATGTCTGTGACATTAATAAAAAATACTACAATTTTATTTTGTTTCTTTTATTGACATAAAAAGAAACACTTCTAAAATACTCGGTAGCTCTATTATTTATGAAATAAATGCTATCTTCATAATCGCGACGGTTTCCATTTCGCGCGACTTTCTTTCGTTTCCCGCGCGAGGGAAAGTGCCCGCGCTTTTCCGACGCCATCTTTGATCACAGATCTATTTTAATTTTCAAATATGTATTAAAATTTTAGTTGGTCTATATATTAATTATATTTTTATATGCTACATATTAGTTATAGTTAATTAATAAAATTTAACAGTTAGCAAATAAATGGTTTTCAAAGCGGTTATGTGTGACATAAGCCACGCAGGTGCGATTATTTTTAGGCAAAACACATTTGGATTCACAGATTATATATAATGTTTTTATATTTTTAAATTTAAAAATGTCGGTCTTAATTTACTGTAAACAATACCAGAAATAAGGGGAATAAGGTGACCGGGGATTTAGCAATCGTGACACCACTCGCTTGCCAAACAGCTTTTATAAAGAATAATATATTTAAATATATTTTTTAGCTTTGTTTCTTTTACTCTTATATTGCAATTTTATTAAAATTGCAAAAGATTTTCTTCAACAATCGTATCTGAGACCGGACCAACCGGAATCTTCACTTATCCTTTAACTACACGTGCTAACGCTATTTTTATACTATAATTAGTAAAGAAGCAAGCAAGTATTCAGTTAATTCATACTTAATATGAATATCTATACAATTAAGATATATGAACCATCATATAAAGAGCTCTAGACCTATACAGAGTATATGAAGACCTGGCTTTTATTCTCGACCGTTGTTTGAAATAGCAGAAGCTTCCCGGATGTAAGACTTTGACGTCAGACCATCTCGTAAGATTTCCCGAACCAGATAAGTTTTAATTTAAACCTAAATAGTTCGGAGTAAGGTGCTAATTCCTCTAAAAAACAAAACGCTAGTACTTCCTTCACGTTTATTATTACAACTGCGAATTACTCTATTGTCAGTGTTGACTTTTTTTTCTTATCGTCACAAGAGACTGCTGCAAGATAGAGATTACACATTTTTTTTATTTTTTTTTGTCATAACAAAATTAGATCAAACAACATTATTGGATAGTATATATAAGTATATATTTTCCTTATAATTAAGAAAAATAAAATTGTAAAGGTTAGGTAAGAATTTATGTTAAAAGGCAAAATGAAGTTTCTATTGGCGTTTATCGAAGTAACTATAAATATAGCTTTACGCCAGAATTCGAGACATTATATCCCGTATAGTGGGGCTCAACGCCGCACTTCGTCTACTATAGCCCAACAAAAAGTTACCAAATGAATTATAGATTTGGTTATAATTAAAATATGTAACAAAACCGCATTAGTTTATATTTTAGGCAGCCATGACGTCACCCGACGTGCGGACACCATCGTTGTGACTTCCTCGTGCCGGCCCGCGGGTCACATTGAAAACTAGTTTGTTTTATACCATACTGTTTTTATATGAATCGGCATCTTGATATATTTTTATTATATCGAATTTTAGTACAGACGTACTTGGGAATGTGATTTGGTATATTATAGAATGAACGTATACGTTGAAATAACTAATATTAATGAAAAATATCTTTTTTTTTATTACAGTGTTAATTATAGTTGGCATACTGTGATGGGAAGTAATGTTAACTATAGTATTTGGAGAGAATATAGTGTTTATTCACTCTGCAGCTCATATTCCACTATTTGATTACTATCGAAATTTAACTCAAGTTTTTTTCACCAATTAGATAAACACAAACAAAATTGAAAGAACAATTATAACAATCTTTCATTTTCATAGAGTCACCAATGTCTTTAAAGACTAAAAGTATTTCTGGGTATTTGAATACATCATTCGATCTCACGAGATTAACATGCAGAAATCAACACACAGGCCCACAGGCGTGGGCGGCGTGATAAGCCGAATAATAAATATTAGGTACTTTTTGTTTTCTCACAAATTTAGTGCCGCACCGATATCGTAAAAATCTCAAATCTTCACATTTGGTTGGATATTTACGAAGCATTAATCCTCGTCTTAATTATTTCCTTTTTGTCAGCGAATATGTAAGTGACATGTCTTTGTGTACAATTTCAAAGTGTTTGGCTCGAAAGATTTTTTGGCTTGAAAAAAATTCGACTAAAAACCGAAATATATAAATTTACAGTAAATTTGCTTAGTTAACTTGAGACAGAAGGTCCTTGTGCCTTCATAATGTTAAATTCGTATTTTCTTAGTATTATGTTTTTAATTAAATTTTACAGCAAAACCAATTATCAGATTCTGAAAAGAATTTAGAATATATATGTATGTGTACTAGGTATAATTCTCTGCTATACCAATATTAACTTCTAGAATAACAATTTGAATAGCAAAATGGTATATACAACAAAAAAACCAACAATTCAAACATCAGATAAAGCCAGACGTTTTGTTGCTTTATATTTTCCTTTTAGAAATAAAATTCCAAACCTAAATAAAAGCGAAACGTATTCGTACATTGAACTGCATAAAACACGCTAGCGTTTTACCAGCTAAAATAATATACAGTATTACAGTATTACAAGGGGGTTAACCCCCTAGTGCATTCACCTAGCACCTTAAGAGGGATGAGGGAGCCCCGGGAGGACTCTACCTTATGCAAGTTAGTTAATATTTCAGAGGGAAAGTAAAAGTAGGGGGCGGTATGATTACAAGTCTAGGTAGCTAGTGCCTTTGATGCTCGCGGTTATGTTTAATTTAGTTTGATATCTGCAAACTCTGTTATGTAAAGCATTAATATACTATGTGCACGTTCTAACTTGGTACGTTCGAAATGTGGGGGTCGACTTTAGTAGAGACGTTCTTAGATGAGTGGAGTTGAAATTTAGTTTTTAATATATTATATGAATTTTAAATTAACTTTTCATATATTAGTAGCAGCTGAACGTGTTCTTTGTCGTTTCTTCTTGTTTTTCTCTTTTCTTCTCTTTTGTGTGATGTGACAAAAGCATTGCAGTTAGTACCGAAACCTAATATCACATATTCTCTAATTAGATCAGGAAAACACCTGTTTTTAACATAAATATTTTTTTAGCCAGATAATTTCCTGAATTATATTCAAATATAAGCAAATATTTCTGTTTCACGTAACAACCTATAACCATCCCACTCTATATAGCATTATTGATTACGTCGTACGTATCCTACCCAGTTTCGTCAAAGGCCGCCTACAAAGGCGGAAGTCTAGGCTGAAACGGATGCCCTGAATTCATTGCGTATCGATTGACACGAGCCTACTGGGCCGTATACATACTTAAGAATTCATATTATATTATATGAATATATCTATAAAATATCTAGTAGCTATATATTATATAGGGCTTAGCTACGCAAGCTAAAAGTCGGCGTTGAGTTCCGTCGCTTAACAAGTTACATTTGGAGTACGGGTAAAACTTATTGTTTTCATACTAGGAACTCTCTTGCTACCCTCCTATACCTCCTATATGGGGAAAAGCGTGAAACTACTGGAAAATATTTGAAGCTTAATTCATTCATTTTATTTTCTTTAATATCACTCGAAAATGCTAATAAAGACAAAGCTATACTAACCACTTAAAGAGAATTGACACAAAGAAAATGTACTATTTAAGTAGTCAATTTTCAGTAAGTGCAAGCTGGAGATGGAATAATCCTGTACCGAGTCCATCGACCCGTTTGAATAATGCAGCATCCGCAACAGCTTTCAGCTCTTAGTTCTCAACACTAATCTCGAACTCCTCACTTGCATTTCTTATTAGATACTTTATTTCTCTAAAAACCAAAGCGAACTGTCCAACTAAAATTATGCCTAATAAAAGACGGTAATATCGACATTTATTATACAAACTACACAAAGCGAAGGTAGACAGATACCACGAAAAGCCTTTAGCCACAAACATCGTCCCTTAAATGCCTGTCAAGTAACAGGAGGCCTAAATATTCAGAAGAGTTTCCAAATTTTCACCTTTCAACAATTTAGGTGCAAAGTTTTCTAACAAAAAGTGTCGAAATAAAACGTTCGAGCCGAAGCAGTCGCTTTATCGCCCGATAAAGGTTTTACTGCGGAAAATTATTCATAAAGCTCTCGGAAACACCTTAACGGCTCGGTGAGGAAAGTACAAACACGGAACATAATATATGCAAGGTGAAATGAAATGGTAAAAAAAGCTGTTGTTTAGGCATATGTCGTTACTACTAAAAAATACATATAAATCTATTTTTTTTTAATAATAAATCAATATTATGATAACGAAATAAGAGGATAGAAAATGTACAATACTAATATAAAAATGCATTGCATGTTCCGATTTGCATCAGACAGACATGTTGCCGTAAAGAGTTCATCCGTCTAGACACTTCGACCTAGGAAAGGGAGAGTTTGCTTCTCTCTCTGCGCAAACACGCGCAGGGGGGTAGAGGGGGGTTGTGGGGGAACAACAGGTGGCAGGGGACACAAGGTCGCGGAAACGTCTGCCCCCAGATAATATATATCGAACGTTAAAACGAAAATTTCATAATATTGACGATCAATTTGAGGATTTATATACATGTTGGTTTTTTTTTATTTGTTTTATTATATTAATATATAAATAGTTATAACAATATGTTTGCTAATTAATATATGTAACTTTAGTTCAAATAAAAACTGGCAACACTTTGTTCAGCACAAGTTATATTAAACAACCACAATATGCCAAAACAATGATTCCAACAAAAGTTTGTTTCTCAAAAGTAATTTCTGTTAAACAAATTCTGTGGAATAGAAATAATATAGAGTCCTATTACTCTTCACTCCCTAGGGTTGTTTTCGCAACTTTGTACCTGGATGAACCGCGCTAGCTCTGAAAACCACAGAAATAATTAAGATTTAGAGAAAATTTTTACCTCCATTCATAAATATGCTATTGTTTATTAGCGTTGAAAGCTGCTTCACGGTTTTCCCATAGAGTCAAGAGAGGGAACCACTTTCCCCTTAATTTGAAATATTGCACGATGAGTGGCGGAACTTAACGCCGTGCCTTATAATTATAACCATTCTGGCTGGCTGAGATTAAACCCACAATTATGACGTTTACAATAAAACAGTTCAACAACGCCACAATGGCCTCAAATTAGCACTGTATTATATAATATTTATGAAATGGCAAAAAAATAACTAATTTATAACATATTTTCGCTTTGTTTAATCAGCGTTGATAACTTTGACATGTAGCTGTTTTCGTCTTTACTTATCGAACTTGATAGCGCCGTCACCTTAATTAATATTTAATATATGACGAAAATATTGATAAATCACATGATTTTGTTTAGTCTTTGTATGTTTATTGTATAATTATCCGGGCAAGAAGTTGTTTTTTTTTTATTTATTTGATTTTTTTTCTTTTATGAAGTACCGACCTATGCGGCGGATTCGCCCGCCTAAACTTACTGGTATATCATAGCCAAATTGTAGCCTATTATATTTCATTTTGATGTATAAGATATATTATTGTTTAACATTTATAATATTATTAGGATAAAACTGCTTCTTTTCTAAAGCATAGAGACTAATATATTTTATTTCTCTTGTCATAGTGGACGGTGAGCCAACAACGCTGTCGCTGGGCGCACGAGGGTCTCTAGGTAGAGCACTCCTCCATGGGCTGTTAGCGCCCTCACCGGCGCCCCGGCACCATTTATATACAGCACCCAATACAGGTAAGTTACTGTTGACTCTATGCCTTTCTTACTATATTTTTTTAAATAATAGTTTTAAGAGGCCGTCGTGGCGCAGGAAAACAAGCGTGCTTCCATAATCGCAACGGTTGTGGATTCGATTCCCATTCGGTTTTAGCACGCAAGGCCTTAAGGAATATGATGAAAGTTGAGTTTGGAAGAGTTTCAATAGAAACGGATTATCTTAAGTTCCCAACCAATAATTTTAGTTGAGTTTTTATACTGATAACGTAATTTTTAATAAGTGTGAAAGGACTTTTACAAAACTTTTCGTCTAAGCAAAGACGGTTTGAAGCTTTAAAACGCTAACTTACTTTACTTTGTTTGTTATTATTAGAACAAAAAAAAACAAATTTCACAATATAGAATCCCAAAGGATGTATACTGTGTATATTAAATAATGTTATAAATAAGACAAGCCAGCACATTTTCTCACGAACATGTCTTATTAGTTTTACTGTGAAACTTTTGCAATGTTCTTGGTTTTCTGTTGTTAACTGCCATTTTAAACTTTAAATATATATGTTTTACTTAAAATCGCTACCAATTGATTTTAATGTGGCTTACATGAATAGAATGTAGTGTAAAGACACTCTGTTCCTCACTACTTCCCGTCGAACGTTCAAGGCATTGCGTATTTAGTGGCGAAACTCAACACCGCACTAAGCCTTGTTACCAGAGCGAGGAAATAAAAATATTAAATAACAATTCATTCTTCCGAGCGAGAACCGTACCCACAACCGTCGCGCTTGTGCCATTGCGATATTCATTTTATAAAATATTCGAAGAGGCATCAATAAATAAATTATAAGATTAGCTTACATCTAGCTGCCTTTGATTCGGGTCAGCCTGAAGTTTCTAGAAGCCCTTTGTCCCTATATAGTGCCCCCGGCCATTCCCGCTCACTAACGACCTGACGTTAGCAGACATGATGGACCCTTGTTTTTCTATTTATATTGTTATACATATTTTTATTTTATACATATGATATAAATATATTAATTTATATATTAAATATGTTTATATATCTATATAAAACTATACCGTTATTGCGTGACTGACAGACAACGCACAGGCGAGACTACTGTAGATAGGTTAGGGAGTGTAGAGGCACCAAAAGAGAGTTAGTCCAAAATTCTACTGGAAAGGAGAAAAGCTGGTTTTTTTTTCATTTTACGGCTTGAATTCGACATTTTTACTAAAGATAAAAGTATACCCAAATCAAGAATCAATGAAATAAAGAATTGATTGGTATTTCAACTGATTCCGTTTATATGAGAAGTCTGTAATCTTTTATTACGTAACCTAGATATTTTATTAAGACTAAAAACAAAGTATAATAAAGACAATTTGGCCCTAACTTTATATTACATCTAATATTACAATGGCACATTTAGGAGCAATTATATAAATATATATATTTCGTCGAGATACGAGAACGGCAACGGAAATTACTTTAGGTACTGTAGCCGTCTATTATAAGGAGGTCGGAATGGACTTCCACGTGAATGGAGTCATTTTTATAAATATTAGATAAATATATTTACGTAGTAGAATTTATACTCAATTTATAAAATTACAAGTTAAACTAAGAAAACGGAGTGTCTTAACTCTAGGTCCCTTCTGCCTATCGTCTTATATATGCGTTACAGCATCAAGCTAATAAATAAGTCAATGATCCATTAGTGTATAAAGTAAAATATATCATATTTTATCAATTCAAAATAGTACAACCTAGAAGCATATGTTTCACACTAGGTTCTTTCTGAAACCTAGTGTCTAGACACTCCGTTCCACCCATTTTAAGACCGAAGTTCCGCAACGCGTTTCGTATTTGAATTTTCATACAGCCCTTGTACTAAATAAATAATATGCTCGTCTAATATAAGAGTATAAGAGGTAGTTGTAAAGTAGCGAACGCAATTTCCTGTGACTAAATCTCTTGAAAATTACTTATTTCATCTTAAGAAATTCTTTAGACGACTACGTATTTTAAAATTTATACGTATGGATAAAGTTGAAGCAACTTATATATTTTATTTGACTTGAAATATCTTAGGTTACATATCTTATGTAGAAGATAATTATTTTTGTGCCCCCGCTGTGGTAAGCAAAACGCGGCATTGAATTCCACCAATGTCTCAAAAATTGGGCTGAAAATTGGGAATAGGGAGTCCTAAGATAAGGTTCCCCCTGTTTGCCTTGCTATGTGTAGAATGTAGCTTGAACTTTAAAAAAATATTAATAACGGCTAATTTGGTTTTTTGATGCAACTTTAAAAGGATTCACTATTTTGTTTGTTCGAATGTTTTTTTTAATTCCATTTCTTAAATAATTTATTAATCACATATTGTTTATTTTTTGTATAATGTTTATAAAAAAATAATTTCGCCCTACATTAAATAACGGTCGTTATTGACATTACAAAAATATATCTCCTAAATTCGCAGTAAGCTTAAAATCTTTATAAAGGATGATTACATCGAACCATCCACCATCCGGTTACATTCCCAGAATTATTAGCCACCACTGATATAGTTTTTAATTCTGAATTATTCTGATGATTCTAAATAATACCATTTATCTATATGAATAAAACTATTTCGTTATTGAGTGACTTACACAAAAAACACGGCGTTGAACTCTGAAATTTTGGAAGGCAGTTTAGTAGAATTGCTACGAAATCGTAATTATACACAGTACATATTTTGTTTATTTTTACGCCTCTTTTGTATTTTGCATCGTAAACAAACAGAAAACATCTCTCCACTTTCCACTGATTATATCTTAAGCAACGGCGGAACCTAACGCTGCACTTTATCCAAATAGACTAAGCAATCATTTCATAAAGCTTAAATTTCAAAGATTTAATCTGTACCAAAGTATCGAGCCTACTATTCTTATAAAAATAATACACGATAATAATAATAACTTAAATATTCTATTAGTAATGTCTGTCTTCTCAGTCTCGCCTCCCTTCAACCTAAATCTGACATTTTTGGCCTCTGAAGAGGGTTATATAGTCTACCTACGAAATAGGTATATAAATTTATGTATATCAAATATATAGGCTTACTAAGTAAATAGACGTATATACGTAAGCCGCTATGAAGTGTTATTCTTTGAGACTTAGGTAAATGATGGATTGTTTAGTGAATTTTGGAATTTGTGTTTATTTTCTCCTGTCCTGTTTATTTTCTCCTGTCTCCAAGGAGTGAAACAAAGTAATATGGGAGTGAAAGTAGGTGACCTGAATGTGAATTGCCTGCTGTACGCAGATGATGCAGTGCTTATTGCATCATCAGAATGCGAGTTGCAGGCATTGGTCACCACTCTGAAAGAAGGGTGTGAATATAATGGTCTAAGCCTCAATGTGAATAAGACAAAGGTTCTGATTTTTGAAAGAGACGAAGAAAGGACGGAATGCAAGATCAGTGTAAATAGTATGATATTAGAACAAGTGAATGAAGTGGTATACTTGGGAAGTATGTTCAGTAGAGATGGAAGATACGAGATGGATGTGGAAAGGCGTATTGCTGCCGGTAACAAGGTTAACGGAGCCTTAGCTGCATTGATGAGACGGCGAAACGTCAGCACAGCTGCGCGTTTGGCCGTACACAATGCAGTTTTGGTACCGACTCTGTTATACGGCAGCGAAACGCGGGTATTACAGAAGAAGAATGAAAGAAAGATGAATGCTGTGGAGATGCGATCTCTTCGTAGGATATGCGGAGTCAGCTTAGCTGATCGAATCCGCAATGAAGAGGTACACAGAATGGCAGGTACTAGCGAGGATGTCACGGTGAGAATGAAGAAGAACGTGCTCAGCTGGTTTGGGCACGTCGAACGAATGAGTGATGAAAGAATGGCAAAAAAGATTTATGATGGAAAAGTGAGCGGTAAGAGAGGTAGGGGGAGACCTCGGTTGACCTTCGAAAACACAGTATCAAAGATACTGGAGGAAGGTCACGTAAAAAGCATGAGGACCCCCCGAAGGGCATGTATGAAGAGGTTGATGACAGTGGACGAGGCGAAAGAGGTATGTAGAGACCGTAGCGTTTGGCGCTCCGTTCTCTCTGACTACCCCGCAAGGGATAAAGCGTGAAGCTAAGTTAAGTTAAGTTAAGTTAAGTTATTTTCTCAACTACACTATATCTAAATTTTATTAGAATTATATGTATATTATATGTAGGCAAAGCGCGGCGTTGAGCTCCGATATTCAATACGGAATGTCTTACTAATTTTTGAAAGTGTGAGATGGACTAACTCTTTAACTCTAGGTTCGCAATAGGAATCGAATGCTCAACCGTCACGTATAGACAGACATTCAAGTATATCAAAACGACCTCAAATGTATACTCATAATTTATATATTTAAGTTAACACAATTACTGAAATTTCCCCACGCCTGAAAGTGAAAGATGCCGTCAAAACACTGTGCGGGGGTAGGCCATGAAAAATTCATAAGGAACAAAGAGGAAGTGCGGGCGAATCGATACCAGCTGATCCCAATGTCACGACCGTGCCTCCCCTGCCTCCCGTACCTCCCCTGCCTCCCCACGCACACCGGCGCGCCATTCACGCGTAGACACAGACGCACACACACACAGTACGCTAGACGGTTTTATTACTTAAACACGCTTATTAACTCGTTTGGGAATCGACGGGTTAACTTACTTTTATCAATTTCTAACGTTTCGGCGTATTGTTTATTTTATAAGTAATATTATATTATTTTGTTAGAAAGTATATGCTTAATATAACCTAGCGAGGAACTGAAAATAATTTAATCCCCTAAGTGGAACGACGACAGACAGACGCTGTGCCGTATTATATTCTATGTCATTTGACAGTAAATTAAGGATTTTAGTACAAAAATTAGCACTCACAGTCCATACTCCTTGTAATAATGATATGTATCAAAATCGACCTTCTACGTCATACGTTACAAACTACATATTTACCTAATAGATCAATAGAAATACTTAGTATAAATATCCAAGAATAATACTTTCACTCTCGTAACCCTTCAATGTCAGCTTGTCCAGATGGTCCACAGTGGACGCAAAAAATAACTTTTAACAATTCTCAATTTCACTCGATGTGGGTGTATTAATTTGCACAATGTATCAGAAACTTTTATTATTATTATTATGAATTTTATTCGAAGGGTTATTTTCTATTGTTCGTGTCCGACAGCTTTTGATATATTATGGCTTGATGCGTTACGTCATTTATTTATTTTGGCACAAAAATAATTATTATTATGAATGAAATATAAATGTTGCAAATGAAAATTTATGTAAACGTTTTGTAATAGGGAAACAATTTAATTTAATGGCGTGCTAGCATAGTTGCACGAGCATACAAAAGGAATAGGTCCTATACTTAAATAAACAAAACTATAATACGATAAATATTTTATTTTCGTTTCCTTGGTATAGTTAGAGAAAACGCGGCATTTGATTTTGCCACTCAACAGTCTATGTGTCTATTTGGCCAAAAAAAAAGTGTCCCGCAAAATGTGCGTGATGCGTTAAAATAAACCAAATTTAAGAATATAGGTTACAAATTCTTCGGTAAGGTGATATCTACATACTCGAGTAATCTCCGCAAAATTCACATTAACCCAAAAACTGTCGGCGTTACAAACGTAACCCGTACAATACCGCACCGGGTCCGTCCTAACCAAACAATGACGCAGATGCTTGCACACATTGCGTCTAAAAATATCTATTTTGTGCAAAAATGGGTTAAACACCTTGCGCTGCCATAACACCATCACAGTATAATCTGTCATTTATCTCGTTCAAACTGAATTCAAGCTGTATCTTTATCTCTTTTCCTTTTGAATTGGTTTCCGTTGACACTTTAGAATTAGAATATCACGCGTGGGTGCGCAAACGCAACTCTTTGTTGGTTATGAATGAGGATGAACTATTGATATTTCGGTACGAGAACTCAATGATTAGTGCTCCATTCTACATGTATGTGAATATAATTGAATTGCACTAATATACCAGATGTCAAATATATTACAAAATTTGCCTACATATCGACATCGTCTTAATTACACGTTCACACGTATAAAGAAAATTCTAACCCTTACGATTATGTAAATAGTATACAAATACACAACTGACCAACGGGCAATAGCACGTCTAAATTGTCCAGGGTCTTAGCGAATTAGCATCTTAAAGGAGATAAGTAACAAAAGGCTACGCGGAAAGGGTTACAAGACGTAATACGTAGGGAAAAAAAACCTTAGAACTTTAGTCGTAATTTTATAGCACATTCAACATTCATACATCACATAGTCAGTTAACTTCTAAGCTGTGTGGTAATTTGTTAGGAAAAAGATATGGAAAAGCATATTTTGCATATGTGATGCGCAATAGAAATAGAATAGACGGGAATTCCCATATCAATATATAATTTAGTAAGTATAGTTAGATTCTCCGTCGCAATAGTACGAGGAAAACAGTTGTGAACAATAAACAATAAATTAATTTCGTTATAAAGAAGGTATTTCTATGCAATACGTCTTTTTTCATTATGAAATTAGTAAATAACGAAGTAACGGAAGCGAAGACCTTGTGAAATGCCCACTCTTCACAAATTTCTTGATGTTGCAACATTTATATAATAAGAAATATCTGTTACTGAAAATACATTAATAACTAACTCTCATATATTATTCTACTGTTTAATAATGATTAAATATACACCATAGACAATAACTGAATAAATATTAATGACAGATAATATAAAAGTGTCACTCATTAGCCGTGTGACAGCTAAGTAACCTCATCAAAATAAAATTAATGAAAAAGAACACAAAACAATCGTATAACGAGTACATAGTAAGATATATTACATAAATTTACGATCTATTATTATATTTCAACATGTCTTATAAATTTTATATTAAACGTAGCGAGTTTTCTCCACGTGTACGTAAACAAGATATTATATAGAAGCTTATGTACTCGATTCACCGCACGATTATTCATATGCAAAAAAATCTAAGTCACAATTCGCTTGGATTATGGTCTAACGCCGCTTTTGGCACAAAGGCGATGGACAGCGGTCACTCTATAAAGATCGCCCGATTAAAAAAGGGTGGAGTACTTTTGTCCTGTATTGTGATATTTTACTAATGGGACCGCATTCCGCTCCAACCGGTAGGCCAGATCCGAGCCGGAGGGTGCAGCGATCATTATTTATAGTTAATTTATTATTATTTTGATACGTGAGATGAAAGGGTTACACAATACCCCAATTCCGTGTTCCTGGCCGTTGGTCAAACGCTTGTGTGACAACTAAACTTGAAGTCGATTAGAAACGACGAGTTTCTTATAACATTGCGACATTAATATTACTATTAATACTGTCTATACGCTTCGAGGTCGAAACCTGTTAGTTTTTTTTTTCATTAACGTAGATTATTTTTTATGCTAAAATATAAAAAATATATATGAAAATATTGTATAAAATAAGCAAATTTTGAATGCCCTTTAAACGCCTTAGTATCTAGAGGTGAACAAACACACGCGCAGCTGCATCGCTTATTACTCATGAAAAATAAATAATATCCTTATAAACTCCACGTTATAATTTTAAACACATTTGCATTCACAAGATATCACTGGAGCTGCAGCGCGAATCGCGTAGGTATCTCACGTGTATCGTTGCTATCATAAATCTTTAAATTTATTATAGATTAAAATAAAAAAAAAATCGTGTTATTGTTGATAAAGCTTGTTCTATTCGCTGGCGATTATGCAGTAACACTATTCCATTCTCGATTTAAATGGTCACTAGCTTCCCGGTTCCCACAAGCATTGTCCGGCTGAAGGGTTGACAATGGCCACAAAGGGGTGTGGACAGCGCATTTACGCTCGCACCGGTCAAATGGTCACTGCTCTCAATACCAGTCATAGTTTCAATGGACGAGGAAACGTATGAATAAAAAACCTTTCTTTCTTAACTCCTAGTATGATTATATTATTTAAATACCGTACAACCGTTATACGTCAAACTTTTTTATTACGGGGGCCTTGACATGAGAAAGTTTCGGCCAACTTTTGATTTCCATAATTGTGTTTAAACGACGCTAAGAAGAAAATTACGATCTGGACACTGTACTACTGTACCGCTGAAATAAATTGCAGTGAGAACACGTACCTGTACTGACAAAAAACGAATTTAATTAAAATTTACAGAATCTCACATGAATATTTATAAACCAAAGCTACTTGTAAATTACTAATTATGCAAGCATAACATACCAAAATGACGTATACCATTTGTGATGCAAAAAATGCAACCCTTCAACCAAACGCAACCCCAAGACAAATTTCTGCATAATCATAAATTAAAGACGTACTTTTTTACATTATAATAGTAGTCTGGACATTCCCACAGATAGATAAACAGGTTGAATGCAAAGTGCATTTCAGCATTTCTAACGGCAGCATTGTTTGTTCGGCCGTTGGTCGCAAAGACCCCGGGATTAGCGACGGGTTGCACGCGAATTATGCAAGATGACCGTTAGATGCGACAAAGGATGCTGTCTCTGTGATTTATACGTTTTTTATTCAAATCGACCATTTAACGGTACGGCGATAGATACCTACAGATAGTACTAAAAATCTGGGGACGTATAAATAATAAATGTCTAAAGAATTTCATGTTACTTAAACGCACTCAACAATGTATTACATACAAAATAAAAAGTGAAATATATGTGAGTTTATTTTAACAAACAATAAAAATGATGTAATCTTAAATAATAATACATTTTTCCAGTTATAATAAAAAATACAATTCATTGTTTAAGCGTTTGAGCGCAAGATTCTTGACTAATTCTCGGTCATTCCTATTTATAATTTCACTTATAAACAAACCGCCCTGGTTCTATTTGCGTGAGGACATCTCTTATTATTAGGCAGCGATTGACACAATTGTATCGGAATTTTACCTAACTCGTGGTCAACTTTACCGCGAAATATATCCATTGTCCGTTGGTATGGTATATTTATAAGCAATAATTATAAGAAACGCTTGACTAAATGTAAAAACTTTTTATTTAGCTATAGATACAATATTTTATTTAAGTTATAAACTAGATCATAGAATAAAGATAGACAGACTTACTGTTTCCTTAAAACAACAAGACGATTTAAAATTCATTGATAAATTTTTTTTACAACTTTTTATCTTATCTGTTATTCACAGAACATCAAAAATACATTGATATTATTTTATTAAGTAAGAATAAGCATTATTATTAGACATACTATCTTTATTATTATCATAATTAAAAAAGAATTCAGAATTATTAATTCGACATACAATAATTGAGTCATAACTTAATGCTAACATTTCGTCCTTAAAAAAAATTGCAAGATTGATAACTTACTGTGTTCATCTTCAGGGTCTCTCCCACCGTCACCAGCAGACAGCGGCGTGTCAGATGTAGAGTCTTCATCATCAGGAGCTGGTTCCGCCGAGGAGTTGAAGGCGAGGCTTCAACCGCCGCCCGCGCCCTTCCACACACCATTCCTGCCCTTCTATCCGCAGCATCAGATCGCGTCGCTACAGCATCACGCTCATCCCAGGCCACCCGGTAAGAAATTGATTTAGCTTTATTTTATTCAAATAATAATTTTTCTTTTGTTGGAGTGACGAACAAAAAAAAAGAAAATACTATAGTTAATATTTATTATTTTCTATTTGATTTAAATTGATATAGCTTAAACATTATGAATTCAAAATAATATAATCAGATAGCTGTATAGCTACGTATGTATATCTTAACTCAGAATATAACTAGATTGTGTTAGTAGCGACGAGAATATTAAATATATTGGACTTCCCAACTTGGATCCGCAACGATTGATGCTCTCATATGATATGTAAAAAGTGACGACACGTGTTTTGGTGAAACAGCATTTATACTTTATATTAATGTTATGAAGCTGAAGAGTTTATTCGGTTGAACGCTCTAATCTTAGGAACTGTAACTTATTCTTATTAAATAAATCTTTGTTTGTTGGATGGTCTGTCTATTTATCGAGGCTTTAGGCTATTTAGGTTATTACATCACGTTAATTTTTTAATGTAATGCAATGTATCCACGGCTTGAGTTACTCCGGACTGTTAGAATGTCTAATATGTCATACACAACTTTAAATGTTTTCCATGAGACCAAGTTGGCGAATTACTTAAGTGTGATATATTAATTTAGGAAAAAAACGTTGTTCTTAAGATTTTTATTTAGTTACAATTCGCTCCAAAATAACAAACCAATATTTTCCTCTTTCATATAATAAATATAATTATACTTTATTGCATATATATTTTGAGCCAATATTAAAGAATTTTAATAATATTAACAAGCAATTTAACATGAGCGAAAAATAACAGAACAAAATTAAAGATGGAGAAACAATAGCATTGTTTGGGTGGGAAGGTGACCGACGGTGAACGCCCCACCCGGAAGGTCACCTTACCGAGCGCAGGGAATTTGGGAACGAATACATTTCTAACCCTAATTTTTTGTAACGGACTTGGCCTAAAAATGTTTTATAATAACGCTGTATAGACAATTTTTTTTTTGTTTGTAAAAAATAATGTAGAGACTAATAGCTATTGTTATCTTTCTTCTAACTTAATTTATAAATAGATGAATAAACTATATTAAAAATGTAGAAAAAGAAAATCTAAATCCTATTCGGACTTCCGGAGGTATTCACCCTGGCCGCTAGCCAGTTGGCTTTACCCACACTATTAAATACCCAAATTACTTGAACACTCGGTTGGTAATTTACGTTGAATTCGTAACAATTTGCACAAGAAAAACACGTGTGATAAGTTTTTATAAACAAGACGATCAATTGCGACACGGAATTAGCTTGAAATGCATCAGGATTTTGTATTCAACGCTCTCATACGACGACCCGACGGCGAACAGTAAAAATATTCGTCTCTACCCACACAGAATACGAGCTTTGTATAACTAATATTATGAATTAAACGAGTAGCCTAAGACAAAATCTCTAAGCTCTACTTTTTTTATCTGAATAGATATAAACGTAGAGTAGTGTAAGGTGGCGGAATTTAAAAAAATATATTTAATATAAAATTTGAATATTTAAGTACGTTTAGAGTTATTTGAGGACGTTTTTAATCTAATCGACAAGATTTTCCTCAACTAAATGACGTGGTTACTAAAAATATCATTGTTCTCTCCAATACTGGTTTAGTATAGCACGGTACTTGACAAAAGTAGTAAAATACGGGAAGTACTATTCTGTTTAACGCTTCGATCGTTTGCTGCGCTATTAATATAATGTTTTGTAAATGTTAGGTAAACAATGTTTTTCATAATATATACAAATAATTTCTGTGTCTTTAGCTTTTTCTATACGTAGTAGCGTAGGCAGGACTTAAAAAAACTAAGACACTCTGTTCTCTCCTTTCAACCCGATCACTTCACACACTACTAATTGTAATTAATATTTCAATAATTTTTACACACAATACTCAGGATTATTCATTATTTATATATATTAAATTATAAAGAGAAAAAAAAAGATTTTTATTTAATAAAGAAAAGACACTAACACTTCACATTCCGCTCGTGGCAGTTTTTATTCAATGCGAATTAATATATTTAATCCTTCCTCACTACGCCTTTATTCATTCTCCAGAAATTCTAGAGAACCTTTGTTTACTTAATCGCCATAACAGAATACCAATTTCAGAAATTAATTATTAATTATCTAAAGCCAACACGATATAATAACATAAAATTATAAATAAAATAAAATGAATAATTCGCCGTAATAAAAAATCATGCAAACCTCGTCCGAAGCACCCCTAGCGAACCAGTTGGCATAGCGATGCATCGGTCAGCTATTTGACATTGTGCAAGGTTAGTGCTCCTAATATAAAGATGCAAAAAGTCGGTCCGGACTCGTAAGAGTATGCGCGCCGCGTACGCCTCCTATCTGTGATGCGCATGCGCAACTAGCTAACACTTTCGATTATAATATGTTTTGAGATTATATTGAAATTGTGGTGGTTTTTTTTGTAAGTTTTTATGTTTTTTTTTTGTATATTTTGTATAAAAAAATGTGTATTTGTTTGTTTTAATTTCTCTGTGTATATAGCTAGGATAGGTAGAAGTAACCTATTATTAGAATTTTTGTTTGTTTCGCCCAATTTTCAAGATTGTTGCATGGCGGAAATCAACGCCGCGCTATGTCTATACCAGAGCGAGGAATTGTAAAAACCTACCCCCAAGCACATAACTGTCGCGATTACAGTCAAATACTTATTATATAAAACAATAATATTAATTGCACAAAAACAAATAAAATGTAACAGAACGCAAGCATTAGCTCGTCGACGGAAAAGATAAGATTCGTCACAAAAGCGATAAGCGGACAGGAAAAGTAAAGTTACAATAATGTGTCACGTCCCTTACAGTACTCAGTTTTATGTTATGTACATAAATATAGTACGTACGACGAGTCGTGACCGCCCCTGAAGTTTGGCTTTCTGAAGTTTTGCGCATTGTGTTCACTCGGAAGAAAATAATCAACAGTAAAAAAAAATCTAAAGTTAAATTTGCGCAACCGTCTATAGCTAACTTCAGGGCGGCCACGTTCTAACGTACTGTAGTGCCGTATGGATGTAGTACGAATTGTAACTGGGCAGTATTTTATTAGTCATTAACTGGTGTTTCCGTGAGTGAACCGTGAAATTTAACTTTAGCGTTTAAATTTCTCTCATCTATGTATGTACGTACTTAGATTTAAATAGACTTCAAAATTTGTTTACGTAGCAATAGTACTTCTTAGTGTCTGTTTCTCGTTAATTTAGTTGTTATAATCTTTAATTTTTAACGAAAACGAAAATGGTATAAATCTTAGCAATAAAACTTTCAAAACCTATAAATAAAAGTAACAAACAAAAATATCGACTAAAGCATAACAACGGAAATTGTGTAATTACAATTTTTAGTGTCAAACGAAAGACGCTTAAAAATGTTTCAATAATTTGTAATTCTATGAATTCCGCTTGGAATTTATATTTCTCTTGTGAGATTTAATTGCCTTAAGCATTTACGTAATTGATACACATTCTAATTAGACCTGTGCATCCTATAGGATAAATTACTCTAACAAGATTTTATCATGTACCCGTATCAAGCACTTTGAATCAAGTCAATCTATATCTACACAAATCTATAGTTCTATAATAATATTATAAAATTAAAGTTTTTTTCTTGGACGCGTCAATCTTAGGCTAGCTTAAATTGGTAAACTACTTTTTCACATTTATCGAGGAAAGCAATAGACTATATTATATACCCTAGGCAATTAGAATGTACCATGTGTAATACACCTCTCAACTATATCACGATAGCCGTACATTAATGATTCTTAATAATTTAACACTAGTCTTTAATAATTCGACCTCAATAATTGGACCTTAATTTTAATCATAACATCTATATGACAACACTTATAAGATTTACAAATGAGAATACAAAGTTGTATGTACAGACAGCCAAGTTGTAATATTTCCGTGACCAAGTTACCGCTACGTAGCGTAATACCTATCTATCTGTACACAAACAAGTCTCATCAAGTCAATTGTTAGGAGGCTGTATGTGGCGGTGTTGCGTTAACCACACACGAAATTCGGATGTTGCAAGCCCATTGCGAAAGCTGCCGGCGCCATTGTCAGCTGGCGAAACAAACGACCTTACAGATTGGGTAGTCGAAACCTGATTTCGTATGTGCTATACTAGAGTAACCAATCGTTGTGATCGTTTCCGTAATGATATATTAAAAAGTACTATAAGAGGTTGAAATTGGACAAATATTAAGATTTTTATATTATGAAGTTAAATATT
Organism: Heliconius himera; assembly: GCA_021202915.1. Lineage (NCBI taxonomy): Eukaryota > Metazoa > Arthropoda > Insecta > Lepidoptera > Nymphalidae > Heliconius > Heliconius himera. The sequence goes on along the minus strand of JAJHJA010000397.1, from coordinate 372,134 downwards.
AGTGTGTTAGTAAGGTAAATATTAGACATGACAGAATGTCCTCGAAATATGTAACAATCTGGTGACTCTAACTACACGTGTACATGTTGAAAAATATTGTAACAGGTGGTGTTACGGAAATCAAGAAAATATTAATAGAAATTAGTTAAATTTCACAACTGTGAAGCCAACAAATATGCAAGAAACGAAGAAATTTGTGGAAAGCGGAATTTTGTTGCGTTATTAAAATTATAGATTGATTTGGTCCGAAAGTTGAAAAATGCTAAAGAACCTTGCAATTTAATATTTTAATTTAATTTGAACATGTTGTGTTGAAACGAATAGGTGTAAAAATATAGATATCTCGTATCAAAGAGTTAATCATCACAGCCTTGGCGTTGCTAGATTGGCCAATTTGATGACGTATATGTACATGTGAAACACCGTTCCTAATGCGTTAGTAAACCAAGAGGTTCCGAAGTATTGTGATGCGGCTTGCGTCAGCGCGACGTTTTGAATACCTTAACAGAAAATATAAAACTATTCAGCTACTTAAGACTATAAACATATTGAAATTCTCGCTCAAAAATGTACATAACAGGAAAAGAAAGGATTTTCTATATGACCAATATAAAAAATATTTGAAAAAATTGATTATCTTCAACTAAATCAAGTCAAATCTATTAATAAACATCATGAATTATGATTAGAGCTTAATTGTTGATAAGATCATCATCGTTGATGGCTGCATTGATTAAAGTTCGGTTGCGTGACCGCTCAACACGCTTGGTTATTTCTCTATTTGTCAACGCGACCCAAATCTGTCTTCAGGACAGAATTAAATCTATTAACAATTTAAAAAAATATATATTTTTATATTGTCTTGTAAAAAAGTAAATACTTAAGATTTCGTATTCCACACGTTTATTATTATTATTATTATGAATATAATAATAATTTCGATCAATCGCTTAAACAATATTAGTTACATTTGAGAAATTTGCAAGCAAAATTGAAATTAAAGTGATCGCAGCTATTTCGCAGTGCATCGATAAGCATTGTGTGTGTGCTGTGTAGTGCGCGTGAGTGCGCGAGGTGATCGTCCCGTTTCAAGGCCAGTGCAGCTAGCGCTCATATTAATAGTTGGCGACTATTTTCGCCGCGCCGCCGCTGGGGGACCGGAACGTTATTATTGACATTCGCAACCAAACCGAGCTTACATCACTTTTCCTGTTCCTATATAAATTTGTTATTAATGTACAGAAATTATAAGCAATTCTCAAGTTTCTTATGTTTATATTAGCATTTGAGAATCTGGTTAAAGTTATCACTAACTGACCATTTACATGATCAATTTTGAACAATCTCCATCGAAGGGAATATATTGACTTGAATTTCCATTTTCCATTCGAGCCGAGCTTTTGCCATTGATGTATTACAGCCCGAAAGGCATTAGATAGTAACCAGCTAGCGGTTTCTGTCCAATCGTGGCCGTAGAAGGAAGACGCTCACGCCATCTGTCGCTCGAGTGTCTTGCGCAACTCGACCCACTTGCGCCGCGGCCGCTGCCAAACGCCTCGACTCTACAATTACATATTTCGGTGTCGCAACACTCGTCGCATCCGAGTTGAACGGCCCGCGACCTTGAGCGTTGCGCAGCGCACGCGCCGCTGAAAGCGAAAGGATAGTGGATCCCGGAATTCACAGTAGTAAACTATGAAGTACTGCCTCATAATGCTAGGCGAAACCGAGCAATAGTTCTTGTGAAAATGCTACTACATAGCCAATGTCCTAGATAGAAAAGAAGAAGAAACAGTCAGAAGAAAACTTACATCCAGGGTGGATTGACTTGTCGTTTTTTCTGTACAGAAATGATATATTAAATGATAAATACTTATAGGAGAAATTGCAATTATTGAATAATATTATTTATGTTGGGTCATGTGCGTACGTGACCTGCCAATAGCAACGTCACTTATCACAAAACCACATAGAAGTTCGTACCCGTGAATCACGCCGACGCGAGCTGGTAGTAGTGCGTCACCTTGGTTTGTTTCACACGCCCTGCGCCCGCGCATTCGCCGCCATCCTCCTTCCGAAACACACCAATTGCTTTTGTGACAAACATCTAATTTTAGTAAACAGCGCGTAGTGGTCTATATTGACACTTGTTTTCATCACACAGTAAATTTATGAATGAAAGTAATGAAAAGTTACGATAAATATATTAATACGTTAGTAGGTTAGGTTGTATATGTATATATTTTATACAATAATTTATGAAATTAATAACATCGGCTGACTGATCGCGCAAAACATTATATCGACCCAATTTTGCATTTAATCTCAACCCACTTCCCCGGAAACCTCATACACTCGTATAAGCATCTTTTACGATAGGTATAAAAACAGGGACGGAGGAGTCCAGGCGGCCTACATACGCGCTCCACTGGTTTCCTGCCCGTTTTAAAATTATCCGCTCGTCCACAGCGGAGCGGCAAGGGCGCCCTTTACAGACCACAGCCCCTTACACTCTAAATAGATACTGTCCTTTATCATTGTTATATTTCCAGTAAAATTTCTTTCAGTGGCCACTTTGTTGGATCTACATGTATAATATGCTTATAATAACAAGAAACAGCAAGCTATATAACCAATATATAATATCACACTAAATTAAAATTCCTAAAATTCTTAATATCTAAATCTGAGAAAAGTAGGTCAGCTTGAACATTTTCTTTCTTCGAAATCAGTGTTTACGCATTTATTTATAATACATATAATTGTGACAGTATCACTCGAAAGATTCATAGCGCTGTAAAATTAGATAAGATTACTTGAAACTGTTGTTCCAAAGGACGTGTTGAAATGAAAACGAGGAGATGGCGAGGTGGTTATCCTTGTGCTGTGCGTGGTATAACGGGGTCAGTGTTAGACCGCATAGCGCTGCATAAATAGACGCACTCGCTCCCCTCTCTCCCCCTCTCTCCCCCTCTCTCCCCCTCTCATTGCGTTGCACTTTAAGATCATCTAGATTAGGGGTGTCCTATATACAATTCTTTGATATATCGATTAAATTTTCCTTATTGAAAAGTAGGTTACAATATTTTTTAATTTATACCATTGTACGTAAACGGTTTCATCTGAAATATTTATTATTTTCGTATTTATTTTATGATAGAAAAGAATGTAACTATAATATTACAATATGATATTAAAGAGAATAAAATCGTTGGCTCAACCTCAGCCATAGGAAGTAACCGATACAAAGCGTGGTTTTAACGTTTCGCAACATATTTACGCATGGGTCGTGCCAAACCGAGGGATTCCAGCACAGCCGATAGTTGCAAAACCGTAGTTTTAATAAATACGACGCGTCACGACGCGAGCCGTGAGAATATAGGACAGGCAAATTTTGTTGTGCCATATTCCAAACAATCATGGAAAATTCTTACAAAATAAAACTGTAATTTAGGTTGAAATATTAGAATTTAATTAATAAGATCTGCCTTGATTATTTTAATACAATATATATAATTTATGTACATGTATTGAGTAAATAATCTATTTCAATAGAAAGAGATCCGATGTTAACCTAATACGATTAGATAGATTTTTGAAATTAAGAAAAAATATATCTAATGTAAAAAATAATAAAGAAGAATATTAAATGAAAGTATACATGTTCAGGTAAGACATAAATATACAGAATGTGTGCTCGGCTGAGTCACTCGTAAATATCTGTACGCTTCACAAGAGATGCTCTGAGTAAACAGGTCCGAAAATGAAGATTAAGTATTTTATCGAGCTCCTGTTTTTTATTATGTTTTTTAAGATAGACCGGAATGTCTCAACACTAGGTTCTACTACTAACACTAGGATTAATAAAATAAATTAAAAAATAGAAACATTAACCGTAAAAAAAAAATAGAATCGGAATTCATGGAAATTTCTGGAAAATGTTACGCGAAATTTGTCAGCTTGTCCAACTGTTGGACTAGCTTGATAATTAGTGACAAGTCGTTCCGGCCTGTTTGGCCAGGGTCGAGTGGAGCAACGATGAAAATGTGAGCCTTGACCGTCGGTGGCCCTCAACCCGCTGGCTAGCCTAGTACTATGATCGAAGTTTTAACTGGTTTGGTGCGTTATTACCATTTATTCCTCATAATATTTCGTTATTTATCACTTTTAATGTCCAGAAATGTTTTATTATAAAGTATTTTTGCTTTTTATTTTTACTATATGGTAGGTACAAATTTAGTGTAGAATTGACGTTAAATATTAATTTTAACGTGGCTATTAATGCCGCTTCCTGAAGCAATAAAGGCAATTTTCCATGTATACTTACAGAAACAATTTAGGCTAACTACCTTTTATAAGTAAATAATAATATGTTATGCGATGGTTAAGTATGTAGGCCGCGGATTACAGTCGGTAGCCGGAAACAAACATTAGAGATGAACGGAAGGCGAAACTCCTCGAGCCGCACGCAATCTGCGCCGACGCAGGTTCCCAATTAAAAACATCCTCGATTTGGAACTGAGGCTGCTAATTAAAATACGCAGTTCATGTAGGTTAATAAACTATAAACTTTTAGTAATCTTTTGTTCTTCATAAAATACATCTACAGAAATTTATACTACGGAATTCACAAATGTAATTACTTAAAAGAGGCAATAAAAAAATATGATACTGCTTTTTCTTATAAAATAAACATACATTTAAAATTACAATAACAAAAATTACATTGTAGCACATAGATAATATTCATATTTCAGCGTAAATCCGTAGCACTTTCAGTTTTATATAAAAGTTGTAAAACGCGCGGGCAAAATAGAGATCTCAAGCCAATAGCCAATCGAGTGATTGATCCAAGATGGCGTCCCGCAAGGAAGTGCAGGAATTCGCAAGGCGTTAGAGGACGCGGGGGTGGCGCGGGGCGGCGCGGGTGTGCCGCGGGGGGGCGGGGGGGGCGCATGACCTTCGCGCGTTGATGCAATGTCGCCGTGTCATTGACCACGCCGCGCAAACAGTTGCAGCTCGCCCCCGCCCGCCCGCCTCCCTCGCTCCCGCCTAGCCCCCCCCTACCCCTCCTCTCCCCCTACACCCGCCGCCCTGCACTCACTTTTACCCACAATGAAGTGATATCTTATCAAACATTGAATATATACAAAAAATATACTTGCACAATAACCACTCCAGCAAAATACAATGCACAGTTTGTAGCTAACTGTTACTAATGTGAAAAAAAAACAACTCCAATAATACAAAGAAACCTCAATTACTTGAACCGGTGTCTGCTGTGACCTTGCGTAGTAAAAACATAATTCATATTAAGTACAATAAAGTGACATTTTCTTTAGTTACATATATTTACGTAAGCGGGGTGCACGAACTCCGCGCCGAATCACCTTCGCCGCGTCCCAATATACAGGTTGAGGTCGAGTCAACAATAAAAGTAGTTTTCGATAAAACCGAACGACAAACAAGATGACTTTCGACGCGACGTCATTAGCGCGCGAAAGTTGACAATGTCAAAAGTACAACAGACGCTGCACTAGTCCCAAGATGGCAGTTACAGATATACATAAAAGGCAGATTAAAAAGAAGTTCAATATTTTATATAATAAGAAACAATTTAATAATATTTTTTGTCAAACTTAACAAGTATAGTACAGCGATTTTCTACTAAATTTAATATATCTACCGAAGTCATACAGCTCCTAACCTTCCACAACACACGCACAGATTATATAAATAGCACACACAAACGCATATATTCGTACATACGCTGAACAGATAACTGCATCCGGCATGTTATTTGCATAAAAAAAACTTTTAGGCAGATAGCCTACCCGCTATCGGGTTATCGATGCGAGTGCTCTTGTTCCCGTCTAAATGAAAGTTATCAACATTATTAGTTTATTCCCTCTTGTTTTTTTTATTTAAAAATTATATAATCTTTAACCTTTCTTTAATCTGTTTTAGTAAACAAATACATACTCGTATGTAGGAAATGTCAAATTTACTTTTGATTCAAAGTAAACAATTTTATCCAGAGTACATATTTGAATTAACATTTTTATTTAAAGGGATTAATTACAAAATTTATAATTTATATTTAATAATGTAGAAATAATGGAATGACATGAAAAATGTGAATTAGATAAGTGGTGACTTCCTATTGAGATAATGAGCGACCAACGAACCGCGAAGTCGACGCAAAAATGTTTTATATAGCTATAGTAACTTAATTTATATTTCATGATGTTAAATTTTGTATTTATAGGTAATTAAAACAATTTGAGTGTAGAAATCTATCTGCCGCAATATAGTTATTAATTCAGATATTTTATTTTAAAAAATCTGACTACAGTTATTATGAGAGTTCCCTCCAGTTCTGACAAAAGGTTCTATTAGCGTAACCTGAACCTGTGTAAATGAATGATACTTGAAAGTGATGCTTATTAAAATCTATTTATCAATTGAAAATATATATAACAATGCTTCAAACAAACACCATATGGAATTGTAAAAGTAAATAAGGCGCAAAGATTACACACATCGTTTCGAAATAAATTTTATTGCAAAAATCCTCAATAATAACGCAAGTACTGACATTCACTTAATTTTTATTGAACACTGCTCGTGTTAATGAAATGACATTTATAAATATCGCTAAGAAATCGAAAATTCGATTTTACATTATTTTCTTGGAGCATTTGGGTAAATAAAAACTTTTTAATTAAACTCTATTCATGTTTAATTATATTTTCATTCACTAGCAAAAATACTTTTAAAAAAAACCAGCAATATATTCAAATCGTATTTCATACCATAACTGGTGACGTCAAGTGTTACAAAGAGTTATACAGGCGGTTACGCAAAACGGCCCGCGGGCGAACCGGCCGGTGACATTCGAATGCAAATACTTAGCTCATATTGCGTGGATATTGTTTAAGTGTTTGCATATTTTAATAAATGCATGCCAAGCTTCCGTCTCAAAAATTCGAGAGAACTCAACTTTGCGACGTTTAAGTTTCAAGTTTTAAGTTGAGTTGGTATAAAAAATATTTTTTTTATGTTTTTTTGGGTAATACAGTGTATTGTATTTTTTTCAAAGCCGTCGTATCGCAGCAGCCGGCTCTGGCTGTAAACGTAAACTGAGTATTTTGACAATAGAATACCTCAACCTGGCAGGGAATTTGCGAGATACAGTGTGATGCTAAAACAATATTGTATTTTCATTTAACAATTTTGTTGATTAACTATTAAGTTAGTTTATTAATGACAAAATAATTGCAATGTCAAACTGTAATATATGCAAGAGGCAAAAAAATAGCATTTTATGATTTGTATAAAAATTGGACTCTATGATTTGTATAACTAAGCATTTGCCGGAAAATTCTCTTCAAATCTAAGTTCCCTAAGTTTTTTATAACTCAATTTTTATTTTCACGTGGCAACAATGTAATTTCTGGCCAAGATATTATCAAAATTTATCCAGAACGCGGCCACGTGACCCCAATACAAGTGACGCCCTCTTTAGTCGGTTACGTAAGGTGCGCCCGCGCAACGCTGACCTTACCTAACTGGGCGCAAGTTCGCCACAACGGGGACACAGCACAACACAGCGTAATGCTCGAATAAACTTTAAAATTTTACTGTCAATAATAATATAATACGTATTGTTTACCAACAATGTAATAATCAATAACGATATTTTATAGTAATGGTCGTTGAATATTAAAATTTTTAACTTTGCATAGTTATTGTACCATGTTTAATGTTTTAAATATTGGTTTGAACAAAATACCTATTATTAATAATATTATTATTATAATTTCGCTACTTATTTTGTTAATTTTACAATTTTTATTTTTTTTTCTCTACTTATTAAGGATTCATAGACAAAACACTAAAAATTTCTTTCTAATAACGTTATATTTAAAAATATCAAATGATATAAAATATGCACACATTAATTTTTTACTCAAAAGTAAAATATAAACTCTACAATATTTTTACTTATGTACCTAAGATGCCTCATAAATTGTAATTTTTAAGAATATACGCCATTTTAAATAAAACTCTTTTAACCGGATTAATCGCGTATATTTTGTATTATACATTTTTGGAAACCCGACATTATACGCCACTTAGGACATTTGGATGTGAAATAAAAAACCCAAAACGTATGTGTATATAATAAAATTTATCTCAAACGCGGATATGATTTTTGCGCTGTTAGTCGCAGAGTCACTTTGATAACGATCTGCGAAAATAAATTATCTAACATATTTACATAAGATAATTCTTACTTAAATTACAGCATTTATATTAGTTACTTAAATGAAGGAAAATAAAAATTTATTTTCCTCGAGTATTCAAGCGATTCGAACCCACTACCATTGAGCTTACAGTTAGACACTTCATCGCAGTACCGCAATGACCTTTAAGTAAGGTGATAAAGTATTTATGTTGAAGCTGTTAAAACATTTCGAACATATTTTTTTATATCAACTTGTAAGGGACAATTAAATAATTAACACTGAAAACGAAATATGATGATACTAAAGATAATATATACAAAAACAACATCCAACTGATATATAATATCAATTATAACACTCATCACGTGCCCACAAAAACATCAAATAATTATTAATATTCATTTATGACAAAAACGAAACGATAATTTCATGACTTTTAGAAAACTCGATAACACATAAACACAAATGCAATTATGTTCACATGAAAATAAACATAAAAATGAACGTACAAGGAAAACGCGATGCAAAATCTCTCAAGACGGGAGCGTTAGGGATGCGCGGGCGCAGGTTATGTTTGAGCGCACGTACACACACATGCAAATACGTATTTGAGTGCGTGTTTATGTGTTTGTGTGTGTTTGAAGGTCAACCGGCGGCGTCATTTCCTGGTCATTGCCTGCACGCACACTTGCAGTGTGCACTAAGACACCGCTTTCCGGTCCGGACGTAGATGTATTGTATCTCTATGGGAGGATATGAATTGCATTGTTTATGCATGACAATCTAACTAGGATACCTAGGTGGTGTGGTGTCCCGCGTCACTCTTATTATTGTCGACTTTTTATTTGTCTGTATTGTTAAATTAACGTAAAACGAAAAATGTGATTATATTTGCAGACGTTTCATAATAATTTAGATTATTGTTTTTAACTAAATATGTAAACTATATATTGCGCTATATATCCGTTGAAATAATTATATTTAATAATGCTTAGGATGTCCTGTCCACTTTTTAGAATTCAACACAAAGCAAATTTATTGCTTAAAAAGATATATATAAAATATAATCTATAAATAAAACGACCAACCTGTTGTTTCGAAATAACATTTCTCCTATCATATTGTTACGTATACTATAATCCCACAATTCGCGTTATCTTTTCCGGCAAAAAAATATTTGCAAGATAGCGTTTGTTTGCCAAAATGTTCAGTTGCCTGGAGGAAACGCTGGATGGTATCTTATCTCATCTAGATAACAGCTCGTGAACCAGTCGTCACAGATTAATAGCTGTAAAAGTGTTCGGGAAAAACATCTGAACATCGAATTTATGATCCCTAAAGTTCCCTCAATATCTCAATTTTCATTTAAATCATTGTAAACAGACGTATTTTGCGAAATTTTCATATATTTTTTTATGTATTATAGCAAGTTTTCTATAAACAATAATGTTTTTATTCAAGAGGTTTGTAGGGTAACCCATTTATTGCGGGACGCGGTGACCGGTCTGCGTTCCCCTGTGGAACACCATCATAAATAAGCCTATACACAATCTAACTTAGACTCTACCGCGCATTTATAGGGTCCTGTTTGATCTATCGATTATAGACTGTAATTTTCTTTTGCCACGGCCTCAGATGACATTCTGCAGTGCATGTGCATAACCTTGATACTGCAGTACTAAACCAGTAGGATGCGTCGCTATAAATAGACCAGCCTGTGTTTTTTGTTGTGCTAGCGCTAGCGTTCCCAGGCTTGAGGGATTTTATAAACGGTTAAGTGATATATAGTATAGAATGTTAGGTACAGTAATAGTTCTCTGTATTTATATGAAAAACCTGTCCACACACTCCCATGTCCTTTATGTGGAGAACGAACGTTGCTTTAAGTGCGCACAAAGGGATACGAGTGGATATTATATTTTATTATGGCGTCGGTATGTTATAGAAATTTAAAATTTTGTACTAAAGCTCAGATATTAGATATTTAATCATCAGTTTCCTGCATACAGCAGGGAAGGCAGAGGGCCTCCAGCCAGCATCTGACTATAGACGGTTGTGAATTCAATCCACTCGAGGGAATGATTCCTCGTCATTTTCTTGCTCTGGTAACAAAGAAAAACGACTCATTGACGACACTCAACGACAGGCAATGTCTCGAAAATTTGCCTGTGCGTAAAAAACATGGACAACTGAGTATCTTAACATTAGAATCGCTCTGCCTATGCAGGATACGTCTTAAGATGTAATTCTTACATTAACCATATCAATATTTAAATCACCAATATAGTCGTGTTACTAATATTTTAAATTATATTAAAAAAATAATAGTAAAAAGTGCGCCTACAGAGATCATGACAAACGGACACACGTGCCGGGTGAACGACCTCCGATAAGCTGCGCGAAAATACGCGAGTTAGATAATATTAGAAAGAAAATGGCGGACGCGACCACAGTGAATTAAATAAACACGTTATATGACATTTGTAGCTGAGGTGTTGTGGAATTGTAAATGAGAATATAGATTCTTAAAAATACATTTTTTTCAAATAACAGAAGCGCAGTGTTGAGTTCCGCCACACGCTTTGTTTACGTTTTACGTTTACAATGTCTCCAAAATTGATAAGAAAGTGGAGGATGGATGTCATAATGCTAGGTTCCTTCTGCCTCCTCTGTCAAATTCGGGATATAGCGTGAAGTTACAAAAATGAATAAATGTAAAGTTATTTAAATTTATTTAAATAATCTTAGTTTTAATTTGTATGTCAAAATAAACACGTATTTTTTTTCCATTAATATGATTTCATTGAAATAATAAATTTATCTTAATTATAATTTTTTTTTCTTATATTGTAACTATTAATTTAATAATTATTAAAATAAATTAATAAATGTAATATTATTATAACAAAATATTTTTTGCAATTGTGATCGTGTCCTAATGTCACTTTATCGCAAAACAATGTCTAAATACGAATATATATATACATCACTATCGCTATCTTATCGTTTAGAAATTTGTCGAAAACATAAAACGCAAGTAACTTCCTCAATTGAAAGCCTAAATCAAACTAAAAGTAACTATATTATAGATATATTATAAAATAATTAGCCAATTCCAAATATTTGATGGATTAATAAATGCGAACCGAACGTTATTGACTTGAAAGTTTTACGATTTTCCGGGACCGATATAACTTTTTATTGATATAGTGGTGTTGTGGTGGAATTTGATCGGTTTTCTGAGAAAATTCTCAATAAATGTAAGTGTAAATGTAGCAAAATTATAAATATTTGCTTTACTATTAGGTAGATAAAAGGAACCTAGTAATACATTCATTAAATCTCCATTTTTTTCCGCTATTTTAATTTTTTCGAGGAGATGTCAGAGCCAGCCATCCAGCATACATCCTTAAATATTTAAATATATAATAAAGTTGTATAGAAACCTATTCTATGAAATAACTGACTAAAATAATTCCATTAATCATCATTATATCACGAGTACAGATGCTAACTTGTGAAAGATAAATAATAATCTGTTTCAATTTTGAACATTCCTCTACATTTAGTTTTAAATTGTATATCGTACTAATATTATGAATGTCAAAGTTTGTGAGGATGACTTTACAGTATATGGGTATGTGTTTTTCTAATGTTCATACATTAGAAAAACACATAGGATACAATTTATAAAGATTTTGTATAATATAACAATAAGTTTAAGCGGGCGTGGCCGCGTGTGGAGTGCTAGTAAATATTTATATATTGTAGAGACCGACGGATTTATCCCTAAACAGTATTTTAAATACTATCAGCAAGTAAAGCTGTAAAGGTCTTTTAGTTTGGGGCTATCGCAATGTGAATTTGATCACCACTCAGGATATTAAATGATTTCCAATTCCTCACTCGATTAAGATATAGTGCGGCGTTGAGCTCCGCAACTCAGGAGAGTCTTGACACCATATTGAGTTCTAGATAAAAAACACTAACGTCAATAGTCTACGTTACTATATAAAAGATAATTTTAACTTAAAACTGTAACAGTTTTCGGTATTTTATAGCTACAATTGGTCGTATATAAAAGTAACTTGTGGCATGTAGAGGAAAACACAGGCGAGTGGCCGCCGCCATCGGGGTCAAGGCGACTTGACGCAACCGACCACTTATCTATTCAGCTCTTATCAAACGGATTTTTAACTGATAGACTGTTATATCTGTTGAGAAATTGTCTTTGGTCTGTGTTACAAACAATATGGTGTTTGTTTAGTTATGAAATATTAATGAATATTGAGGCCAGACGTGGCGCGGTGGCACGTGTGTATCTGTAAACGCGACAGGTTGTGGGTTCGATATGAGAGAGAGAGAGAAAGAGAGAGAGAGCGATGTGAGACAAGAGAGAGGAGAGTGGGGAAGGAGGTTCCTCCTGCTTACTCTGCTACATGACTGAAATTAAAAAGACAATTATAGGTTATTTTGGTGTTGAGTTCCGTCAATCAACACAATATATGTATGTTATGTTTTCCCTGTCTAAGTAGTAATGGTTATATTAAGTGGAAATGGAAGATGATATAGGCCAATAGGTGCTTTTCTCTCTTGACGCGATGGATAGATAAATTAATATAATATACTTATAATTACTAATTGCGGTCGTCATAACGCAGTGGGACAGCGTATGACTGTAAACGCGGTGATTATAAATTCGATTCTCACTCGGGGCATTTTCTTACTCTAGCTTAACAGAAGGCAGCACTAAGATTCAACACGTAGCGTCCAAAACAAATATTTACAACGGAATATCTAGCCACTAGGTCCTCCCCGCATGCCTTGCGTGAAAGTAAAAAAAAATCAAATACCATGTGCTCGCAATAGATGAAAATAATCCGCGTCCTTTGTAAAATATAATTAATAGTTACATACATTTTCTGTAGAGTAAGATGACTTGACGATCATTTATATAATTCTAGGAAAGTATAGAATATAAACATACAAATACGTATCAATGGGTTTTAAACGGTCTTCTTGTAAACAAATAATAGGTACCTATTTAGAAACAATATGATACATTATACAATTATTATTGAGAATGTTTTGTAATAAATAGTAAGAAAAGTGAATCATTACTTATTTTTGTTGTGTTCTTTTAGTATATTATTGTTTTAAATTTGTATTAGCTTTTAAATGCGGAGTTTCGTGTTTGATATGTTCTAAGGACCATATATAACTTTGACTGCATCTACAGTGGGTAACGTTAAAATTATTAACGTGATATAATATAGCCTATAACCTTCCTCGATAAAAGGACTATCTAGTGTAAAAAAAATATTCAATTCGAATCAGTAGTTCTTGAGGTCAGAGCAATCAACCAAACGAACTCTTCAGCTTTATAACATTAGTATAGTTAGTAATTTAAAATAAACCTTTATAATAATGAGCAGATATTGATCAAGGTAGAACGTTCACCAGACATTTTGTAACAGTTTCAGCTGAATTTCGTGTGAAAAAACATAAAACATACAGGAAGTTACACACGTCGATCGACTAACCCACTTTACTCCACAAATTGCGGCACTTCACTAACCGGTCCATAGATTGTTAACTTTAGACTGTATTATTGCGAGAATTTAAGTAACTTCCCCGATGTTCAGTTATTATTATATTATACTTAGAACCAGATATACTTATGTGAAGATATAAATATGTGTTAGCTTACACAAATTATTCAAATTAACGTATTTATGTCCCTCTTTCCAGTTGGCGCGGTGGAACGCGACTCTTACTACGGTGGGTACGGCGGCAACCACCACTTTGCCGCACCCGCCCCACCTCCTCTCCCCCACGATGACCTCCCCTACTCGGTCTTCGACTTCGGAGACTACCAGAGGCACAGCCATCACAACAAACTGAAACCCAAAAAGAGACCCAGAACCGACGCGCCCCCAACTCCTGGAGTAAAACGCAAGAGCCGAGAGGGTTCTACCACTTACCTGTGGGAGTTCCTCCTCAAACTCCTCCAGGATCGGGAGTACTGCCCACGCTACATTAAATGGACAAACCGTGAGAAGGGCGTGTTCAAGCTGGTCGACTCCAAAGCCGTGTCCAGGCTATGGGGCCTGCATAAGAACAAGCCAGATATGAACTACGAGACCATGGGCCGCGCCCTCCGTTATTACTACCAGCGGGGCATCCTCGCCAAGGTGGACGGCCAGCGCCTGGTCTACCAGTTCGTGGACGTCCCCAAGGACATCGTCGAGATCGACTGTTCGCTCGCGTAGAGTGCTGTGTTAGTCAGGCCCCCCGCCGGAAGGGGGCCTCGAATCCCGTTGGACTTTCTCTAGAGTTATTTTCGCTCTTTCATACGTTTTTTCAGATTCTATTCATCATGCATTATTTCTCGCTTCTCTTATAAAATTAAAATATTTATACAGAATAGAGACGAAATTGATTGCTCAAATGTTTATATATATACCTATTTTTAGGAGAATTTCAGAAAGGAACTATTTGCTATATGTTATTACGGTACGGAGTGAATTTTTGTATATTGTAAAACGAATTTTTAAATGTTTGTAACGTTTCTACGTACGTTGACTCGACTGCACTAAAACATAACTTCCTACCTCAAAACTATGCAAACTATTACATAATATATTGAATATACAATTTATTGGGAAAAGCAGTTTTACATGCAATAAGATATAGTGTAATAAGAGTTTTATTAAAAAAAAGTATTTACGTATAAATGTTTATATTATAAAAAAACAAAAATATAACGCCCTCAGATATATCTATTATATATGTATTGCCTGTTTGGTGCTTTACGGCCATTTGCATATAAATATTTACCTTGTTGAAGCAATCGATGATATTCTATGTACAGTGAATCTGTTATCGGCCCTAGCTGTTGTTCCTTTGTTGCGGCTGGCCTGGTCCTGGTCCTCCAGCTCCTCCAGGAGTAGTCCTGAAGACATGAGGGCAGATGGGTTAAAGAAAGTAGTAAAAGAGCGATAACGAATGATTCGCATTGAATGAATGATATGAGATAATACTAGTTTATTTCTTTTTTTTATTATAATGTTATTAAATAAATAAATAATGTAACATCAATACTGTCATTCGTGATCGACATTTTAAAAACAGATTTAATAGTCAAAATTATATTTACATGTAACAAAAGTACAAGTTAGTCGAAATTTTTTATGAAACGGCACCATGTCGGCCCTCTCGCATTACTTTCGTCTTCAATTGAAATAATATTTTTCAATTGATATTATTAAGGTTCTTGTACTGAAACCTACTGCCAACTTTCTGTTATAGAACTAAATTTATGTATAAGGAATGGATTTTTGTGCGTTAATTGTGTTTATTATTAAATGTTTACTATAAGTGAGATGATGTTTTTTAAGTGGACATGTTCTAGTTTATTTTGTTTATTTAAATTTTACTATAAGCCTGTTGGGGGGTCTCGGGCTCGCATTCACATATCAACGATATTCTATATACATATTATTAATATATTATCTGTATAATATATATTTTTAATCTATAATCCTCGATTTGTTTGACAGCATATCAGAAGTACACGTATGTATACAGCGTATCGGCGCGGGATCCCCATTTTTTGTTACCTGAGTAAATATTATTAATAATTAATTACGATTTGTGGTCCAATGTTAATGAATCATACTTTTAACTAGATAGTCGTTAAAAGGTCAGGTTTAAGCTAGCCTAGTTCCCGTTGAGTTTACAGCTACAGAGTATATTAGAGTGGTTGATTGAAGAATCGACAGGTGCGTCCAAAACGGAACGCGCAGTCCCACAATGACAGTTAATATTCCGATTTTCCAATATTTTTATATAAAAAAACATTAAATATCGATTTTTAGTGAGTAAGACTCTTTCTATGTATGTATATCGGTCTGCGCGTTTCGTCTAACTGTAAAGGGTTAGTAAAGCCTTAAGAGAATCGAATGTAAAGAAAATGGGTGCTAAGTGCGGGACCGACTTAACGCGGGAAGTGAACCGAAACACACCTTAATACAACCAACTAACTTATACCGGTCGTGTGTTACGTTGCCCAGTGTTGTGTTTCGAATCGGTAAGAACTAAGAACGATCTCAGTCCGAACTCCGAACAAACCAGTGCCCGTTTTATGTGATTAATAAAGTTTATATATTAAAAAAAATAAAACTAAAGTTTTAATCGTATTTTTATATAGGTAGGTGAAATTCTCAAAGCGATTTTCTTTTTTCTATTTCTTGCTTTTGTAAATATTACTGTAGTTTTTAACTTATTTATTTCGTCTTTTAACGTTCGCCGAGTCCGCCAATCTAATGACAAAAATTTTATCATAAAGGATGTATGTAGCTAAATTGTAGTCATTTACTTATGTCATATTATTCCAGATGTTTTTAAATTTAAAAAAAAATATTTGAATTGGTTATTGAATATTTAGTCGATTGCGCGGATTTCGCGACCGTTAACTTTTCCTTTTTAGGAAATTTCGTTCTATAGGTTACAAATTTTATTGTAATATACATAATTATATAATAAATCGTAATGGTAGTAATGAATGGACCACGGATGGCAGGGGAGCGCTCTCAGAATTTATAATTCGGCTAGTGTGAATCGATAAGAGTTACCGGTTAGTAGGCAGAATGTTTGAGCAAACATTTAAAAAAGATGCTCTAAATTTAAATTTAATTAAAAAAAATAAAAATAATAATTTTAGTCGAATTGATGTTGTTACGAAATCAAAGTTTCTAATTAATATCTAATGTACTTAAATAAATTCAATTGTAAATGTTTTTGACAGCACCTCGTCGGAAATTTTATTGTTAAAATTATTTTAAAAATTGAGCCTAGTCTTACAATTAGTAATTTAAAATTCGTTTGTTGCTAATGCGGTCGCTGATTCTTCCAATAGTCTGTGTCAGTTCTAGAACTTCTAATTATAAAGGATTAAAAATCTTTTTTTATATTGTTATCTATATATATTAAATTGTTCCATTACTGCACGAACTGTTCCGTGGAGCACTAAAAGGGAATTTCTCGATATTCATATAATTTAATTCATTCAATTTATATTTCAAAAAATTTCATTTATTTAGTCCATTTTGATCTACACCCTAACACTAGAACTGCCGAAGAATCAGTCGACTTAATTTTGCATGAAAAAAAAATTGTATTGTAAATAATAATATTTTGAAACATGATGATTTTGATCAAACGCACACCCTCACGTGTAATGGAGTCTAGATAGGTGAAATATGAAAATATTTTGCGCGAAAGCAATGAAAGGTTAGTGAATTTGGTAATAGGGGGTTTGGGGGGGAGAGGTGTTCGAAGGAAACACGTTTTGTCTACTATTTCAAATGTATTCTACAAGTAGTCTATGTCCAATTCAATTGAATACGTAATATAAAATGTTGTTTAATAAAATCGTGTGGATTTTCCTCTTTCGTTTTCGCTATATTCATTTTAAAATGTTTAGCCTCGTGTCATTATTGTTTCAAAAATATGTTATTTTAGTTCTGAGAGTCTTGTGAGGGAGATGTTGCTTTTAGTTTTACGCAAAGTCCGATTGTTTTTAATTGTAATTTTAGTTGTTTAATTTAACAAAATACTGTATTTTCTGCCCCCTAGTTAAGTTATTTTTTTTCTATGTATAGCTAGTTATAAGTGTAAATGATTTAGCATATAAATTTGATGCATGATGATAATGTTAATAAAATATCCACAATAAAATACAAATGTTTTGTTTTTTCTCACACCCGATTTTTGTTTTAAAAGCAATAACAACATATATCAAAAATGCCTCATTCATATAAATAAAATAAAAGTACTAAGCTAAAACAATGAACTCAAGATAATATAAGTTTAATTTAACTAACAATTACTAGTATTAAAATACGTGTGACTGCGGCGCCAACAACTTGCTCTAGTGCCCAAACTGTCCGCCGGCAGCGGGGCTAAACATTGGCAAACTTCAATTTGAGCAATCCAATCATACGAGTATAACACGAAGAAAAAGAAGTATTAAAATTAAATTTTGAAGAAGTTTTATGTTACGTGCTCTAGTAGTAATGACTGTCGGTTGAAATCGTAATTAATAAAGATTGAGGCCGTCGTAGTGCAGGAGCACAAGGATGTGACTTTAACGCGACCGTTGTGGATTCGATCCCCACTCGAAGGAATGAATTATTGTATAAATATTTTCATTTCTTCGCTCTGGCACCAAGGCCCGCCGTTGAGTTCCGGCATTCAACACGCAATTCGTTGAAAACTTTGGCGGAAAATGGGGAACGGAGTGTTAACGCTACGTTCTCTCTGCCTACCCTGCTATATGCGAAATACAATGTGAAGTTGTATATTTAAAATTATGTTTATACTCGAATCAATCAATAAGGATTTCTCCGGTACAATCATACTATAATACCTACTACAATTAGTTTTACTTAGAGTACAAAATCTCTAACTAAACTGTTTTTCTTAGCTAATTAATTAATAAATAAAATTAAAATAATTTATTTCAGATTTACATCCATATGAATATAGCAAAACATATTATATAATATGGCAGTTCTCCAAAACGCTCAAATTTTAATTTCCTTGTGATTACTCATTAATAGTAAATAATTTTAATAAGATGAATATCGTATTAAATACTTAACTAAATAATAAACCAGGCGTCTAGACAAGTTTGATGATTTAGTATATACAAAAATATATTTTAAGAAAAAACCTTCAAAAAATTGAATATTTTACGTGGAGATTTGGTGTGTTCTTAGCTTATTTCTTTTCAAAAATATTCGTGAATAAACTATATTAATTTTATTTGCTATTTTTAATGAAATAAGTACATACTTAAAGTTTTTAATAATAAAACGTGCTTATAATTTAGATGTAGCTACACAAAAATCGATCGCAAAAAAAGTTCATAAAAATAGCGTCATTGATCGAGCGAGCTTTTGTTTTAAATATTGCCACGAAAATACGTTATCTAACGTACTGTTTATTTTGGCTTATAATAATGTTAGCATGCAGAGCTTTAATTTCCGACAGTGCAACTGCCGCCACGGATGCTTTAACAATTTATAAATAAGTCGTAAATTGGATTCTCCTAATTTTAGCACATGAATCGTCATTGATATCTTTATTTACTACTTTTAGATTAAAAATATTTCGGCAATCGTTAATATATACTTATATTGTCATTTTGAACAAATCTGTAACCAGCAAATTTCACGTACTATGAATGAGTTTTTCATAAAATTCCAACGTGTTTTATGTAAAAACATCATTGGTTGCGACGTCATTGCTAGTACAATTGTTGGCAATGACGCTGGAAGAAAAGTAGCCGAAGACAATGATTATTAGCTTTTAGAGTAGACGAATGGGTCTGATTTCAGGCTGTAGTCCTGAATCTTAGACATATTTCACGTGAAGAATTTTTAATGTTTAAACCAACTATGACTAAAAACCTACGTAATACCTAAATTTTGTTCGTGAATTTTTCTAAGATTTTATTCTTCTGAATCTTCTTGCTATATTACTAACATGGCATTTAGTTTCAGTGTAATGGAAACGTTATAAATAATATTACTGTTTTTAGCATATAGAACAGTACAAAAATAAGCTACTTCAACTTAAATTTTATATTTAGAGTTAATAAAATATATCTAAAATTTAACAATTTCTATTAATATTCTTTAGTTGTTTTTATTTATTTTTTTCATTATTCTTTATTTTTTACATCTCACTTTATCCCTAGCGGGGTAGTCAGAGAGAACGGAGCGCCAACAGCCCTACTCTCTGTATGTTTTACTTCTTCTTTACTTCTTCTATCTATTTACAATCATCATCAAACATCATCTTTTCTCCCGAGCGAGGGTTTGGGAGTTATAAGACCCGATATTATGGTTAGGTTTATCCGCTCTTTACCCAGACGCAGCTGACTTCGATGCATGTCCATTCTTGACATCGAGCATTCCCCCAATACCGATGCTTCCCCTTTTTTGAACAATTTATTTTAAATCTCAGTTACTATCTAATTTTTATAGCTCTACACACTGCAGAGGTAAATTACGTTTCACTGGTCTTAAGAATTGGATTTACTTTCTTGTTAGACTTAAATATAGTTTTAATGGAAGCTTTTCTCTTAAAATGCCCTTAAAATGTTGCAATTCTGTCTGTTTCAAAAGTTGTTTTTCGTATGATAGAAGTCCCGGTCTTTCTAATGAGGGTCTTCTGATAACGCTGGAGGGGAGTAGGCATCTTGCTCTAATGAAAGGCATTCTTCACCCATCAAAGCTCGTCCCCTAGGTGTACAGCGTCGCAGAATTGGTAGGCTCTTTGAAATAAAAATTTGCCAATGGTAGATAAACGTGGGTAAGATTCACTATTGAAGTATGTGAGTATGGTTTCTTTGTTAGCTAACTTACGATCTTTCAGCCCACAAACAAAATGGTAAGAGTCCATGGCATGTTGAGTTTATACCTCGGCGTACCGATTTGGCTAACTATTGAAGATACAGTCAGTTTAGTCTTATTGTGTATTTTCGGCAACCCATACAATTTAGGATATTTTACATAACTAGTTGGGACGAGGGATTTAATGTTACATATCTTACGTTTCTTTCTTTCTTCTTTTGCAACACCTACGTTTAACAGTGTCTTTTACTTTATCAACACATTTATCGTGCTTTTTACTAAAACCTCCTTATCATTTACCACATATTTCTGTCGCTGCTTTTCTTATAGAATTTCCGTTTTCTGTTTCAAAGATGTCTCATATTTTGGAAGTACTTATTCCTCTTTGATCGATGGATCTTAAAACTTCCAGCTTCTTATGCGATAATTCGACTCCAAGTTTGGACGTCTCGTACCTCAAAATGAAACAGACTCCTTATTATAGCAACCATTACATATTGGT
The DNA here is from genome assembly GCA_021202915.1 of Heliconius himera. Taxonomy (NCBI): domain Eukaryota; kingdom Metazoa; phylum Arthropoda; class Insecta; order Lepidoptera; family Nymphalidae; genus Heliconius; species Heliconius himera. Next base: position 350,955 of record JAJHJA010000397.1, on the reverse strand, counting down.
TTGTTCCCAAGATAGCATCCTAAGCGCTCGTGTGTCCACAACTTAACCTTAAATATACTGATCCGCTAGGAATAAGTCAATCATACTTTTCACGGTGAGAATATAATAGAACGTGAAAATGGATTGATGATGAAGGAAAAGCAAAAAAGATTAATGAAGAAAAAGTGAGCGGTAATAAAGATAGACCTTCGAAAATACAGCATCAAAGATAATGAAGGAGAAAAATCACGTAAAAAGCATGAGGGCGCCCCAGATGGCATGTATGAAAAGTTGATGATAGAAGACGAGGTGAAAGAGGTATATAGAGACCGTAGCGTTTGGGGTTCCGTTCTCTCTGACTTTCCCACTAGTATTACAGCGTTAAGCTAAATAAGTAAGTATTTAATTTCAATTATGTTGTAAAGAATCATACAATTGGTACCAGCGCTGGAGAAAAATGATTTTTCTCCAGTTGCTTAATCATTATTCTACACTAATCGTCATTGTCCGATTTAACACATTTTTTTAAAATTCCATTTATAAAATAAATAGGGGTTGTTCATAGATGCCACTTCAATAAACGTGTATTATAATGTCCAAGCTTACATCTCACAGCAAAATTACGGCTTTACACGCTGGTTTTAAAAATTACACTTTTTTTGGTTAAAAATAACATTTTTAGGAGAACAGCCCAATAGCGGTTGGAGACATAGCAAAAGTTATGCATTTTAATAAAACTATGATACTAGTATTTTTCAAATTCAAAAACCTAAATTTGCCATAGTTATATTACTTAAAATTACAATACTAGTATAAAATTTTATTTACAACACTTTAAAAACACAATTATCAACAAAAAAATAATTAAATTAATTATCAATTTTTGATCCGAACGCACCCCAAATTAGACGTGGGTCGTAACGTCTATTAGGCATAATCGGTTGCAACTAGTTTCGGGTACACGAGTAACTAGTTTTCAAAACTGCTTATTTTTGCAACTAGTTACAAACATTTGCTTACGTTTACTTTTATAGTTATGATTACAGAAAATGTTGCATGTTATCTGTAATCATAACGGTAAAGAGTGTTATGATTACAAAAATGCTTAAGGTTATATTACCTATCATAATAATGCTTATTCCTAGAATTTTAATATTTGAAAAATATTAACTTTTTTTTCAAAATCTGTAAATATGTGTGCAACGATGTTTAAATATATCGCAACTTTAAAGGGATATAATTAATTCAAAGGTAAAAAAATTGGAGATTTATTTATAAAAAAATGAATGTTGATTTTTTTATATTTCTTTTAAGCTATATTCACTTAATAATATAATAAAGTCCGCTTAATATTTAATAGTGATGATCTATTCTCATAATTATTTTCGCAATTTCACTATTATAAAATATTCAAAAATATTATTTATGATCAGTTTACTTTCTCTTTTTTAGTACTATTTTTAATTCCATAGAATTTAACTTATGCATTTACTAATTTAAATTTTTAGCATCACTTTTTCTTTTCATGGAGTGTGTAATCAATCATATTTTAATGACGTTTTTGTTCTAAGAATGGATATGAAAATAATTTACAATGTAGTTGCATACGAATTTGATCTATTGCTGTCTCTCTTTTCGTTCGAAACGTAGTAAGATAGAGCGAGATGCGACTATGTTAGAATCGATGTAACTGACATTACTATTTTATAATATAATCTATTTGAAATAAGTTACAGTTGTGCTACAACTGCTTTTGACAAATGTGTTACTGCTTACTGTCATGAAACTACATATGTCAAATAATCGTTATGCGTGTGTTCCCGAAACTAGTTATGCGGTTATTCGACTCGTAAGCAGTTTCTTAAACCGATTACGTTTCATAACGCCCATGTCTACCCCAAATTGATCATAGACAAGCTGACGTGTTTTTATCACGTCAAGTGAAATGTCATTTTCCTTGACGTGTAAGTGGTAGTGTCAAGAATTGGGAAGAATTTTTCACTTTGTTTTCCATTTGTGAATAATGAGAAGAAAAAAATAAATACTTTCTAATTGCATAAATTAATAAAAGTGACATTTGTTTTTAAGTGAAGGGACTCATATAATTAACAAAATGGTTCTAATGACAATGATCGCCCGTGTTGTAGACGGGCTGCCTTTAGCCGCTACTATGCAAGAAGACGATCAGGTAACTATTCTAAAGCATATGCTGCCTTACACTTTTCTAATCACCTATTATTTTATATTTATAATCGATGTTCTCCTTGCCATGCACAATCCCTCACTATTTCTATAAAATTTCGCACATTCATTTTAATTTTATAATTTTTATTTGCTGATGGTTTGCAGAGCGGCTGTAATATATTGGAGTATCAAAACCAAGCAAAAATGCTGTTTAGAAAATTAAGTCCTCAATCGCCAATCCGCTGTTCCATCGAAACTGGATCCTATCTCTTCCAGTGAGTTATGATGCTTCTTATTTCTTTTTTTTTTTGTTTCTTAATTAATTTATTGTGTCGTAGTTTGTTGTACCTTGCTACCATTTTTGAATAGTAATCGTAGTCATTGGCACTATTTTTGAAGTACATTTTCTAATATAAAATATTAATATATTGCTTTCTATTTCAGCTATTTGATAGAGAATGAGATCTGTTATCTAGTTTTGTGTGAAAGAAACTACAGTAAACGTCTTGCCTTCAGTTACTTAGAAGAGATTGCGCAGGAATTCTATCAACAATACGGTAAAAGAGTAAGTGACATTATAACATATTAAACTACTTGCATCATAAGTTACTTATGATGAAATATTACATCAACTATTATATTTTCTATTCTGTTATTTTAATATTTAATAAATATATGTCTTTACAGCTCTAATAATCATTGATAATATAGTTTTTATTACTTATTCTGGTGATTTCACTCATAACTGTTTGACAATTTTATCTGATTATATTAAGAAACCCTACCTACTTTTTAATTAAAATGTAAATAAATACATACTAAATAAATACATTTATGTTAAAAGATTATTAATTATAATAATCATTCATCTACCTTTCTAGTAATAGTACCAATTAAAAGTATTTATTGAAGTTAATATAATAAATCAACAAAATGGGCTAATTGACTCTATAGTAATAAATTTAGATTGGAAAAATTTGCAAAAATATCCTAAAGAGATACTGGCAACAAAAAATAAGTAGTAATATCCATATGCAAATTTCAATTAAAATTGATAAGAATGTATCAAAAGGCTTAAATGGCTCGAGCACCTGGATAATTTACAGTGACTTGTAAACATATTATAATATTTCTTAATATTTTATGTGACTTTAATCATGATAGGTTGTGCCACTCAACATGCAATTGCTCTGTAATTTGGTGGAAACCGAAGTGTCTTATTGAGAATGGAAAACTCTAGAATCCCTCTGCCTACCTACCTATGTGCTATGTGTAGCATACAACATGAAGCTAAATACATATATAACAACTTAATTGATTACTTTTATGTTTTTTGTTTCAACACTTTAAAATAATTTAGTGAATTACCAAAATACTACCATTGTATTAATTATATAAAAAAAACATCTTCGAAGAATCAACACTTTACTTACAAATTGTAAAAGCAAAAATAATCATTAATGAAATAACTTGTATTATTATATCTATCTGGTGATTTAATTTACAAATTGTATTATTAACCCAACGGAATTGATTAAATTTTCCTTACTCCAGTACGGAAACAAATATTGCGTTCCCTCTGCCTACCCGGCTATACATGGGATACAGTGTGAAGCTAATTAATTAAATTATTATGATGACTGTAACTGAAAAAGAACACTACTATAGAACACTGCTATACACACACGCAGCAGAGTAGGAAGAGATAGCTACCTAAATTCTATTTATTGTCCTACCTATTGTCTATTATATTGTAATTTCCATACTCTGCTATCTCCAAGTGCAGTATTCAATTCCATAACTCAACTCAAAATGTCCTCTTACCCGGCTATACAGAACTATCGATGGTGGTACAATCAATTGTTAGATAAAATGCCAATTGCCTACCACATTCCATCACTCACCACAAAGTGTCTTACTCTGCTTTATGAGAAGGCCACACAAGGAAGGTACAGGTCACTTGTGGTGCAACGACACAAACTTGCAACTGTGAACGCAACAGATTTTTGAATATAAATAGGGGTTTGATTTCCACTCGAGAATATTAAATATATAATATTTTCAATTTTTCGCTCTGGTGGCGAGGCAAAACGCGGCGTAGAGTTCCGCCACTCAACAATGCTTCGAGATTTCGGCGGAAAATTGAGGTATCTCTGCCTACTCTGCTGCGTGTGTATACAGCGTAAAGCTAATATAATACAAAATAGTATATGAGACGAAGTGTAAAGCTAATAAGAAATTGTTCGTTTCCCAGGTGAATACAGTAACTCGGCCATACACGTTCATAGAGTTCGACACGTGGATGCAGCGCGCGCGCAAGCAGTACGCGGAGGGCGGGGTGAGGGCGCGCCGGGCGACCTCCGCCCTCGGGGGGCAGCTGGGCGACGTGCAGAGGATTATGATGCAGAATATTGATGATGTGCTGCAGAGGGGCGCTGTTTTGTCAGGTTTGCTTACCTTTTTTTTTTTACTAGTTTCTTTAGGTTGAAAGATTAAAACTGATAATAATTTTATTTTTAATATTTATGTTTATATATATAAAATATACATTGTATTTGAACATTTTAAAGATTATAACCAAAGCATATCACTCTGTATTCCGCATTCAGCAGAGTAAGCAGAGGTAACCTAGTGTTAAGACATTGCGTGTTGAATGGCGGAACTCAACGCCGCCCTTTGACTTGACACCAAAAGCGAAGAAAATTGAAATATTTCATTTTCTTGAGTGGAAATCGAACCCACAACTTGTTGAGTTTAGAGTCACACTTTGTGCCCACTGCGCCATGACTGACCTCTATTACTTCTTAAGTTATTATATTAATAGAATTTATAATACAATATAATAATCATTAAAATTATTATTGTAAGATTTATTAAAATAACTTTATTGACTATTTACAGAATTGGACACAAAAACCCAAAAGCTGTCGATGATGTCGCAAAAATACAAAAAGGACGCCACTTACCTAAATACTAAATCAATGTTAGTGAAAGCGACCGCCGGAGCAGTCATATTACTTGTATTTGTGCTGTACTTCTGGGTGCTGTAGACTTTTGGGACTTTAGAAGTTATATAAAAAATTGTTATGGACATCCTCATATGTTTAACGTATTGTTTAATTTTCTTTTTGATTATAGGCTATTTTTATTTTTTACTTGTCTGTTTATTTTTCCTATACATGAATTGAATTTGTCGTGGGAATTGAACCTGTGACTGAAGTGGTTAGAAATAAGACTAAAGAATGATGACTGACTGACATTTTTGTATATAAGTGCATTCCAAATATCTGATATTGGTTATTTTAATATAGTGTAATTTAGACAAGCCCCTATCCCGTACGCACATGTATGTACTATAGTAGGCCAAATGTATGCAGTGTCTAATTTGTACCATTTTTTATAAAAATAATGAGTAAATAACAATATTATATAAAAAAACTTTTTAAAATGAATGACATTATAATAGCCACTAATATTTTTTATATCTTCAACTTTAGCTGTCTCTTTCATACTTTTATTCTTAAATCTGTAAAATCTCCAGAATTCTATTACAAAAACATCTATTTTTTTATAAATACAATATGTATTTAGAATTAAATAACAATTATATAAATATTTAGTCAATAGATGCTTTCGCTTGAATGCAAGGAATATATAAAATCATAATATTTAACCCTTAATTAGGCAGAGCACCAAATCAATTTTGTATTATATAATTTACAAATCAATTTAATATATATGGTTCTAAATATTTAATGTACTATTAGATAATACTATTTATATTATATAATTAAGATATATATTATAGTTGTGGGTTCAATTCCCACTTTGGGGACTGAATTTTTTTATTTCGTCACTCCAGTGTGAAAACACGCAGTGGCGTTTCCTCTGCTAACCCTACTTTTTTTCTTTTGGCAAATTTTCTTGACTGATCTATACCAATGTTTCCCAGCACCTCATTATGGGTTAAAATATTATGATAATAATAACCAGTCACATACAGAATTTGCTGCACAGATTTTAATGTGGTTTTAAATAAATCAATATGTAACTTAATGTATTTTAGCTAAAATAGTGCAATAAGGCCCTTTGCATGACAAAAGTGTCGCCATTTCTAAAGCAAGTTATTATATAAAAGGTAATTTTTGATTTTAGACCTGTAGTATTGTAATATAAATATTTTTTATCACAACATTAATGAATATTTTAGACAATATATAATAATTTTGACATAGAAAGGTAAAAGATAAAATCTCATTTAAATTTGTCACAGTACTTACATAAAAATATTTTAAATTTTGAATATTTGAGAAGGCTCTAGAACATTTGGCGACGCCATTGTCGCTTGGTGTTTAAAATGTTTTGTATTTTTTATTACTATGTATGAGGATGGTGATGGTGATTTGTAAATGTCTTGTTAATAATTATATTTATTTAATATTTAATAAATATGTATTCTTTCCACTATAATTGTTGTTTTTACTTATTTCTCTATATTGAAGTTTGTTGGGCTGTTGAGAACAGCGTGCCTGGTCGGTTTCCAGGAGGTGTGGGTTTAGAGTCCCTCTAACATTCAATTTTTTATACTTTTTCTAAATAAAACACTGATGAAAACTATTTGACTGTTGATGATCTATCTTATGGGTGAGCTATTTGAATTGATACCCATATTTAAAAATTAGTTTATTTTAAACAAACACAATTAACAACCTTTTGAGTTTGTATCAACAAAATAAGAAATTTATAAAAAAATATTAAAAATTTATATAGTTTAATTTCACCAATGACTATTCAGTATTAAATAAAACAACTTTTAATAGTTTTATTAAATATTTTTTTTTTATTTACTATTTTCAATTCCAACATTATTTATATTAAGTAAATTTTCTTCTAAGAAAAAAGCATTTTTTTTTAAATGTATATGTTTAAATGTTAATCAACTTTATAAAAGATCTTGGCTTAAGCAGTTCAGACTGGTAGACCTGATCTATCTTCACTCGAATTTCAAGTCCCCAAAACTGAATCGTGAATCTATCGAAGACTAAAATATTTTGTTCTTGTATATAGTAGACACAAGCAGTACCTAACATCACAAAATAGATTTATTTTATATATAAGTACTTTATCTATTAGCCAAATGACTTTTGGTAATAGTTTTTATCGCATCATTTATTCTCAACGCATTTGCTGTTGTTAGTGCCTAAAATATACAAATTTAAAATAAATCATTGAGGACATTAAACTTCTATTAATTTATATATTATTTCTGTCAGAATCTCAAGAACTAAGCAGTGCGTAGATGAAGAAAACTAGTTTTCTCATGACCCTGTTAAATGGGTACAAGCATGAAGTTGAAATATAGTATAATAGGTTAACCCAAATCAGTATACATTTTTATGCCATAATGATAAAGTTGAGGCTTTCTTTAAAACGGTAGCAATTTATTACAAAATTCTTTGTGGTGAGGCGTAAAGCAAATTTAATTAAGAATATTTGTTATATGACATTATCATTTATCATTGCCAAAGCAAGCAATTTCAAAAAAATTAAAATAAAAAGCTTACTTGTATCATATTTGCGTAGATAATTGGTCTATTTTTCCACATAATAGTACCAAAAAGCTGAGCTGTATACGGAAGAATATTATTCTTCTGATGTCTATTTACATACGCCATGGATACCAAGACACTTGGGACATCTGCTTTACCAACTGAATTTAGCTAAAAAACATAATATAGCATAACGTAAATGATATTTTGTTTAAAATGAATAACCCTATGGTTAATTTTAAACAAAATACTATAAAAAAAAAAATTAAATTAGCTTCACGCGATATCCCGCACACAGCAGGGTAGGCAGAGGGAACCTAGTGTTAAGACACTCCGTTCCCCACTTTCTGCCGAATTCTGGAGGCATTGCGTGTTGAGTGGCAGAACTCAACGCCGCGCTTAACCTCGACACCAGAGCGAAGAAATGGAAATATAAATTTAAGTAAATATTTCATCTCCTCGAGTGGGGATCGAACCCACAACCAGTCGGTTTTGCAGCCACACCTCGTGCCGCTGCGCCACGACCGGCCTCAACAACAAACACTATAAACGTTACACGAACAAAATACTATAAACGTTATATATTACTATAACTTACATCTTTTATATAAAATTGTCCATCAACACTTTCAATAATTCCAATGGTTCGAAACTTAATAATACCTTCTTTATTTTCTTTGCATTTAGTTATTAAGTCTTCAATGTTAATATGCGTGAAAAAATCAGCCTGAAATTTAAAATAATAAATCTCGAAGTCTCTAACTCCATGTCAAAAATATATAAATTAAAATATACCTGAGAAATTTCCTCTGTAAAAGGTTTATTCCAATAACTATCCTTTCTAATACAACTCATAGTAATAAAATTACAATTATATATACTAAATGTTTACTTAGCAGTTAAAAGATAATACGCCTCGTCAAAAATCACAAATTATATAAATTTTAATATATTGTGAAACTTCGATTTTCCCGCCATTTTTTGACAGATAAATAAGAATATTGAAAGTAAACAGAATTTGGAATACATAAAAGAAATAGGTAAATATAATAATATTATTTATTAAACAAACAAAAAAGAATAAAAGATTGTATAAATGTATAAATGACGGTTTCATTGCTTAATGCAATGGCTGGTAGCCTTGAGGCAGCGAAAATAGCATGGAATATGGATAATGCTATATGAAATGGATTCTTTTATAATACTTGTTTTGAGAAATTTTCACATAAATTTAATAATATTGATTAAATATATAAATTATATTACCGCATAAAGAAACATACCATATTATCTATGTGACATTTAGTATTTTGAAAGTTGCCATTTGATTTGACATTGATTGATATTAATGACATGAAATGTAGTTGTAAATTGTAATTGTAATCTTATCGTAAATTTTACCGACTGCATATTTTTGCCTTAGACCTAAACTATAAACTTATATCCTAAATATGTCATCAACACTTGTTGACTTGCGACCCAATAGGCGTCTTTTAGACCATGAATTCGAAGGATACAAATTAAATTTACAAAGTCTGCCACATTTCTGTTTTGATCTTCCCTCACCGGTAGACAAACTATATCCAGATGAAGTGCAGTACTCTTTTGTACACGCTAAGCTGTTTGCACTTCATAATCACCTTGTATTAGACTTCTGGGATCATCAATACAACTATTATTATGTAGACAACTGCCAACAAGTACGTAACGTAACCTTTGACAATATAAACAATACATTCCAGAGTGCAATTGTTTACAAAGTGCCAGTTCATGTTGAAAGAAAGCCTGGACATTTTAACCTCTGTCTCACCTTTCCCTCGGATCACTTAGCAGTAATAAGTGATGGTGCTGGATACTTACATATTGTTGATACTGGGATTAGGAATAGACCAGCTATTGACAAGCAAACTTGGCAAACTATATATTCAAGCTTAGCACTTGGGGAGCAAAAATGCTTTATTTTAATTGATGTAAGAATACAAGAAAAAGATAATCTTGAAATTATACATTGTTTGTTACAATCTGTGGAGCAAAGTGAAAAGCATTTTAATTCTGTATTAACCTGGGTAGTGTTTGGAAATGATGGGCAAAGTTGGAGAGAGCTAGCAGTACGACAAGTTAAGGGAAAAGGTATTGTTCATTATGCAGCACTTGAAACCAATTGTTCTGCATTATATGTTGCTTCAGATAATTTATTTAAGTTTACTTCTGATTCTGAAAAGGATATAATGGTCAAACCAAACGATAAGCCTCGACAAATTATCTATACCTGGCTTCAAACCAATGATGATGTAACAATTACTTTAAAGTTGCAAAACACATTTGACAAAAAGCTTCTTTTTGTTAATGTTACACCTTTATCTATAAAAATCAGTTATGGTGGGAAAGAATTTATTCAAGGTAGATTAAAGCAGAAAGTAGATAGCGAATTGACAACATGGAATATTCAAGACAATGGTCAACTCGATATTCTTATAACAAAATCAGAAAGTATGCTTTGGGATGAACTGATTGAAGGTGGAGACAAAAATGGAGAGCAAATACTGGACCCTAGTCTTGTTGATGAAGTTCATAAACGACTAGCACATTTATGTTCTGAAACTGAAGTAGCTGCAGAACAAACAATAGCTGGTCTAAATACACAGGAGTTGGAGGAATGTGATGCGGCATCTGAAGAAGACACTGTTTTAGGTGATTATTTTAATACTTTCATATTATTTATTTAAAAATTATGAAACAATACTGTACTCTGATTTTGTTTAGGAATCCTAGCCAAATAATTGTGATTTTACAATTTTGTTGATATATATCAGTTCATATGAACTGAGTTTCAGATATATGTATTTTGCAATTAAAAACCTTTTACAACAAACAATTTAGGTAATTAAGTTCACACAACTCACAACCCATTAAATTAAATAATCATGGAACTCACAAACCTCATGGCATCATGAAAGCTATTTAATTAACTTTTAATCTTTCTATTACAGTTCAAATGGATATAACAGATCACACAATAACACACAGGGTACCACTCAGTGTACATCAATATTTATTTAGCATAAAGTTAGAAACACACGAAGTACCAGCATTAGCTCTAAGACATGACGTTGATGCATGTGTGTGGCAGCCATTTGCCCAACTTATTAACTCTGAGACCTGGCCTATAAAACATCATGGGACTTTAATGGCATTTGGTTACGTACAATCTTCTAAGCAGAATAGAAAATTTATATCTTGTTCACCTAATTTTGCTTACAGTGTAGTATGCGAGGCTACACGGCATATATTTATTTACAAAAGTTCAGCAGATAAGGATTGTCAGTTGAGGAAAAGGACTGATGGTATATTGAAGAATATTAAAATTGGTCAACAGCATGTTATTAATATTGATAAATATGGTGAAGTTTTAGGTATTCATGCAACAAATGACTATTTGTTTATATTGACAGAAGCTAATTTAGTAGTTATAGGTGTATAAAAATAAATTATATTTATAATATATAGTTTATTTGTTTTATTCTTAAAATATATATAAAAATATATCTTACTTTTTTAAGTTTAGCTTCTTACATTTTCTGCATTTACCAAGGAAGGCACAGAAAATCTAGTGTACACTCCATTTTCCACTTGATTTTAGGGATATTTATTACATTATTTCATTTCTAGAGGTGGTCATGGCATAGCATCTGATTGTAAACACAACAATTGTGAGTTCGATTCCTATTTAGGAAATGACATATTTCCATTTCCTCACACTGGTAAAAAATACTTCCTGTATATACAGGATACAAAGTCACTTTGATTTTGTATTATATTTCTCATCCTCATCACTACCACTACTAATACTTTCTTCAGATGAATAACCAGTTGTAAACAAGAGATTCTTGGGTTTCTTCTTTTTATCTTCTTTAATTTCTTTCATAATTTCCAGTTTTTTTTCCTCAGCTATAATTTCTGTTAGTGTTTTATGTTGTTTCTTCTGATTACCATTGTCTTTAACATCTTGTCTCTTCTCACCATTTGTAACAGTTTTGCCTTCTTGAGACTCAGTATTTGTCTTTTGCTCATTGTCAGCTTGCTTTGGTTTGCTTTCTTTATCTAAATTATTTTCACTTTTATTTTTCTCTAGGTCAATGTCTAGTTCCTCGTCTGGAAGAAATATATTTTCATATATATAATCAAAACATATTTTAAAAAATAGTGTTAGTTCATAAAAAAATTAAATGAGTTAATATTTTTAGGATTTCATATATGTATATAACAGTGGGCGCAACACACACGTGTTCAATAAAATATTTTTAACAGTATGAATTTAAATTTTTATAAAAATCGGTGGCTTTGTGTGTACATTTAACTTAAGTAAATTTACATTTTGTAATAATTAAACTTTTGAAGTTTATTCCTGCAGAGTAAGCAGAGACAATTTAGTGGCAATACAATTCCATTCTCTACTTTCTACCCAAATTTATGGGGAATTAAATATTTAATATTTTAATTTTCTCGCTCCTCTGGTAACGAGGCAAAGCATGTTATTGAGTTCACCAATCAATATGCAATGCTTCAAGAATTCACCGGAAAGCGGAGAACAGAAGTGGCTTAATATGGAATGGAATGTCTTAATAATAGGTTCCCAGGTTCTAAAACAATATACTTTACCTCTAGCTATTATTTCGAAGTTGTATGCATGGTCCTTTAAAACTATGAATATAATGGGAAATTCTAAAATACATTTTCCAGAAAGATTTTCAGCTAAGGACTCTGTAGTGTCTAATTCAAAAAACTTTTTACTCGAACTTCTTAACCTCTCAGCTGTAATATAAAAAAATCATTAATATTGTATGAAATTTTGTACCTGAGTTATAAGCTATTTATTTGTTTGGTTCCGACAAAAGTGCAGTGTTGAGTTCCGCCACTTAACATGCAATGCTGCTACAATGCTGTGAATTCCACACATGTAATCTCACTCACTCTTTAAAAAAATTAAATTTATTACTTAATAAATTCACACGCACAAATGTACATCATTTACCTGTAACACCAGGAATAATAGTGAACAACCAGGGTCAAGAAAGATAAGTGAGTTAAAAAATTGTGACATACAATCAATACTGATTTCACTTCAATAAAATATTGATGTAATGAGGCTCAAATCAATGAGATTATATTAAATAAAAATTAAAATTATTGAGGCTGGTTGTGGCGCAGCAGCACGAGGTGTGACTGCAAAACCGACTGGTTGTGGGTTCGATCCCCACTCGAGGAGATGAAATATTTACTTAAATTTATATTTCCATTTCTTCGCTCTGGCGTCGAGGTTAAACGCGGCGTTGAGTTCTGCTACTCAACACACAATGCCTCCAAAATTCGGCAGAAAGTGGGGAACGGGGTGTTAGTTAACACTAAGTTCCCTCTGCCTACCCTGCTGTGTGCGGGATACAGTGAGATTATATTAGTTATATTTGTTTTAGTTATGTACCAATGAGATGATGACAATGTGAATAGGCTTATTTTTCCTTTTGTTTTCCCTAGTCAAATACAATTATTAAAAGTTTTACCTTTTAATAGTACTTTCACTCCACTGAAACCTGCAGATTTGTAGAAAACGAGATCTTTAGATCTATCAAATGGTGGAGCATCAGGATTCAAATATTTATCCAATAAATCTGATAGTTTCTTTTGTTCTGGACACTTTTCATCAACAAATTTCAGAGGTTTTGAGTCCACATTGGGAAATATCCATTCAATTCTCCAGTAAATTATATTTGTTTTAGTTATGTACCTTGTAGTATTTAAAGAATGTCTTGTAAAATGTTGAGTGAGAAATTGTAGGACTGTACCTCTTTTTCTGGCTGCCACTTTCAGTTTGTATAAGTGCTAAAATCATATAAATAGTATAAAAAAATATGCACAATAACAAAATTAAGCATTGTTGTATCAAGAAAGTCCTTACAATAGGTAAATCTTTATCAATTCTGCTAAACTTTTTTCTCTCATTCCTTTTCATAGAGTAAACAAATCTAGCACAATCTTCCAAAAGTCTGTAATCACTGTATAAATCAGAGTCTGTAAAATCCTTCATCCTTATAAATTTAGTGCGATCCCTAACACCATCGCAATCTAATTCTTCTTTGTGAATTCTAACACATGCGACACTACACGTTTTAACTTCGCATTTTGGACATGTATAAATTGCCATTTTAGAACCGCATACTTCGCAGGGGCCAAGCCTGTGAAAGAACAAAATTATTTTATTTTCACTCTCACTGTGTACTAAACTTCTAAAAATTAGAAGAAAAATTTTGACCTCGGTGGCATATTAGTTTTGAGATCTGAATCTGAATCAGAAGACGAAGAAGAAGACATTTTTAACTAAGTTAACCCGTTGTTCGTATATAAAATTTAGAGAGAGATATGTATAAATATATTTTTAATATAGCATTTTATAAACACACGGCGACCACATTTGGTTTCAAATTCTGTCAACTGTCAAGTCGAAAAGTCAGATTTCTTTAACGTTAAGACCACGTTTTATAAAAAAAAATACGGTGCATAAAATATTTATCAATTGTGAGTTTATCCATTCACTATTTTATACATTTTAAAAAAGTTTAGAAGATAGTCTTCATTTGAAACTTAGCTTTTCCCAAATAAATGATAATAAAGAAAATATTTTGCTATGCCGAAAACAGTTGTCTTTGCCGAACCGCATCTGTCAAATGTCACTGTGATTTTCATTATATTTATTTGTTTGTATTTGTAAATTATAAGAAATTTATGATTATGAGCTTGTAATAATTAAAATAATTTGAGATGGGAACTGAAATGCAAAGCGATGATTGGAACCTTCCATGCTCGGACGATGAACTATCGAAATCAGGTGTTTATATCGGTAAAAACTGGATGCCAGACCCAGCAGAATTAGAAGATTTATACAAAGCAATTGAAAAATCTGGCACTTTATCCTTAGAATGGAAATGCCCTGGGAGACGAGCACCATCACCAGTACCTGTAAGTAAAGAAAACCAACCTGAAGTTCCCTCATCACCAATTCGGGAAGAAAAATCTGATTTTGATTTTATGGACGAAGTGAACTCTTTGAGATTACGAGTTCGTAGAGAAGGTGAAGATACTCTTCGTGGCTCCGCAAAGAAGAAAACTACTTCCTTTGACGGGATACTTTCAAATATGATTAGGCATAAAAGGATAGAGCAACTAGAAAAACAAGCAAACACTCCTACCAGCTCCCCATCAAGTAGTAGTTGAAGCAATATATCATGAAACAATGACATACGGCATTTGTTTCAAATTTTTATATATAAAAACAAAAAGATATGAAAAAGAAAAGTCTTATATTATAACTAATTTCTTTTATTAAATCATACTTACATTACTAAAATACAACTAATCCACTTTAAACACTCAAGTTAGCTGTTTTTGGTTTAAGTAAGTGTTCATTACTTTCCATAATCTTCCGACAGGTGTCCATATTCTCAATAATATTATCTAACTGCCAATGTTTTCTTAATAGAGCTAGTTCTATATCAAATTTACCTTGTCTAATACATTGAACACCTATGCAATGAGCTGATGTTTTTAATTGTATTCCTAAATCATGTATTAGTGTCCATAAATATTTTTCATTAATGCATTGAACCTCTGAAAAGTTAAATATATTTATATTTTCTGTTTCTGATAGACTCTGTATCAAAGAGTCTTATTGTAAATGTGGTAGTTATAGGTTCAATCCACAACTACCACATAATGACTAAGATTCAAGCAGAAAGTGGAGAATGGAGAGTTTTCACACTGTTCTCTCTGACTATCCTGCTATGGTAGAAAGATCAGGAACTTGAGAATTGACTATCATGACATGACTTACTAACAGTAAATCAACATTATAAGTATTATCTATTATTAGACATGTTTTCAAAACAGCTTCATGCTGTATCCCACACACAGCAGTGTAGGCAGAGGGAACCTAGTGTTAAGACACCTTGTTCCCCATTTTCACCAAATTCTTTAGGCATTGCGCGTTGACTGGCTTAACCTAACATCACCCTTTGCCTTGACACCAGAGCAAAGAAATGGAAATATACATTTTTAATATTTCATCTCCTCGAGTGGGGATTGAACCCACAACCAGTTGTGCCCCTGTGCCACGACTGACCTCTAAGACCTCTAGATATGTTTTGTTTAGTAATTTTTTTTATATAATTTTAGAAAAGTTAATATTTTACCTAAAGTAAAGTTTGGTGGATCAAAATGTACACATTTAATTCCATAAATAATGGGCAATGCACTATTAGCCGGTCGTATCAAACCTTGTGATGCTAACTCATATGTTGTCTGTGAGTCCATATGAAGACCTGATAATCTGCAAATGAAAATGTAAAATAATATGATTGCATCTATCTATTACTATATTGAGTTATGTTTGCAATAATTCTATGTTGTGGGGCATAAAACATGCTTTTTTGCCACAGGTGACAATAATAAATTTAGATCAGTGGTGAATTCACACATTTTCAAGGAATTGGCTGCTAAGTTATTGAAACCTTTACTTCCAAAGGAGCAAAATATATTATCTGCAATTTTGTTTTCTTTTCTTATGTAAGCCTTGAGAATAGGTTTACTGTAGAATATACAAGTTTGTTGGATTATTCAAAATTAGTCTGTAAATTGTCACATCAAATTCAGCTGTCTTAGCCTGCTGCTAAATCCACCTCTGATCAATACATAATATTTATGAAAAAATAAACAACTCATAATCAACATTCAATTAATTTTGTAAAATAAATATTTTTCTTAAGTATATATTTTTTATTTTTCTGATACCTACTCATACATAGTTTTTTGATGTGCAGCTTGCATATGAGCAACTATTTTATCTATTTTTCCCCTGGTAACATGTCCATAACTAGATTTTTCTACTACTTTACCATTCCAGAAATATGTGTCTGTTGCTTTACCCAGATTTCCTTGTACTTTGAATGCTCTTGTTAGTCTGGCTGTGTTGATTTGATATGTGAGTCGAGTACCATCATTTATACCTAATACTGAAATTGATAACTATTTACATTACAACATTTGATTCAAATATATTATTTTTTACCTAACCTGTAATATGTAATACTTTAATTTTACATCCTTAGTAAATATATATCAAGAATATAATTTGAAAATATTACAGCTAAGACAAAAAATATTAGGTTTATCAGTTTAGACAAAATAAATATTATAAAATATTATACAATAGAACCCGGTTGTATATGTGAAATTCAAATTTTGCTAGTGTAACAGATGATATAGGGCTTTGCCACTCAACATGTGATGCTTCTCTTTGATGTTGATTGATCGTAATCTCTATCTCTAGTAAAATATGGAGCTTTTTGGCACTCAGTTTACTGCATTTCACAAACCCTGCTATACACAGTAGATGTATATAAATAAAAAATAATAATAACAGAAAAGCTCACATAAAACTCCACTAGTAAATTTTCCTAAATATGTAGCCCAACTGCATCTGAAGTCACTGTTCATATAACGAGGTCCACATACTAAAGGATCATCAGCATAGTTAGGAAGTAACCTAACCTCCATAGGCTTATTTGTAGCACCAATTATTTCAACTCGCTTCTCTAAAGGTCTATCTGGTAAGGCATTAAGACCTAGAATTATTCAGCGTTAATTTCTTGAAATACTTATTAAAAAAGCTAAATTATTAAAAATATCCTTAAAAAAAGTATACCTTCACAAAGTTTTGTTACAATAATATGTTGCACATGTCTCAGAGTTACGCCGACTGGTTTATAAACACAAATTAGGCCGTTCAATGTTCTAAAAGCGCGTGCAGGGTCTAAAATCTTAACCATTATGTACTCTTTTTATAAATCACCTAATTTATAAACAATATAATTGAAAGAAGGATCAAAACAAAATAATCTGTCAATAACAAACCAGAGACTTTAAAACATTGTCAAATATCAAAATATAATAGTCAAAAATAATATGAGATGGTTCTAAGAATTTTTGGTGGTGGTTTTAAGAATTTTTGCAATTCTGTGATCATATGAATAAAAAAAAATATGGCAATATATGTATATTTAAATAAACTAAATTACAATTTCAAATCATTTTTACAAATTGTAAATTGCAAGTTTATATTATTGAGAAGATGAAATTAGACTTCTGTTTTAAAATAGTTAGTTTGATCACACTCATGAACACAATTTTGAAATTCGTGAACTTGCTTTTAAAATACTTTCAGCCTCCAACTTTTTTTTTTTTTTTAAATAAGACGTTACGATTCTTCACTCAATACATTTTCTGTATTATAAAAAGAAGTAAAAAAAACTCTAATATTTCAATTATTTAAGCTATATTCAAAAGAATTTAAATTTATTCTGAATTTATTACTATAAATACTATAAATCAAAAGATTTATAGTACAGCAACCACCTTTACCACAATAGAATCAAAAGTAAATTACTACCATTTAGTAGAATTAAACCTAATAATGGCAGCACTCAAAATAAACAAAAAAAGCAATCGTCTGACTCGACCGTAGTTTGACTGTTAGTTGACATTAGTGCTAGTCTAATAGTCTGTGGTGTGCAATGGCCGATCGCGAAGACCGTCACCGTCGCGTATCACGGCGCTACCTTTAAGTTCTTCCAAAATAACATTAATAAATAAACTTCCGTAGATAAATAGTGATGTTTATAGTGAAATTGTATTTGTGTTATAGACTGTGCTAAAGAATATGTGTGGGCGTTTCTAGTTAGCGTTTTTATTTCGTGTGAAATTTTTGTTATTGGTAAGTTTGAATTGGTATATTATATGTGTGTTTCAATTATCCAATTCGTATCACACAATGGTTATTGTTGAGTGTCATTTGTTCTGATCCTTCGCGAATATTTGTGCGTTGTGTACACGGCAGGGCACTTCCAACCCGTTCATATCTCGTTGGTTTACGTCGCATCACGCAACTTGTGCCAATTTGCATTATTCTATCACTTTTCTTACAAATGTTTTGTTTTTGTTTCGATTTATTGATAAATTGTTATAAATTTTTGCACATGTTTCTTACAAAGAAAGTTTTAGTAGAGTAGTTCATGTTTTTTTTTATTTTTTCAGAATTAGAGGTATATATAGCTTAAATATTTTTTTAATAGTTTATTTTTACTACACCTGTCCATATATAGTAATGCTATGTGAACCTATCTGTACATAAAAACATTTAATAATTTAAAAAACCATAATATTTTAATGACAGTAATTGTCTGAAGACAATTATTACCTATTTATTATTTTCTTATTGAAGTTTTGTTCATTCACTGCTGGTAATAGATCCCACTGCTGGTAATAGATCACTGATTTCTTCATTATTTCTGTTGTCTGCTCTTTTATTTCATTGTCGGCCCATTGATCTGACATGATCATTGGTCCACATAATTATTTTTAATTTTGATAATTGAAAATATAAATAACAACCAAGTACATAAAATTGTTACTTTCATATTCTTCACTTTTTTATCTTGTGCAAAAAACTTTTTAAGAAAACTTTCTGTGAGTTGTTGTCGACAACAATGATAATATGATTTGATAAATGGAAACTTCTGTTTTTGCCATTTTCAATGGGTTTTCAAGTGATCCTCTTTTTATACTCTCCTTACATTTTGTTAATATTCTTCCTTTACTCCAATAATGTTTCTGTGCATTGTATGGCAGTCACACAGTAATGGAAGAGTTTATATTTATATAGACATAATGCTTGGAGATATCAAGTTGAAATTCAAACCATATACTCAAATTTATGGTCCCATGATTTATTGAAAAAAATGTAATTCAACATTTACTTAAAAAAAATATGGCAGTTGGTCTTCTATTGTACACCAGAGTGTAATGATAATACAAATATAAATAAATATTTCATTTCCTCAAGTGGGGATCAAACCCACAACTGGTTGTATTTACAGTCATATTTTGTGCCTCTGCACCACAACTGCTGCAGAAAAAGCTTGAGATCTGTAATTTTTGTATGGAACCCTCAGTGGGCAAGCCCAATTCGTGCTTGTCCAGTTCTTTTTATAGAAACAATTATTTTTGGTTTATTAATAAATTTATGTATGTCATAATTCCTAATTATATATACATCAACATTACAATAACTACACCATTATTTATAGCTAATGTTGTTTAGTATAAATAACTGACAATCAATATTTATTTTCTATGTTTTATATTTACGAGGAAAATATAAATCTTTTATTGATTCTTGTACTACAAGACTCCTAAGAAAAGTTTGTAGTATTAGAAAATTTTATTGTTATGACAATAAAATATGTTGTTATATATGAGTAAATTCAATAATCTCTGCCTTCTTGAAAATTATCTTTAGATATAATTTGTATATAGTAGAAGTAGGTGCAAGAAGTACAACAGCAAAATTATTATAGCTTGCTATAAGATCTTGACCTGTTGAGTACTATCTTCTCCATGTTAATTTTTTTTTGATGGTGGCACTAGGAGAATATTTTGCATTTGATGCTTTTAGAGAGAGGTCACCATTTAAACTTTTTTTAGTTCTAAGCACTGATCTGAGGTCCTCCCCTTCCAACACATGGGCAACTGTATGGTGGATAATACTAAGAAATTTCTTACTTTTCACAAAAAAAAAATGTTCTTTTATATTTGTGTAACTTGAGTCGAGTCTCTTTCTAGGCTCTAAAGGACTTCTTAATTTTTTTTTTGTCTGTAGCTATTGCGAAGATGTATTATATCTATTTTACAAACATGTCATATGTAACTTTGTCAATAGAACTGGTCACCATTTACACAAGGAATGTCACCGTGATTTCCCCTGAGATAAGATCACACATAATTATGTCAACATCTATGTAATTTTTAAGTAAATTCTATAAAAAATAATGTAAGTTACATAATGTTTAAAAAGTAAATTTTAGCCAATTACTATGATCTGATTTAACTGAAAACTTGACCAAATATACGGATCCATATTTTACTAGTTTAATAAATAATAAAACTATATAAATTAAATTAAGGTTATCTTTTTAATTTTTGTTTTCAATACTGGTTTTTATTTATTCTGCTGCAAACTGACATAAGCTTAGCTCAAATAAACAGATGTGAAAAAGACTAAGTAATAATCATAAAAAAATACTACATTCATTATTAAAAAATACTAGTTATCTTTATTTTGCCAATAAAACATTATTGAGGCTTTTGCCACAACACAAGCTGACTCAACGCTGACGTCAACTCCTTATCACACCTGAACAAATTGTATGTTTGCTAGTTTTAAGTCCGGTTTCCACTGCGTAAGAGAAATGAGCGGGTAATGCTTAGGTGGAACAGACTCTTTTTAAATCAGATAGGTTTAATTTTTCACCAACAAAGAGTTTTTTTACTGTTCGCGCGACTATTTATTATTTGAAATACAAGCATGCAGCCTACTCTTGCAACTCTAACATAATCTTTCATGGTCCCGCTCTTTTCTCGGTGGAAACTGGGCTTTGTGTGTATGGTTAATTGCGGTGTTTAACATCAGCATAGGTACACTTTAGACGTCAGCCGTGGTGGCGCAGGGGGACAATCGTGTGACTTTAAGCTGGACAGGTTGTGGGTTAGATTCCCACTAGGGGAAGTGAAATATTTAATATTTTCATATCCTCGGTTTAGTAACAAGCCAAAGCGCGGCGTTGAGTTCCGCCACTCAACACACAATCCCTACAAAATTCGGCGGTAAGTTGGGAACGTAAGTGTCTTTACGGGAATGAAGTATCTGGTTATGAATTAAATTAGTGTATATTATTCCAATTTTCTTAAGAAAATTGCTCTATTGTTAAACATTGTGTGGAAATTCGAAAACAGTCGAAATTAATGAAGATGAATTGGTAAAATATTTATTAGTTTTTTATTTTAACTGGCCATACACTCATATACATAAATATTCTGAAGTTAAAATATGGTAAAGGAGGAGGCCAGCCGTGACGCAGCGGCACGAAGTGTGACTGTAAAACCGACTGGTTGTGGGTTAGATCCCCATTCGAGGAGATGAAATATTTACTTAAATTTATATTTATATTTCCATTTCTTCGCTCTGGTGTCAAAGCTAAGCGCGGCGTTGAATTCTGCCACTCAACACGCAATGCTACCAGAATTCGGCAGAAAGTGGGCAACAGAGTGTCTTAACACTAGGTTCCCTCTGCCTACCCTGCTGTGTGCGGGATACAGCGTGAAGCTGATTTTTTCAATCTGATCAAGTGTTTTTCTACTTTCTTTGACCAATTTTGTATTATTTCATGTTGTGTGGCGTAATCTGCAATTTGTCTTATGAGATTTAAATTCCGATACATCTTAAATAATTTAAGTACTTCTTTATAAATGCCGTTACGAAACTTTGTGCAAACTTCCGCCAGTATCATCCATACTGTATTACAAGGTCGACTGAGGTCCCTTCCTCTCTTATCATTCTTGCATCACATATTATTTTTAAAATTATTTCATCATTAATTCTATTAGAGTTTTAAATTTATCATTTTGTTTATTTCACAATTAAATATATAAATCATATATATATCATGTACTTCTTTTTGATGTATAAAAGTTCAATCCTCATTTTAGTTAGTTGACAATCCGTTCCCATTAAGATATTTTCGTTCCCCACTTTCTGCCGAATTCTGGAGGTATTGCGTGCTGAGTGCCAAAACTCAACGCCGCTCTTTGCCTCGACACCAGAGCGAAGAAGTGAAAATATAAATGTAAATAAATATTTCACTTCCTCGAGTGGGGATCGAACCAAAAACTGGTCGATTTTACAGTCACACTTTGTGCCTCTGCACCATGACCGGCCTAAACAAAGGTATAAATTAAATTAGTGTATATTATTCGTAACTTCATGCTTTTTCCCACATATGAGGAAAGGCAGAGGGAACCTAATAAGACTACGTTTCACGTTCAGCCCAATTTTCGAGACTATGTATTGAGCAGCAAAACTTAAAGCCGCGCGTACTGGGTATAATCAAATCAGCTTCACGCTGTATTCCGCACACAGCAGGGAGGCAGAGGGAACCTAGTGTTAAGACACTCCGTTCCCCACTTTCCGCTGAGTTCTGAAGGCATTGCGTGTTGGGTATAATAATTTAATTATAATTATTTCCCCCGAGGAGAGATCGAAGTCACGACCGTACCGTACCACATCATACAGTAAAACGCTGTCCAAGTACGACGACTTCAAATTAAAATTAATTAATTCTCAATTTTCGTAGTACAGACTTTCCGTGCACTGGTTGGCAATGAAACATACTTGTTCTACTATTTTTAGTATTTATATACAGGTTCGTGTTACCAGTCCCCCAGTAAGGGTGAATCGTCGCCATGGGAAACCCAATTATATCATGGGGTGGCACCGGAAAGTAACTACATCATAGGCTTAAATTTATTTCACAATTTATATAAAATTTTAAATATTTTTTCATGTATTTTGATATTTTAAAGAGTAAAAGAAAAGACAATATTTCACAACAAGCTTCCACTTGCGGCTTCGCCTGCGTAGTCGAATGTAAATAAGTAATAACTAGGAGTTTTCTGCCGTGTGATCCCGGCCTAGAATAGGATCATCCTGGTACTGGTGGTGTCGTAAGAGGCGATTAAAGTACATGTGGTAGAGTCACGTCGCCAGCAATGGCAACACGCATGGGCAGACTCGACCGGTTCATTACCACCTCCAGCATTTATAAGCGGCGTTAAGTAGTGACTTTATGCCACTGCGTTTCGCATCAGGTAGTGCCGGGCTCTGGCAACGCACCTGTAGCTCCTCAGGTATTGCACGGTGTCGTGGGCGGCGGTAGGCCACTTACCATCAGGTGACCCGAACGCTCGTTTGCCTTGTCCTTTTCCATAAAAAAAGGAGTTGTATGTGATAAATGAATCATGATACATTCTAAGTGACCGAGATAACTCTGACCGCAGAAAGAGCACAGGCTTCTAGACAATTAACATAATTTTGTACAGTCTACAGCTCTCCTCCATTAATGGAATATACAACAGAAAATCATTTTTCTAATTTTCCCAAGCAATAGTTCTTGAGTTTAGAGCGTTCAACCAAACGAACTCTTCAGTTTTATAATATTAATATAGAAATAGAAAATTAAACTTTGTATTTGACGTTTAAGTTATACAGTGTGGTGTTGACTCTTTCGAATAAGCACTAGGTCTTTTAATAGATATTCTCCTCGAACTTGTAATATATTTTTGCTTATGAAAACCAGTTTTTTTTTAAACAAATGAATATTGTTACATTAAAACAACATAAGTAATTCGATTATGTACAGATAATATCTGACTGGCACATATTATGACGGTTGTGGGTTAGATCCTCACTAAAGGTAGTGAATTATTTTCAATATCTCATATTCGGAGGCCAGTCGTGGCGCAGTGGCACAAAGTGTGACTGTAAATCCGATTGGTCGTGGGTTCGATCCCCACTCGAGGAGATGAAGTATTTACTTAAATTTATATTTCCATTTCTTCGCTCTGGTGTCGAGGCTAAGCGCGGCGTTTAGTTCTGCGACTCAACACGCATTGCCTCTAGAATCCGCCAGAAAGTGGGGAACTCAACACTAGGTTCCCTCTGCCCACCCTGCTGTGTGCGGAATACAACGTGAAGCTGATTTATTTTTATTTATTTTATCTCATATTCAGATGTAAAAGCGGAGAACGTTATGTATTAGCATTTAGTATTCTCTGAAAATCTCATGACAGACGAGATAAAGCGTAAAGCTAAATGTATTTTTACATAAACGAGCCACGGCGAATATTTCTTGCGAATTGCGATGTACAACTTGTAAAGAGCAACCTTGAGAGTGACCGTTGCGATGAGGCGCCATGTTTGGACATTGAGTGAACCGCAAACAAGGGAAACTGGATCTTAGCCCAATTGAAATAAAATGTACATTACCATCACCAGTACACCTTAAATCAGATGGTCTGATTGAAATCCGAGGATAAACTTTAAAACGTTTTATTATGCATATTGTAAAAAAAATGTTTAATTGCCTGTCGGTTTTGTATTTAAATGGTAATATAACGTATATTAAAGTTTATGCTTAGTATGGGTTGTAGTGGTTTTTAAATGTCTTTTTTAATTTGGGCAAAAATTGAGTGACGAAAGATTGGCGCAAAATTTATATGAGTAAGAGTGAGTAGAGTATTGAGGATACTAGAGGAAGGTCCTCTACAAAGCTTTAGGTAATGCTTCCAGAATTCGCCGGAAAGTAAAGAACGGAGTGTCTTACACTAGGTTCCCTCTGCCTACTTTGTACCTTGTTGTATGCGAGATACAGCATAAAAAAGTACAATATAAAAAGTGGTATTACTTTCTATTGTTCTGCGTAGGCAGAGAAAATATGATGGTAGACGACGCTCGTATCGTAGTGGCTGATGGAATGGCACCATAACCACGATTTGTATAAAACTAGTATGAGGAAATGGAAATCTTTTACAGTAGAATTGCATTCACAACAAAACTTTATTGCCATTGAAAAATATTATGAAACAAATTGAACATTTTTTATAAAACAATAATAAATGAAACAACTCAATATGTATCGTACAACTAAAAAAGTTCTGGCTTGTTCTTTAGTATAAACTACTAACATGTAGGCTTCTTACATAATTCGGGCGTAAAAAATGTAGCGCAGACTGTGCATTGTGCAGGTCAAGCATCGACCAATTACTATTGAGTAATTGGATTATCGAACTATTAAATTATGATTCAACTGAAAAAAATAATTGTTTTTCTAGAACATTACAAAATAGTGTTAGCGTTTGGTCTGTATAGGAATAGGCATGTGTTTATTTATATTATTTTTATTTCTTGATATCCTGTGGTGCTACCATGGAGTTCACACTGGAAAAGCGTTTGGCTGTAAACGCGATAGTATTTTTTTTTATTCTGTTATCATTGCGTGTTGAATGGCAGAATTCAACGCCGCGATTTAGCAAGTGGTAATCGAACCATCAACTGTCCGTTTTGCAGTCGCACGCTTGTGCCCCTGCGCTATGACAGCCTCAACCGTCACCGCGATGCTTGTGAGTCGATACAAACTCGAAAGAATTAATTATTTATATTTCCTTGAAGAAGTCAGAAAGCTTCTTTTTAAAACATCTCGTTTAATTCCGTCACTCAACCCGCAATGTATTACCCTGCTATATGCGAAATACAGTGTGAAACTGGAAAATTAGGATATGCTAGGTATGATTGATTACTTAAATTTCACTTGGCAGAAACTTCCTAATAGATTCTTCATTAACAAAGTGAAATAAAAAGGAAGTTACTGTAAGTCATAAAGATAAAAAAAATACAACCTAATTAGAATTAATTAATCGTAAAAACCGGATAGTGTTATTATTTCGTTTGCTACAAGAAATGCTACGCACTTTGAATCCGATAAACGCAAGCAAGGTCTCCGATTTGTACCCAAGAGGAAACCAAAGGTTGCGGCGTGATCTCAAGGCCGGCGCCCTACCGACTCATCATATTAATACATTTGACACGATTCTTTTATTGCCACACTATCTCTATAGTAACTTGTTCTCTGCGATAACTTAAGAAGGTCGACTTTTTTATTTTATTTATGTATAAATAATATTTGATGTTATTGGTATTTGGACTGGGTGGGTCTAATTAAAAATTGTGTAGGGCAATCTGTCAATGAGAGTTTCAGGACTTACGATAATCATAAATTTAAATCCCAATTTCTTTTCATTTTCACCATTAATTTTTGTTATTCCATTACATTGTTTTTATTTTCAATTCGATTCAATTCTTATCAACTATTATTTCAATAGAAACGGTTACAATTTCCAAATTTGTTAACAGTTGACTCAACGAGTGTTCAGTTTTGTAAGTCAGTGGGGCTTACGGAAAATGACATAATATACGTCTCGACGACGCTCGATGTTTATAAAAAAGTCACGTATCGAATGAATCGTTTAAGTACAAGGTTTTTTTTTGATCAAGTAAAGAAATTTTATGTATTTTTGTTTTTTTTTTTCAATGTCATGGTTTTGATGAGATGTGGGTCTGGTTTGATTTGATTTTAGAGACATTGTGCCACTGAATTCAGTGCCGCAACTTAACGCTGCGTATTGTGTTCCAGAGCGGTACAATGAAAGTAATTTAAATATAAAAATGTATAAATAATTTAGCATTAAAAGTGGATACACAAAACTGAAATGGATAAACACCTGTATAAAACTACAACTTATGTTTTAAAAAAAAACACTTTTTCTATTATATGTTCTATGTGTATTGCGTATACTCAAATGGAAGTGGAATTTGAACTTGCATTCATTGTGTACAGTCAGAAATATTTCCTCAACGTCAATTCGAGTCATAGAATTTATGAAAAATTAAAACATACCCACCTGGTTTTTCATGCTTGTATTCATTGTCTAATTGATTTATACTTAGTCAGTTAAATTGTAATCATTATTTTTTGTTATTGCTGTTAATTGCACAATAACATAGAGATATATAGTAAATGTTGCCCTAATTAAAAGCAACACAACACCATCGACATCGTAAAAAAAAATGAATACTATATAGTTTAGATAAAAAAAGTCACAAAAATTTAACAAAATAAAAAAAGCTGTTCCTACATACAAGCTAATTTGAGTTTTATGAATTTCAGCAACTTCTCTTTATTAGTTCAATTTAAAATTGAACGTGATAGTAGTATGTTCTAAGCTAAAAGACTACGTTGACAATAGCCCTAATTATCTCTACATTACGTCACGTGTAGCTTTTCTTTCTAATTACAGAAGTAATTACAAACTAAATTAACTTGAACTTAAACTGATACCTATGAGTACATGATATATGACTATTGTTTATTTAAAAAGGAAGTTGAGGAATTTTACTTTTTTTTTTGGCAAAAGAATAGGTTACTTACGGAGTTAATTTACGTACCTATTATACCAATTATCACATCAGGAAATAAGGAATGTGAATTGTTATTGCTTATTGTATTATGTTAAAGCCTTCTAATGGCAGTTTGGGTTTGTGTGGTGTGAACGCCGTGGTTGTCAATTATAACAGGGTAGGCAGAGGAACCCTGGAAACCTAGCATTAAGATCTTCGTTTCCTATTAAGACATTTGCGTTCCGTCGAATTCTTAAGGCATTTCGTTGAATTGTGGAACTCAACACCGTGCTTTGCCTTGTTACAAGAGCTAGGAAATGAAAATGTGAAATATTTTATTACACCGGGTGGGCATAGAACAACCGTCGTGTTTAAAGTCTGCGCCACGATGGTCTTGAGTATAGGCCTCACCTCAATATAATTATCATATATAGCTACAAGAAACATTAGATAGAAGCATCGTGGCAGTGGATGCTTGTAAATGTGACGCTTGTAGTTTCGATTCTCACTCGGGGAAGTGAGTTACTTTCATTTACCCGAACTGATGACAAAGTGCGATGTTGAGATCCGCCACTCTACAGCAATGTCTGGAATTCGGGCTGAAAGCGGAGAACAGAGTATTTTAACACTAGATTTCCTCTGTCTGCGGGATACATCGTGAAGTTAAAAAAACAATTACTTATGTTTACAAACAATTTCAATTAGATTAAATTTCATAATGATCCAATTAACTTAATGATCTATAATTCCGATTTAATTGCGAAATCCGATCTATTCCAAGGACCCGACGCAGTTGTTGCTTAATATTTTCTCTTGTAAGAGGGACAAGGTCGTCACATATCTTATCATTCTTACATTTATCAATATTATCTGCAATATTGATAACGCTACATGTAATATTGATTTAGATGCTGTTGTTTACCTATTTCTATTCTTTATAATTGCGAGGAAAATAAGTGGGTTTAAATAAATTGTTATTATATATGCACCTGAGTTTAGCAAAGCAGGCTTATTAACTCTGTGTAAAGGTTGATGTGTGTCGCGTTTTGAGTTGCGGAAGTTAACGTCGCCTTTTTCTCTTGACCAGAGCAGAGAAATGAAAATATTAAATATTTCGTGTTCTCGAGTGGGAATCAAACCCACAACATCGCCCCGCAGTTTCCTAAAAATATCTAAATACTCCTTTATCTTCAACTCAAAGCACTTTAGGTGAGTATGTAATCACCTGTATATTTGGGGTGATGGTCGTAAAAGTCTAGGCAGATGTTTAAGGGAGGATACACACTATAGTACCAGTCACGGTTCGCACTCGGTCCGATCTGTCTGTTAAAAAAATGTTATATGAAAGACCAGAGAGTGTTCATAGTATAGTGTCGGTCAAGTTCCAGTCCCTATCACGCATTAAGAGATATTTCTCATGAGATGGAACCGCGACCGGCACTATAGTGTGAATCCCTCCTAAGTCTAGTTGGC
Organism: Heliconius himera; assembly: GCA_021202915.1. Lineage (NCBI taxonomy): Eukaryota > Metazoa > Arthropoda > Insecta > Lepidoptera > Nymphalidae > Heliconius > Heliconius himera. The sequence continues at coordinate 321,819 of JAJHJA010000397.1, read as the reverse complement.
GTGTTTGTAACGATCGCAAAACATTACGGCCGGAGCACTTGAGCAAACGTGGTAAACACTTATAGTGATGTTATCGAAACACCTCTTGTAAGTACTAGGTACCACGTAGGTTACTACTGGGTACCTATGTATGTATGTTTGTGTCGAGTGTATACCACGAACAATCGGTAATTGTGGATTGCATTGGAAAAACTAAGCTATGTTTATCAATATCTGTGTTTATTGTTTCTTTCGTTTGATACGTTTGTTGGTGATACGGGGTCTTGTATTTGCATTCTGATAGTGTGTTACATATGTGATGTGATATATTTTATTGTATATTTGAATATAAGCATTAATGACCTTGTGGTGCAGTTGGATATTGTTTTGGTTGCGGTGATAGTTGTGGGTTCGGTCGATGGTTTGAATTATATTTATTAGATTTTTTAAAATGACGAGATACTGCTGCAATATGTGGCAAAAGCAACGGCGTAAACAATACTTTAATTTTATATTAATCCTAGTCTAATCAGACAAATAGCGGCGTTGGGTTCCGCCAAATGTGTATGTCCAATATAGAAAGAACTAGAATAAATATTGAACAGCTACTTAATTATGAAATTAATATGTTAATCAATTATCGCTAAAATATTTTAATGAACATTTATAATCATATTTTCGTTAAAACATATTCTTCAATACAGCGAGTTTCTAATATTTACTAATTAACAAGTCTCTATGAATATTTTGCAATGTAAAGTGTTTGTTTTAAATTTCGCTTTTACTTCGTTACATAAAGACCACAGTATCGCACATTATATTTACTTTATTACGCAATTTTTTATCTAAGTTGCGACATTAAATATGATTTTATATATATTTTTTTACTTCCTATGAATGTATTTTCAGTAGGGACGGAGTGTCTTGACACTAAATTTCCTTTGCATACACTGCTATATGTAATGTATTCTCCGCATACAGCGGATCTCATTTTTCGGGCAGGAAAATAAATATTGTGTTCAATGACCGGTATCAGAACCAATCTTATCAAAATTAATATTTTCTTAATTATAATATTTGGTTATTACTAGTATCTGTATAGTATATTAGAGATTTCTTGGAGATTTTTTATTATAAATCATATGTTAGACTTTTAAATAAATGTTGAAGCGTGTAATTTGAACATACCACTCTGTCGAGCGCCGATTTTTTCTTCCTGACATTTAGTCAGAAAAATACGGAAATCGTTCTCATATACCTACCTAGTTGAGAGAATACATGGCCTTGCCATTGTGTGCGATCGGCGAGCAGACACCGCGACGCGTCGGTCAAAGTCACTGCCAACTGTACCCACAGCCTGTCACAGTCGTGGCAAGTGTTTAAATATACCTATATACGAGTACGTTTGTTTGTTTGACAAAAAATGTTGAGTAAAAAAATGTTTAAGAAATCTACAGTAAAAAAAATAATTTTTTGCAAGATATTGTCGCCATTTTGAAGTAATTTACTTTGTTAATATAGTTAATTAAAGTGCAGTGTTAAGCTCCGCCAACTGGTACACAATCTTTTTAAAATACTGTGGAGGAGTCGATATAGGTACATGAACAGGCCACAGTGGCCATAAACGCGATGACTCTCTATAGTAAGAAAACATACGGCGGTGATTTCTATCACTCCATGCGCGGAAAACGGAGTGATTTGACACAATTTGACAAGCTCTACCTAATTCCCCCTACTGATATAAAAATGATAAAGGCGAAAATATGTATAGATATAAACGTTATTAAGGTATCGTTTGCTCTCTTTCTTGAGCCTAGTTTTGTGATATTACAAGATGTGATTTCAATGTAACCGCCTCTAGGCAGCGATAGAGTTGTCCTCATTGCACCAGAGACCGAGACACGCAATATGTTGTCCTTGCCCCGAATGATCGGACTAGCTAATGTCTTAGACATTAGAACATTATGCATTTTCTTTTCAAAATCAATCACTAGTATTTTTTATATGGGCTGGATTTATTATGTACTTAATATTTTATGTATGTATGTATTTTTTTTATTATGTTTTACGATAATTTGCTGTTCGTATGCAGATGTAAAATTAGAAAAATATATAATAAGATCTCCCTTTAATACTTTTCATAAACCTAAATTCCTCGAAGTTTAATTATTAAAATAATTCATTTTAATCTCCACTTCGACTTCTTTATGTGTTTTATTTACATATATATATATATATATATATATATATATATATATATATATATATATATATATATATATATATATATATATATATATATATATATATATGCATATTAATTATACCCTAACCTCGAAAAATTTTATGTCTATGTATAAAATATAGTTTAGTTTTTTATTTTAAATATCTCAGTCTGTTGAATATATAATTTTTCAGTGTGATTTAAAAAATAACGTTATCCAGCATACAATAGTTTTAAATAAATAAAGAGTGAGATGATCTTTCATCAGATTCTCTATGACTATCTAACATTCTAGAAATTATAGATAAAATTATCCGTAGTTAGTAAGTAAGTTGTACAGCGCGATCACAAGATATCTCTGGCGGGTACAATTGTTTAGCATCTTTGGCTTTAGCGGGTCCATGTGTCCCACATAACCCGATCAAGTCCCACTCGGAGGTATACCCGTGAAAGAGTTTCCTCACAATAAAAAATGCCTTAATGGGAACGGAGTGTACTAACTGTAGGTCACCGGGTTCCCTCTGCACACCCCGTGCGGAATAAAGCGTGAAACTAAAAAAAAGGGTTACAAAATATGTAAGGGACAGGTGAATGCGCTTAACTAAAGATGTTCGTGTTGCAAACACTTAGAATGCACGTAACCGTTATACAACGCGCGCCGGTCGACGGGCTAAACTAGTTCGGACGCGGTTTGGGCTGACCTTAAATGGTCGACCCCGATTGTCGTAACTGTTGCTATCTCGATCTTAGCTTCTTAGATGTATTGTTATATTATTGTTTACAATGGGAACAGTGTTTTAACACTAGGTTAGATCTTTTCTTAACCAGCTCGAAAGCGGCAGATGCATGATTATACAACATTGTGAAATGGACTTTCTGGTTACATATTCTGCAGTTTTATAGGTAGAACAAGATCATTACGTCTTTGGTCTTTTATTTTCTGTCCATCGTACATGAAACGGAATTACTTTCTTTTTTTTTAAACATTACTAATAACAGGTAAAAGGCAGGCGAAAATAGCCATTTTTAATTTGCTTTTAAGAATAAAAGTTGATCGATTTATTTCTATAATTTCAAGTTATTATTAATATTTAAATTTAAATATTAATAATAACTTGAAATTATAGAAATAAATCGATCTAAAATCACTCGCTTCATGTTTATCGTCTGAATTCAGAATTCCATAACAACAATCAATTTTATGGAGCTGTTCGTAAACTATTAAAGTTTGTTTTACATAACATGAGTAGGTACATGTAGGTACTTTATTATGGCTTGACTTGGAAATTATTTCTAAGAGACATACGCAAGAAGGTCAAAAACTACTAAACTGTTTTTAAATATATGACAGCATTTATAACGAGGCCGGTCGTGGCGCAGCGGCACGAGGTGTGACTGCAAAACCGACTGGTTGTGGGTTCGATCCCCACTCGAGGAGATGAAATATTTACTTAAATTTATATTTCCATTTCTTCGCTCTGGTGTCGAGGTTAAGCGCGGCGTTGAGTTCTGCCACTCAACACGCAATGCCTCCGAAATTCGGCAGAAAGTGGGGAACGGAGTGTCTTAACACTAGGTTCCCTCTGCCTACCCTGCTGTGTGCGGGATACAGCGTGAAGCTAATTTAATTTTTAATTTTTTTATTTATAACGAGATTTTTTTTCATGAACTCTTGTCGCAAATACGTTTACCAATGAATTTGGGTATTTGGATAAATAAATTTGGATAAATTTTAGTTCATTTATATTAACTTGTAACGTAATAAAATGTTTTGTTGTGATGTTACTTTATCCTTGTTTCGATTTGATTTTGTTTTGTTGACTTTGACTATCCCGAACTGAACCTGGAATCCTGGTGCTTTCTGGCGAATTTTGCGTCATTGCGTGTTGAATGGTGGAACTCAACACCGCTTTAAAAGGTTGAAAGGTTATAATATAATATTCATTAAGATATTGTTAGCGTACTCGTGTAAAAGAGGGTAGATTTAGGTGGAAAATAACTATAAAAGCAGTGGAGTTGTGTCAATCGGGGGCAGTTGCTTGTTAGTGACGGCCCCTATTGGAAGGAAACTAGTGTGAAATATTGTTAGTAGGTGATACATATCATTTATTGCAATTACATAGTATCTCTTTCAAAATAGTTTAGAATCATATAGACGATATGTGTTTTTAGCGTGTTTTTTTTTTAAAAACGTTACCCACTTCTGATTTCTAACAATATATTAATTTCGACGGTATCGTGATGTAGATGGAGAGTTTTTTTTATCATGTACACACCACGTGTCAATTGTAAGCTGGTCTTCAGTAGACTTATCACTAGGTCCTATATCTATTCTACAGAACGCAAGTTATGCGTGGAAATAAAAAAAGCCTGACTTGAACCACAAAAAATGCTAACAATAAAGTAATCTGTAACAAGCGCAAAAAATATGTACGTAGCTCCATGAAAATATATGACTTAATTGGCTTGGACAGTTATCAATAGGCGCGGGTTTGAAACCCGCTTCTTAATTTTTTTTATACGTTTCTTAATATATTGTATTGTTATCATCGTCTATCAAGACAAATGATCCATGTGAAATCAATCCCGCCGCTACATTACAAAGCGTTTGATTAAAGAATTAAGAGAAAGGGAACACCAGTTCCTCATACCGGCACGATCTAGATCAGGGTTGCGTACTGTTTGAATATAACAAGTTTATCATATTTAGGAGGTTGTATGGCCTTCTCTAAAGTTTTAAATTAATTTTGTGCATTTTTTTTTATAAAACAATTAGGAAGTCGAAATAATTTTATAATGTGATTTTAAAAAATATGTTAAATATATATATATTTTTTAAATTAAAATCAAAAATTAAATTAGCTTCACGCTGTATCCCGCACACAGCAGGCTAGGCAGAGGGAACCTAGTAAGTAAGTTAAGACACTCCGTTCCCCCTTTCTGCCGGATTCTGTGAGTGGCAGAACTCAACGCTGCCTCGACACCAGAGCGAAGAAATGGAAATATAAATTTAAGTAAATGTTTCATTTCCTCGAGTGGGGATTCATAGTTCCACCTTGTGCCCCTGCGCCACGACTGGCCTCATATATATTTTTAATTTATAAATAATTTAAGTAATTATTATATTATGTACATAAAGATAATAATTTATTCAAAAAATAACAATTGTACATACAGATGATGTTTTTGCACACCCCTAATATAATGGTTTGCAGTCAAATCGCGCGTGTGTGTCAATGAACTTGTGCTCTCCGACGGCGGCTGATCGCGACCGTTTATGCCGAGCTTCTTCTTTTGTACGTAAATACATGAATATTGCGTATGATATTGTTCCTTTTTGTCCTTTTTGACCGACTGCATCAGAAAAAAGTGTAATGTTTTTCGGACGTATATATATATATGCACATTTCTTTGTACGCCTTTCAGAATTAACACAATTGTAAGAGTGACATAGATACAGATAACAAATTATATAAATTATGTTTTTTTTAGACTATATAAAGTTTCAAAATATGAAAATTAAGTTGTGGTGTTTTTGTTTTTATTATAATTAATTAGGTATTCTTATTTTTACGCGTTCAACTTTTTTTTTATTTGAAAAGTAAAGAAACTAGAGTTAAGACACTCAGTTTTGATACCAATATGGCCTATGATGAAAAAAACAAGTAGAAACCAAAGTGGTTTTTTATTAAAATATACACATTTCTTTTTTACATTAGTTTCCTTAAATATTTACACAAAAAAATTGTGGTAAAAACCTGCTATCCTCGACCTAACAGCGAATTTTAAGGCCATTTTTATCCGCTGACATACATAATTACATACAGATCAATAAAGTATATTACTAAATAATATATAAAAACTAGTAACCTATTTCCGACGTTTCAACTCGCAATGCCTCGAAAAGTTCGGTGGAAGGTGGGGAACGAAGTGTATTAACTCTAGGTTCCCTCTGCCTATTCTGTACACGGGATACAGCGTGAAACTAATTAAACTATTTTATGAGATTGAGACGCAAACGGAAAGTGCAATAGGTACTGTGGAAAGTGGCAATGGATCTTATCTCTTAACGGTCGACAAAGAAGTATAAATGTTTCTATAGCATATAAATATTTGTGTAGTACATAGATAAATAAAATGATTTTATTTGTTTTGTTTTCTAGTGTCTTCTTTTGTTTTATAGTATAGTAATAGTAATAGTCCATCATTGGTAAACTTATATAGTAACATTAAGTTAAATACGGCGTTCAACTCCACCACTATTGAACGCCTTGCCTCCTGAATTGTCTTGGTGGTTCCTACGTTCCATCTGCCTACATTGCTGTGTGCTGGAAAAAAATATTTAACAAAAATCTTCAGTATAAACATATATATAAAGACGAAAGATAGATCCTTTGGTAGTATACATAATAATATCTCTATTTTACCAACTCAAGGAACAAAAATAACAAAAAAAATAAACATACGCTTACGATGATGATGATGATGATCATGAAATAATATAACCTACAGCCTTTAAATAAATGGACTATATATTAGTAGAGATTTTGAAGTATGTAAATATGTAATGTAAGTAAACATTCGTCGTCGTATCGATATAGCGATAAGCTATAAGTGCTATTAAATTGTTAAATATCTTTTAACCTTGAATGCTTGTTAATCTTTTTAAGAGTTGATAAGGAAAGGGAATTTTATGTTTATTTGAATTGTAATCAATCAAATGTTATTTTTATATTTTTGATCAAAGTTTTCTTTTTTTATTTATCTTGAAATAAGTAATAGGACATTAAAAACATTGTCATGTTTTATCAAAAAAAATCAATGTTAAGTATGGTTTTTTTTTTAAATTTCTATACTATTGTATCATATTTTAACCTACTTTCATACAAAGAAAAAACAAACGTTTTATATTATTGTATATGTATGTATGTCTGTGTAACACGTAACTCAATTCCCATCGTCATTTGTTGTCATCACGTTTCACCATTCTTCTAGAACTCTTGATATCAATTGTTATAATTATGACTGCTTGTTTCCACTTGATATTTCCGCTATTGTTTCTTTTATCTTTTAACGGATAGTCAATAGATGTGTTGTTGGTTCGAATCCCACATAAGAGAATGGCGTTTTGTTAAGAATATTTTTATTTTCTATTCAGCTTGTTCATGGTTTCAGTTTAGGCCACTAAAATTATATCTTTTAATAAATTTGCTTTGTATATAAAAAGTAAAAATTATAAAGAAGAAATTTGAAGAACTACAAGTTTAAATAACTAACCAAACTTATTAAGGAAAAGTGTTATTTAATTTTCAAGAAATCATCCTCAATACATTTAAAAAGTAAACTTATGATTTATGAGATATATATTTGTACTTGTATGTTTGTATGTATTTGTATTAAATGATGTTCATTCTGACGCAACCCTCGAAACCTCGTGAGCTTCTGTCTGTAACACGCTGCTACCGTGATTGATGAGGATCGCTCAGCAAATGTATACAATTAATAATTTTGCAGAGTTTCGTTATTCGTTCCGTGTCACGAGTTTTGATAGATTTTAAAATATTTATAAAGTTAAGGCTTTGTGGGATGGAGACATTGCGGCGTAATGGATGGAATTATCTTCCTTTCCTAGTTTCGAATTAGACAGAAGAAAACTGGGAACCTTGAGTGAAGACACTCGGTTACCATTAAGACACTTTCGTTCCCAACATTCTGCCGAATTCTCCGGGCATTACATGTTCAATGGCGGATCTCAACGCCGCGCTTTGCCTCGTTACCAGAACGAAGTACAAAAATATTAAATATTCCATTCTCCCAAAGGGGTAATCGAACCCACAACGGTCACACGCTTATGCCGCTGCTGCTCACACCCTGCGCCACGGCGGGCTATAAGTCGAGTTGACCGTCTTGATACTCTCTGTTTATCCTTCTATACATAACAGGGATAAAGAATGAAGTTGAAAAGCAAAAATTGATTCCTATACCGTGAATAGAAGTTTTACTTGTATAATGTAAAATTCGTGCAAATCTCAAATATTTCTTTTGTCAAAACAGATATAAATATACATTTGTATGAATAATGTTATCGTACTTCGTAATATATTTACCTTGAAGTGAACATTCGCTATTTATAATATATTTTTTTATTAATAGTTAAATTAATGTCGATTATTTCCTTATCTATAATGTAAACACCTCAATATAATCTGATGGTTTTATACAAGGTGTAAAGGAAGAATGATCGTCTATTGATAATACTATTAAATGGGTGTAAATATGTTTTTTTCTGATTTGACACTCAGGTTCCTTCTGCCCACCCTCTGCTATATTTACGGTCGCTGTCCCGCTGTGCTGCAACGGCTGTGTTTATTTTTCTTATATAATATGTACTTTGCTTTGTCATAACGGTAATATATATTAGATTTTGGAAAGTAGATCCAAATACGATGCAATGCTCTTGTTGGAATGCAACTTTGTACACTCATCGATTACAGTTATCGTTTAATTAAGACAGAATTCATATAAATGAACATGTCACTAAGTTCAGTCTACCTTATTGGATATAATATAATGATTTTGTAGTAAGATTTTTTTAAGTATTATTCACAGACGGGGAAAAAATATATTTAGAAATTTATAAAAAAAATAACGTAGTGAGACTAGAACTCACGCCTTTTGTTTATGTCCCACTAGCCAATTAAGTCATACATTCTTATGGAGGTACATTTTTTAACTTGACGCTTTTTGCATTTTGACAACGATGGTGTAGTAAAAAGTTACTTCTGTTTTGCGCTTTCCGGTTAATTAGAGCGCACTCGTATTTTTTTTCAGCATTAGGCTGTATTTCACACTTATGAGGGTAGGCAGAAGGAATCTGAGAAGTGTTAAGACACGCAGTTCACAGTAAGACACTTCCGTTCCCTAGTTTCCGCCGATTTTTTGAGTGATGGCACTCAATACACAAAGCGCTGGCTTATCCTTGTTACCAGAGCGACGAAATGAAAATAATAAATATCACATTCCCCTGAGTGGGAAATGAACCCTCAACTGTCATGTACGTCACTGTCGCACCTACACCTACCACCACGACTGGCCTCCTGGCCTACTTTTTAAAGTAATTATTAAAGTTTATTATAATAAACTAAGAGCATTAGAATTTAAAATTAAAACAATTGCGTGCAAGCGACACTAGCGGCGTCAGTGTAAAACAAATATCATATTTCTACTCAACAAATATCTATTTCAATTTACGTTCAATGTTGCAATAGTATTTACCTGATAAACAGGAAAGGGGGTTTCCCCAATTATTATAGATGTGGTAGCATTAACTGATAAATAATCTATACTTCTTTACTTACTATTATAAAACTGAAAAGTTTAAATGAGGCCAGTCGTAGCGCAGTGGCACAAAGTGTGACTGTAAAACTGATTGGTTGTGGGTTCGATCCCCACTCGAAGAGATGAAATATTTACTTAAATTTATATTCCATTTCTTCGCTCTGGTGTCGAGGCAAAGCGTGGTGTTGAATTCTGCCTAAGTGGCAGAATGCCTCCAGAATTTTGCAGAAAGTGGGGAATGTCTTAACACTAGGTTAGGTATGTGTTTGCGAGTTCAATCGCCACTTGGGTATAACGAATATATTTTTTGTTCCCGCTTTGACAATACAACTACTATACTAATAAAGCATGGCGTTGATTCCTGTCACTTAACACGCAAGCAATTACTTTCAAATTGTCTCTGATTCACTCGGAACACCGAGATCGTAGTGACTTGACGTTGTATCTGGAAAAAATATGCTAGATCATATAGTATGTACAATATGTAAGTATATTTGATGATGTGGCTTATTATTTGTAGCATTTAGAATCAACACGAGTCGCTTTTTGCTGTGCCATTACAAAATTAAATAGTAATTGGTTCAATTTTCTATTGAGTCAGTTGTTTCGTAATTTACTTCAACTATTTATAAGTTTTTTATTCTAATACGCTGAAATGATTGTTTATATTAATATATAGTGTAGACGCCTAATGTAAGAAGTAAAGTAGGTACGCATTAATCAATCAATCTAGTATATATACTACCTATATTAGTAGTAACGTGCGTGATACTTAGATTTAGGGCAGCAATAGCTTAGTTATTATTTGAGGCCTGTCACCGTCGCTACTTAAACCTATACTTATATTGTAAAGTTGATGTTTTGTTTGGTTAAATCTCAGGAACTAACGAATCGAAAAATTCTTTTCGCGTTGGATTTTGAATTTATCGAGTTGAGGCCAGTCGTGGCGCAGGGGCACAGTGATTGTATACGCAACTGATTGTGGGTTCGGTTCCCTACTCGTGGAAATTAAATATTTATTTAAATTTGTATTTCAATTTTTTCTCTCTGGTGTTTTGCCACACAACACGCAATCCCTCCACAATTCAGCGGAAAGTGAAAACGGAAAGGTTGTGGGTTCGATTCCCACTTTTGGAAATATTGAATACTACCGTCCACTCGCGGCTTCGCCCGCATACCACTTATAATTCTTTTATTATGCTGCATTTTAAGATAATCAATATAAATTATATAATCAATACAATTTATACTTTTAATAATTTTGAAAAAGTACAAGTGCTACATGGCTACTTACGAGGACGAAGTCGGCGTCAAGGACTCGTGCCTATGCTCGCGGCCGCAAACGGAGCGTTGAAATATTTTAAATTTCCATTTTCTCAAAAAACGTATACTACGCTCAAATTACATGCTATAAAAGCCAAAGTATATCGTCATAAAATTGCCTTTATAATGGAATAACTATCGCTCGTTTCAATATCTTTATCAAATAAAAAACGTTTAAATATCACCTTGCAATTTTCAATTATTTTTTGTCATAAAATGCTTTATTGTTACTTATTTATAACAGTTATTACTTGTTTTGATACAGCGCGGCATTGAGTTCCGCCACCCAACACTCAATCTTTCAGGGGACGGAAGTATTCTTATGGGAATGGAGTGTCTTAACACCAGGTTCCTAAATTCCCTCTGTCCTGTCTTGTGCTGGATACAGGCTGCGTGAAGCTAAAAAGATAATTTATAAATTTCAATAAAAATATATAAAATTGTAAAACACAGTTAGGTATATGTTTATCGTGACATAATAATATCATCACGCGAAACGTGCGACGCAGAACAAGTTAAATGTAACACATGTGTCACGACTGGCCGATATCAAACTGGCAAGAATTTTAATTAGTTTTAAAATTATCTATTTTTGTATGTATGTGTATAACCTTAATATGATCTAAATGTACTGAATTCACAGCCCATTTTGGTTTGTATCGAGAATAATAGGTATGGATCAGTGTGCGCGTAGTGCAAGCGATGGTCGTGGTTTCAAATTTAGGGCGTATACAGTATGTATAGTAAGACTACAGCGGTTCTGGGGAAATTAATTATTTTCATTTTCTCGTCCTGGTAACCAGATCAAATTCGGTTTTAAGCTCCGTCACTCAACACAAAATTTTTCGAAAATCATGTGGTGCATGGAGAACGGAGTGTCTTAACAGTAGGTTTTTTTTACACATCCTGCTATATGCGATTTACAAAGTGAAGCTGAAAGTGAATGCTACTTTAGGTTAGATGACAAGACGAAACGTGGTCTACACTATGTAGACTACGTAACTAGGACTCTATTTTATCTACTAAAAAAGTGGGGCTCTAATGCTGAGAAAGGTTGTTTGTTGGTTGTTTATTCTGCAAAATGGCTTAAATAATTTTAAAAGATTTTGAATATCGTAAAATTAAATACATATATATTTATTCTACATAATAACTTTTTGCTGTAAAAATAGGTAATTATTTAATCTTTCTAAATGAATGATAACTAGCAAGTAATTTGAAAATAATGATGTAGAAGTGTTTTTTTAAGAATATTACCGAGAACGTTATTAAATGAGGCTACGATAAATAAAAACATAATTTTTAACACACGCCGGAAGTTTTCATTTTCCCCCTTCCATTTACATATCAAATGCACGAACACTACAAAGGAAATATAATCTGACAAATCAGCTGCCGTTACAAGCATAAATATGTAAATCATTTATATTAAATTACTTTTTAAAATAGGAAATAGAAAAATGCGATGTTGAGCTCCGTCATTCAACGGTAATAGCTCAAAAATAGGGGTAGAAAGAGAAGAACGTAGTGTCTTAACACTAGAATAGCGACAAATTTTAAATATAATTGCCATGTTATTCTATACGTTTAGTAACATTGTAGACATCGAAAAGATACTATCATTCATCATATATTATTTTTTTATTATATTTATATTCATCATATATTATTCATCAATAGAATGTATGAAATCGCGAAATGCGTGAATGTGGCTATACTTATTTGGTTCTAAAACAATTGTCATTGAGCAATTTGTCACCGCCAGTCACCGCCCACTGGTTTATTTAACAAAGAAAGTCAACGACGCGCCAACACTTTATCTTTGTTTTGCAAAGTCGGAATATCAAATTTTAAAATCAATCACAAAATATATATAAATAATTTATTTTTAGTATGCTTTGTCTGCGATTTCGCTAGAATAAATAAATGGAAGTAACTAAGGTCTGTAATTATAAATCGCTCTCAACTCTGAGATCGGTCTTGAGAAGCCGATTTCTTTCTGGTATGGGTTACATTGACACGATAAAGTGATGTAAGTCGTTGATGTAAGTGACGAAGTGTTTCGATTCAAACTCCTGAGATTAACTAAATCCAAACCTATTCCTAAAATACCACATAGTAAACAGAAAAAAAAGTGAACCAGTCGTTTCCAGGTTCCCTCGCAAATAGTTTCTCGCACGAGTGCGAGTGTTCGTGATCGAAGTTTTCACGTCTATAGCATCCTCGGTCAACAACCGGAGCGGCGCGGCGCGGCGGTGACGGTCGCCCGGCGGCGTTGCGGATTTTTTGCCCTCTCCCCAAAGAGAATTCATCAATTTATCAATTTCGATTAACTTTTTTGTTTTTTAAACGCTGTTTTTTGTTAATTAATATATTTTTTTTAAGTTTAATGTTTTAGTTTTATTCTATGATTTAAAATAATTATTTGAATAGTATTTTACGTTGTCCTTTTTAGGAGGGGAGCTTTAAAGAGAAAACTAAGAATGGTATATAATGAAAACGAAAATATTGAAAATGGTAGCCGAAAAGTGGAGAGCGGAATGTCCTCATAAAATAATAAAACTGAAATTTTTAAAAATTTACTGACTTTGCTAATATAAATACTAAGTAGTTATTCAAATTCAATATAAGTACATGATAACCAAAACGACACTACAAAGGCTAAATGATTGATAAAGGTTGATGAAGGAAAGGGCGTGTGAAAGTTACCGCCGCGCCGCCAGGAACAGAGCGGTGGATATGAAAGACTATACGAGAAAGCGATTTGACGAGGGTTAACGGACAGATTGTATTTACATATTGTGGTTGAAGTGTCGCGTATGAAGTAGTTTCACGCTTTTTCCCGTTTTAGGTTCCGTTCTTAGGTTTCCTTAATTACTGAAATATTAACATTACATGTTAATACGGAAATAATCGTTATTTATATTTTTGAATTTGAAAGTATTGTTTCGTTGAAATGTATATAACATTAAAATATTCATTGGTGCACAATATCATATGTTATTATTTTTCCATTCCATAGAAAAATATAAAAAAAAGATATTTATTTTAATGTCAATCTTCTACGGTGTTCATACTATATTATTTGTATATATGTATATATATAAAACAAGATCGATCACAATAGAGCACAGTCTACTCACAATTGCGTCTCGTCACGCCACAAAATAGACAACCATACAAAAACGTTATTTATGCCTTTCTTTGTTTCATACATTAAAGTCATGAGGAAATAAAGACATGGTTTTTTTTCGCTTGGTGTAATTAATGTTTAAACCCACGGTACCCTTATATCAGTCATGCGTGACGAGCTTGCCTTTAATTTTAAAATATAAATTCACCTTAAAAACGTAAAGTTCCTGTTGGTTCATGCCTGACTGCGTACGGATAGTTAAAAATAGTTATATATAGGTATACTTACTCGATTTTGTAGACACTAGTTCTTTTAAAACTAGGTTCCCATGTTCGCTTCGCTTACCCTGCTATACTTGGAAAACAGCAAGAAGCTAAAAACTATTAATTTACGCGACGTTGAGTTACGCCATTCAACATAGCTAAAAAGCATGAATACACTTTTTGTACGTATATTTTCTGGTTTAGTTAATATTTCATTAAACAAAACTAACGGCCGGTTTCTGAATTGAGAATTTGAAGTTAAGAACGTCTCAAACTGTACTCAACTTGTACTTAAGCATTTTTTTGTTTCTAAATTGAGTTTTCTCAAACCATTCTCAATATTTGAGCATTTGACTGAGTAGCGTGCTCAACATATGCTTTTGTACGTATTTTGCGTTTCACAACTGAGCAAAACACGTTTGACAGTGCTCAAACCATACTTATGTCAGTGTAAAGTTAAGCGTGCGGACGCGGCTGCTTAAACTGTTCTCAAATCTGTTTCTGGTACTTTTTGTGAGGAAAAAATTGTTGTTCGCGACGATATAAATTTTGTGTGCTCTATCTACGAAATACAATTTATATTTTTAAGATAATGAGCGACGACGATACATCTTTGTCGTCTTTGGAGATGCCTCAACTGCGTCCACGCAGACAACGACGCTTTCGCAGAATACCCAGAATTCGACGTGATTTCTTTACGGACTACAGTGAAGAAGAATTTAAGAGTCGCTTCCGCTTCAGCAAAGCGTCAGTCACATTTATTTTAAACAAAATCAAGCCAAAGTTAGTGCGTAACATACAACGGCGGGATTGCATTTCTCCTATGTTGCAGTTATTGATAGCTTTGCGATTTTATGCAACAGGAAGCTTTCAGGCAGTAGTAGGGGACACTGTAAATGTAAGTAAGGCGACAGTGTGCCGTGTAGTGGACAAAGTGACCTGTGAAATCGCATTGTTAAGAAGTAAATATGTTCGCATGCCCACTGCTCAAGAAAGACCATCAGTAGCAGCACAGTTTTTCGAAATAGCTGGATTTCCTAGAATAATTGGAGCAGTGGATTGCACTCATATTAAAATAGTATCACCAGGAGGAAACCGAGCTGAACTGTATCGAAACAGAAAGGGGTATTTTTCTGTTAATGTGCAGGCTATCTGTGATGCTAACTTAAAAATTCAAAGCATTATAGCTCGTTGGCCAGGTTCAGTGCATGACACTACAATTTGGAATGACTCCCCACTTGCTGCACAATTTGAAACAGGTAGATTTGGATCATTTCTTATCCTAGGTGACAGCGGCTACCCATGTCTAAGATACTTGATGACACCTATCTTAAATCCGACTACATCTCCTCAAGAAGCATACAATCGAGCCCATATAACAACACGCAACACAATAGAAAGATGTTTTGGTGTTTTAAAAAGAAGGTTTCCCTGTCTGCAATCAGGTATGCAACTTAAGCTTCCAAAGGTACTAAAAGTTATTGTGGCTTGTGTTGTGTTGCATAACATGACTCTTCATCTTGAGGATTACATTGTGCAAGATGAACTTGTACAAGAAGACCACTATGATGAAACCGTACCCCAAGCCCATACACAACATTTTGCTGCTAGAACAGCAATTGTGGAAAATTATTTCTCAACATAGAAATAGAATATATATCTCTCATTATATAAGTGTATTTTGACATATATTTTACCACAGGAGTGTTTTAAGTTTATTATTATTATTATTAAGAATAGAATAAAATACTTTCCATAGTTAGATTTGTTACTTGTATGTATCAAAATTATTTTGTTTATGCTCTTATCATAGCACATTGTGCTATGTTCAATTTAAATCAGTAAAAATAAGTGTTAAATTTAGTATTAGTATATAGATTCCTTGTACATTTTGTTTATAAAAAATATTTTGTGTATAAAAGGCTAATAAATAAAACATTTTTTGCATAACATTTGTTTTTTTTTTAATTCTAATTAAAACTTAACAGTCTCAAAAATCACATAATATATTGACAATAATACTGTAAAATATTAACATAAGTATACATTTAGGAACATATTATTTGTAAATATTTCTATAATACTAATGTTCTATAACAATATCAGTCCACACTAAAATTAAACAAAATAAAACAGTAAAAAATTAAACATTTATAAGTATTATGATAGTCCTAATTATTTTTTGCCTTTTCTCGTTGAATCTTTAATATTTCAATTTCTATGTCATACTTCTTTTTCTCATATCTAAATCTTTGCATTTCAGTTTTTTTTTGGTAACAGGCCAACTCTATTTTTTTTTTAAAATAAATTCTTTTTAGCATTTCTGCTGAATGCATTTTTGATAATGTAATTCTTCTTATTTTTTGTTTCTTTTTCCTATGTATGGATGGATTAGTTTTGTGTACTTGCTCTTTTTTGGAATTTTCTTCAACATTTTCTCCTGAAAAATTTAATTTTAATAATTATATGAATATATTATTGTCTGTTATAAAATTTAAGATCTAGGCCTACCAAAATATTCAGCTGCTTCATCATATGGGTTTACATCGGGATGGATTTGATTGTCCAAAACTGAAAGTATTTGATATTCACTCTCTGTTATAGTAGGTGTAAAAGATCCACCACCGGTTTTCTTAATATTTTTCTGAAAAAATATTGAGGGAGTTGAAAACAATTTTAACATAAATTTTAAGTTTGTATTATTGTTTATTTGAAAAACATAAAAATAGGATTTGAACTGGCACTGTTTGGAAACTGTTCAACCACCACAAGAGGTGAAACTTTATTAGTTTCCCAAAATAATATTTTTCTTTCCAATGTATATTCATGTATTTGTTGTATCAAAGTAAGGTAACCTGTTCATCAGCACACTTTTTTTTCAAATCTTTTAGTAGATTTTCATTTATAATAATCTGAAAACAAAAAATATTAACATGAAGTTCCACAACTCTTAAACTAAAAAAAAATTCTGTTTAGACATTATGAAAGTTTATGTAATCATCAAATTAGATATATAGTAACACTATACATAGATAGAGTTACATTAAAAAATATATAAAATCAAATCAAAATCAGCTTAATGCTGTATCCCGTACACAGCAGGGTAGGTAGAGGGAACCTAGTGTTAAGACACTCTGCTCCCCACTTTCCGCCGAATTCTGGAGGTATTTGAGTGGCGGAACTCAACGCCGCGCTTTGCCTCGACACCACCATATTTAATTTCCTTGAGTGGGGATCAACCGACACGACTGGCCTCATACAAAATATATAAATATATATGAATTATTTAATAATTTTAAAGGTGTGACTCAAAATACATACACTTTCATTATTTGCTTCTTCGACTACCACAGTTTGCTCGTCTTGGCTACTCGTTGATGGTTGTGTGAAAAAGTCTTCATTTGTCGTTTGAAGAGACAGTTGCTCCGAGTATCTTTTTTTCTAAGCATTTATATAACATTAGTTATGGTATTTTTATGGTTTCTTTTATTAATTACAAATATTTTCGAAAATGGCTATGCCGATATAATTTGTTATTAATACTTACATTTTTGATGGCAGAATCTTTTCTTGCGCGATGCTTAATATTATTATAAAAATGTTTTAGCATGTCTTCTCGTCTGTTCCCAGTCGTACATATGCTGTTGTATTCCATAACAACAGATTTCCAGGCTGCCTTTTTTTGTTGCACAAAATATGCTCCTGTCCTCTTACAATCTATAACGTTTTGGTATCTGAAGCATAATAATAAAAAGTAGAACTAATATTACAACAATAATGCCATATATATTGAGAACAGTGTAGCAATGTTATTGAACACACTTACTTTGATACTATTGAAAGCAGATTATTTTTTTCTTCTAAAGTGTAGTTAGGTGACCGCTTAGTTTTTTGTTTTTTATCCATTTCAGAGCTTATATATTAGAAATAAACTCACTCCGTTGTTTATATTTATTTTCCAGTTGACACTAATAGTCCGTTTTATTTAAACATGTGAAACACAATCAATGACTTGACAATGAACAATTATGAATATTTAATTATTTGAAATTATTAGTTTTAAATAGCACTACTACATGAAATATTAATTATACGAATACGTTATACATTTAGGAATGTTAATTTTGTTTTACACTTAAAACTAATACACAATTTCGCAGATTGCCGATAAGTATCGGTTTTTATACGTGTATGGGAACGTAACAGCCGTGCTCAAAGGTATTTGAGCAAATGATCAGTTGATTACAGTTTGACGAAAGTACGTTTTTAAGTGTGAAACGCAAAAAACTTAAGTGCGTACTCAACCACTTGAGAATTCTCAGTTGAGATTTTGTACTTTTCTCAATTCAGAAACCGGCCGTAAGTCCTTGTTCAGGTGGAAAGTAAAACAGTGATGTTTCATCATTTGCTATGGCTGCTGGCTGTCTCGTAGGATACGGACGATGCGTGTAGATAAAAATCCATAGTAGCCCTTACGTTCCTCATGCGTGACGTTAAAAAAATACTGTAGGTGGAAATACGTCACGCTTAAATTTTTGCTTATGTACCCGCATTTCCTTTGTTTACGACAAGGCATTAGTCATATATATGTCTCTTACTATACTATCTATTCTATATCTGTTTGCTCTACTGTAAAACTGATCGCTAAAGATTTTTTTCATATTTATTTTCTTTGGCTGTAAACGCGACGGTTGTTGGTTCAATTCACACTCAAAGGAATGAAATATTTAATATTTTTTATTCCCTCGTTCTGGTTACCAGGCACACGACGTCGAGCCCACCACTTAACACGCAATGCGTCGAGAATTCGGCGGAAGTGGGGAAGTGCCTTAATGGGAGCGGAGGGTACTAGGTTCCTTTTTTCCTCTGTCTACACTACAGGCAAATGCGGACAAAATTCTTAATAAGACTGTCATTTACTCGCTCTGGCAAAGAAGCAAAGCGCGGCGTAGACTTCCGCCACACAGCACGCAATGCTTTGAGACTTGCTAGGTTCCCAGGTTCCCAGGTACCTTGCTGCCGCACAACATGTCCCGTGTACAACCGTACGCTTGTGCCACTGCGCCACTACTGGCCTAATCTATACTTGATTTTTTACCTGATTTATTATAAATCATAATTGTTACAATGAATTCTGCTTCATGTTTTTACATTGTTTGCGTGTGCATTTGTTTGGTTATCGTTGCTATGGCGCCTCCGTGCGATAACGAGTGACTCAACTAATTGCAATCTTTGTGAAATGAGTAACTCATTTGAAACTATTATATGTAAAATATGATATATTTTAAAATAAGTTACTAGTGTTCATTAGTCTTTTATTAATTATGGCAATACGTATTTCATTTATTAATCAAAATCCTCCTAAAGTAATACCTTTAAATAACTATATGATCAACAATTTCGCAGCTTTATGATCAACGTAACGCTCATTTCAGGAAACAATAACCTAATTACATGTTTTTTTTTTAGGAAAATGTTTAAAAATATGTAAAATGTAGGCGAAAAGACTATTTATAAACTTTGATTGCGTATCTGGCAATTTTTTAAAGTGCAATTACGTAACTTTTGGAATCAAATGAGATAAAATTTACCTACTTAGTAAGCAAAAGATGCAAGACAGAGTTGAAGAGAGAGCGAGGTAGTGAACAAACATTCGAGATATTCCGATACTTCACGCTGTATCTCGCACATGGTAGGGTAAGTAGAGGAAAATTGAGAACCTAGCGTTAAGGTAATTCCCTGTTTCTGTCGAATTCTCGAGGCATTGCGTGTTGATTTTCGTTCCGATTGTCGATGATGCGTTTGGCGGAACTCAACACCGCGCTTTGCCTGACTACTTAAAAAATATTAAATAGTTGCTGGTTCGATTCCCTCGAGTGGGAATCGACAGACGACCATTATGTTTACAGTCACATGCTTGTGCACCTGCGCAACGACTTCATATATAGGCCTAGGACATTCCGACGCGTTTTTCCATAATTGATTCAACAATTAAAACAGTTCCTCCAATTCGAGTGAAGTTAATTACGAATTAACTCAATAATTATGTCCGCAGTATAATGCAGTTCTAGTTTCCCTCTAAATTGTTTTATTTAACTGTTATAATGTAGGTACCTACAATAAACCTACATATAAACATTACCCTATTTCTGTCATATTATAGTTAGAAAAACACATTTTCTTGTATTTATGTCAATGGTTTCTCAGTGTTTAATGAATGTGTTATAAATTACTAGTTTCTCCAATGTAATTATAGGGAACTTCGTCTATTGAGATGTTTTATTAGCGCTGTAAATTATAATGTCCCGAATGATAGTATAGAAAACTTTGCTGAGAGAAAAGAGGCCATCGTCGCGACGTAGGACAGTGTCTGTAAATCAATGGTTATGAGTTTGATCCTAGCTCGAAAATGGCTTATTGGCGGCGTTATGTTCCGCGATGTTTAGTCTAGGATTCAAAGTATCTTCAATCTTTAATTAGTAAACCTAACAACAACAGTAACATTTACCTTAAAGGCCGGCAACGCACCTGTAGCTCCTCTGGTGTTGCACAGGGTCGTGGGCGGCGGTGATCACTTACCACCAGGTGACCCGAACGCTCGTTTGCCTTGTCCTTTTCCATAAAAAAAATAATAGCAAAACATTGAATAACATCGTATAAGTGAAATGAATAACCCGCCTCTAATGTAACGCTTGCGCAAGTGCACGCGAAGGTCGTCCCGAATGATATAATGGGTACAATTAAACAGATTTTACTCTCCAAACGCAATGCCTCAAACTTAATTGCATCCTTTTGGTTGTTTATTTCATATTTCTTATGCAAATTCTAGACGATGCAACGCTGTTATTATTTAACGTACGTACTAGCTTTCACCTGCGGCTTCGCTCGCGTCGTCTTATGGAAATAACTAAGATTTTATTATACGTTCCCGAAGTGACTCTAGTCTCTGTAGTTTACTTTGAAATTATTAACGTGATGTTATATGGTATTATGGGCTGCCTAATCGGTAGTTCTCGAGATTAACGCCTTCTACCACACAATCTCTTCAGCTTTATTAGTATAAATTTTATGCAAATGGTACGCTATTATTATTTCATGTTATGGAAATTACAGCTATAATAATAGTAGGTAATGATACTTAAACAGTAGTTTTAAAATGATTTCGTCTGTTTGTTTCAGATTATGTAAGGCAGCTCGGACCTGGATATTGGTGGCGAAATTTCATATTATTGTCTTCCTTTGCTGCGATATTTTGAAAGTAAGTTTTCACATTAGAATGTTATAGTACCGCGCTTAAAAAAAAAATATTAGTACGGGTTCTAATGCTAATCCTTGAAAAAATCATGATGATGTTGATTTCTTTTGTTCCATTCATAATTGGAGTAGGTACAGAGACTGCAATGATTCTCATTTATACTTGTTAATGGAAAATAAGCGTAATATCAAAAAAAAAGAAAACAAGTTATTATAATAGAAGAAAATATTAATAAATTGATTGATGCGTGACCATATTTTTTGCAAACTCTACAATTTTTAAATTCTAAATCTGCAATGCGTGTTTTATATATAAAATTTACTTTGTCTGTTTAAAACTTTTAAAAATAATCAGCTTAATCTTAAGCCGGACGATTACGACGTCATTAAAGTCACATGTCCTCCAGATGTGATAAGGTATCAGCGCCGGCTTAATAGATTATTGGCCGCTTTGACTTTTCAGGGTTGATACACCGTTATCTCTCTGAGAAATCCTGGCTGATATCAATTTGTTTATTTGGATATTTAAATTCAATTAATAAGTAGCTAATTAAAGCTCACTGATAAAAAATCGATAAATTTTTGAAGTTAAAATATATTGTATTTAAATTTGTGTTTCTTGAAAAATTATATAAATTTAAAAAAAAACAATAAAAAGAGCATTTCTTGCCGGCTCCTTCTACTCAGCAGAACTGCCATCGGGGGCAATCATTCGATGATTATAATTTAACAGACATGACACGATTCATATTATACTATGTTCAATTTTTTTTATATGAAATACTAAATATTTAGTTTAGTTGTTCGGACAACTGCTCCATGGCAGCCTCAAAAAATACGATATACCTTTCTTTGTTATTTTTTTTAGTTACCATTAGCAAACCGATAAAAATAATGTTTTCAGTAATTTTATACGAACTCAATTTCTTATCGCACCAATTAAAAATATCTAAATGTACTGAACAATCAATTTCCTTTTCAGGCTAACGACGTCTGTCGATATGAGCCCGATCCACCTGAACCGACACCGCAGCGACGATAACGCCGAATTAATAGTTCCGCCGCTTTACTTATCCACTTAGTTAGTTAGTTAGTTAGTTAGTGTGACAGTGACAGTGCGGTGCTAGTGCTAGTGCTATAGTGCTATTAGGAGTCGGTACCAACCGGCCGAATAACCGATGTTGGAGTCATGGCGTTCATGACGAAGAAAAAGAGATATAAATTTGAAGTACAGTGCTGCTTAGAGGAGCTCACGGAGGTGCCATTTGTGTCGGCCGTTCTGTTCGCCAAGGTGCGGTTGCTGGACGGCGGCAATTTTCAGGATCATTCCACCAGGTATGTCAGATTTTGGATGTTTTTTTTTAAAGTACGGTTGACAAGGCGTGAGCGCCCGTGACCTTCGGGAAGGAAATAATCAATTGTATAAAAAATTCTTAAGTCGATTCGAACCCAGATCGTACGTACAAGCTCATCGTCAATTCAATAAATAATATGAGAGTGCTGTTTCTTGATCATTTTAACAAGATTCGTGTTAAGTTATGTTTGTATTATAAAAAAAAGATTAAAACGGATTTGTTGCAAGGTTTTTGATATTTCCATTAACTTTGGGTAGTGTACCCAAGACAAGAAAAGTATGTTGTTTATATTTTGTTATTCTTAAAATTAATATACCTATTGTTTATTTTTTAAAAGATGTTAATTGTTGCTTTATTAAATTGTCTCTAGTCATGGCTCTACGTAGGATAGATAAATAAATTATTTATGTATACATCTGCATCCTGTATTCCCCTTACTTAAAATAAAATATAAAACCTCATTCAGATATAATTAATCAGTGTGGAATGGTATAGAAGAAATCTGTATTTAGAATTTAATTAAAAATCACTGAGTTGAACATATTATGCGGTTTTCTTAAATTTTATATTATACATTTTAAATGAAACTCTAACTGGATTAATTGCATGTATTTAGTATTATACATTTTTGGATACCTCACTTTTTGAACACAGCAGTAGTCCGTGGTCACGTGTAGACTACTACAAAATGTTCAAAACGTCAGATTTCCAAAAATGTATAATACTAAATATACGCGATCAAACCGGTTAAAGAGTTTTATTTATAATGTGATAATCCAAATAAGTACTTATTTTATAATAATATATTCGTGCATAAGCACAACCTAACTGTAAAGTTATATACTAAACAAAGTTTGTTAGAAAATAAATATATTAAATATTTTATTTCCTCCAGTCGCGTTTAAAGTGACACGCACACTTGTGCCTCTATCGACAATCACAATTAACTATAAATATAAGATAGAAACATTTTTCTAGACCTTTATTACGTACAATTACTATAAATAGCGTTATGCAAGCAATATCGACATGAATGTACCATAAATCAGCCCGTCAACAGTCGAAGACAGGTCCCACCACGCCCGACGCTTGCGCAACTCTTCCTCGTCGAGCTGGAGACCTCCAGCGGAGAATGCGCTTAATTGATGATCTTTCATCATTTTAGGTTCATAGACATCATGATAATTGAAAGTTTATTGATAAAGGGCTCGGACTGATTGTCTAATGTCAATTTCGTTTTTAGTCTTACGCTGTATCCTCCAATTAGTAGAGACACTCTATTCTCCAGTTTACGCCCGAATTTGAAACTGAACGAACCGAAATTGTTGAGTGATGGAACGTAATGCGTAAATGTGTCTTGCCAAGGGAAGAATTACCAGTTTCCAATTCCAGCACCGAGGATAGAACCTACAACCATTGCACTTATAGTCAGATGCTGTGACACTGCGCCACGATAGCAACATGTTTTTGTTCGTCTATCTATATATGTCAAATATCCCTGTTTAATGTACATATTTCAGATTTGTACACATATGTATATATATACGAGTAATCGTATATAGGGTCACTTGTCTGACCACTAAATAAAATGTATTAATTGAAATTCAAATAGTGACATGTGAAACGAAAGAATGACTCCCATAAAAAAAACCATTTAAAATAAATTTTTAAATTGTATTTAGTAACTATATAATTATTAAATGTTTGGTTCGAACGCGTTACTCGCGTTCAAATGCCGCTACGTTTTTTCTTACTTAAAAGTGTGGGATAACGCTTAAAAAATTATAAAAATATATAATTATTATGTTTTGTTTTAACTACTTTTCTGATTATCTTAACAGATCCGGAATCAAATTGTAGAAATACAAAGGATTTAATATAAACGTGGACGCGATCACTGAGCCGTTTTGGTCAGTAAACGCGGACGCGGACGGTACGAATAAAATAGATCTCAATCTTTACCTTTTCGTGTTTCAATAATTATTTTGGTAGCATTACAGTATGCGGCATTTTTGTTATTCGTAGGTTTCTCATGGTTTCGCTAATTCATGTGAATATAAGAAGCGCGTGGTGTATGACTCATACACGTGTAAACACTTGTTAGAGGTGAGAATTTCATATTTGATCGCTTATAACGTGTAAATTGTATTGTTAAATTATATCATACAAAAGCAACATTTGGTTTTTTTTTTGCTCTTTACGTTTGGATTATAGTTAAACATATTTATTCTTAACATATATATTTTTTCTAACCTTGAATTTATTTGATACGCAATATAAAGAATTTAAAGTTATACGGAAAAAATATTAAAAATTTTAAACTATAATATTGGGGCCAGTTGTGGTGTAGAGGAACAAAGTGTGACTGTAATGGCGACAGGTTGTGCGTTCAATTCCCACTCGAGGAAATGAAGTACTTAATATTTTAATTTCTTTCTTTTAAAAATCAGTGTCTTAACACAAGGTTCCCCTACCTACCCTGTGTGCGGGGTACACCGTGACGCCACAATTATTATTATTTAAACATTAATCTTTAGTCGTCAAGCGGAACTGAACGATAAAACCCGTAGACGGATGTGGTCCAAGTATCGTCGACACGGCACCGCGCCGGCTGGGTTCCGATCGCAGGAAGCACTTGCAGTTATCCAATCTACCAGTTTAGATTGTTCTTAGCCATGTCACTAATATATCTAACTGCTTTTTATATCTATTCTATTTTTATTATAATAATCAGCTTCACGCTATATATACACAGCAGGGTACCAGCAGAGGGAACCTAGTGTCAAAACACTCCGTTCCTCACTTTCTGCCGAATTCTGGAAGCATTGCGTGTTGAGTGGCAGAACTCAACGCCGCGCTTTGCCTCGATACCAGAGCGAAGAAATGGAAATATAAATTTAAGTAAATATTTCATCTCCTCGAGTGGCGATCGAACCCACGTCCAGTCGGTTTTACAGTTACACTTTGTGCCTCTGCGCCACGACCGGCCTCAATTTTTATTATAAATACCTTTTATTTTAAACAATTTTTGCTTAAACATTGCTAATTAAAATGGAAAGACTGTTAAATTGTTACTACTATTATTGATAAATTTCCCTTTAATTGAAAATGATCCTTTAACCATGGTAGCTAGCACATCCCAACTGCGTCATTGTGGTGTCTTAATAAACTTATGTACGTGTACATCTGTATGTGAAATACCTACAGTTTTGTATTTATAAGCTCATATTTAAATAAATATATTATATATTTCGTTACTTAATCAATATAACATTATTATTATAATTATTATCTTAATGGCATTTAAGTTGTTTATTAATTATCATTAAACGATAGAGAAACTGTTAAGCAACCTTAACAAAGGAAATTCTTAATTTCTCAGTACATTAGCACTTATTGTATTTATTTTATCATTGTAGATAACATATCTGCCACATTGGGTATCAGTATAGTAAGTATCACAGTATGTTTCTTAAAACCAATTTCATATTGAATTATTTGCATTTATGTTCAGAACCTTCGTTCCACACTTTCCACTCAGTTTCCGAATCAATGAATGTTGAGTGGCGGAACAGGGATGCGCCGCATTGTTGCCAGAACAGAGCGAAGAAATTTGAATAATTTATTTTCTCGATTAAGAATCGAACCTACAACCATTACATTTTTAGTCAGGTGATGTGCCAGTGCACCAACGTCCGGCTTTAACGCGGCAGGTTGTGGGTTCGATTCCTACTCGAGATAATAAAATATTTCCTCCACACTTCAGTTGAAAGTGGGGAATGTAAGTGTTAGATTCCCTTTATATGAGCGACATAAGTGAAAAAAAAAATATATATTTCCTTTTTTCCCGATTGCTGAGGAAGGGTTATGTTTTTCGCGCGTATCTTGTATGTATGTAATATTCTTTATTACCTCATATCTCCAGAACCGCTGAACGGATTTACATAATTGAGGTATCGTTAGATTCGTATTAGCAGCCCAAGTGTTCTTAGATAGGTGACGTTAAATAAAAACAATCATGGCGGCTGTGGGACGCTATTGGACTTAGAGTAAAAAAAAAAAAAATCGTTTCGAATACTAGAATATGGGTATCAAATTCAAGAGCTCAGTTTCAGGATTTCAAAAAGGTATATTATGATTATCATTACCATAATAAATCCTAACAAAAAAGTGAAAAATAAAAAAATATTTGTAAAAACAAAAACCCCGACTGCATAAAACTAAAAAGAAAATAAACAAGCCCAATAGTTTATTAGGATTAACAGTCGGGACCTATAAGTAATTCTTTAATCAATAAAATCTTTACCAGGAACCCCGCATAATTTAAAGAGGTCCCGAATGTTAATCCTAATAAACTATTGGGCTTGTTTATTTTCTTTTTAGTTTTATGCAGTCGGGGTTTTTGTTTTTACAAATATTTTTTTTAATTGTTAGCACAGATTGGTTAGTTAGGTTCTATACTCTGCGTGCATTGTGAGTTATCCAAATGAAATCCATGTGATTTCTATATTTTCTATTATTAGCGAGTGAAAATGTTTATCGAACATATTTCATTGTTTAGTCTATGTGTAATTTGCGTTACGTCATTGTTGTCATACTATCTATATATCTGTATCTTATCTACGCGTTGAATATAAATATACTGTTGTGTATTTTTGATAGTTTTTAATTAATTATTAATATACTGATATGAATTAGCGGTTGGAGTCGGAACTCAATCCTTTAATCAAATTAATTAATCCTAAAAGCAATTTGTGTACCCTATTTGACTCATTTTCACGCAAAAATTACTGTACATTGTTTGAGGAAGCTTAATAGTATATATCTTATACATCGGGATAAAACAGGCTACAGTTTATATAAAGATTTGTTAGTATTTAATATATATGTGAAATAAAAAAAAAACGTTTATTGAATTGTTTTTTTTTTGTGTGTAGCTTAATAAATCTTTCGATAGTTATTTTAGTCATCATAATATAGACAAACTGGAGATACTCTCGTCTGATGGGAAGTGGGTAGTTAGGGACCCCACTGGATGCAGTGGAATGCGGGGGCGTCCGGCAGCCGCAGCCCTGTAATTGAGGTTTACCAGATGGATTGAAGTTTCAAATTGAATTGAACACGGTGCCCGGGGAAATCCCGTAGGCGTCTAGCTGCTCAGAAATGATAAGAGAATATCACATAAAGCCTTACTGGCGCTATCCGAGATTCGAGTGAAATTAATTTTCTTAAGCTATTCTGATCTGTCCATATATTATAACTTAAAATAGCTTTGACGCATTCTATGACCGCGTGAATAGTGAGGTTATATGAAAACGATCGACGTCGTGTAATATATAGCTTATAGTCTACTTCGATAAATGGATTATACAACACAATAGTTTTTTTTTCCTATCTGAACCAGTAATTTCTAATATTAACACGTTCAACCAAACAAGTTCTACAGCTTTATTAGTTTAGTATAGAAATATACATATACATATTTATTATATGTAAATAGTAAGTAATTTCTAAGTTTACTTTACGTCACGTATCTACAATATAAACCTAGTAAGAGATCAGCGGGGCGTTTCTAGTGTTAAGACACTCCGTTATTTATTTTCCGCTGATTTCGAATAAAGTGCAATAAATTACTACATGATCTTTTTCGAATTGTTTGTCACGATACTCGAAATGGGAAAACGAGTGTCTTAACCCTAGGTTCCCTCTGCCTATCCTGCTGTGTGCGGCATACAGCGTGACGCTCACAACAACTTCAGCTCACAATCTTAATAATTGAATTTAATTAAATATTATATTAAAGATGTTATATTAACTTCATTCTGTATCACGAACATACTCGTAGCAAGGTTCTTTCCCATTAAACGCCACATTCTCGAGGCATTACTTGTTGAGTGCCGAAATTCATTGCCGCGCTTTGCCTCGTTATCAGAATAAATATATTAAATATTTATCTTCGCCGAGTGATAATCAAACCCACAATTATCGCTTTTACAGTCGCACGCTTGCGCCCCTGCGCCGCGACGTCCTCGGGCCGCGACGGTTATTTTACTTATTTTTAAATATAGATTTACGAGTTAGCATTTATTGGACGAATGTGAACGCGGTCGATTAAAAAAGGCACTTGATTCAAGTATAAAAATAAATTTTAATGAAAGGGTAGCCGCTAAAGGGTAGCCAGGTCATGAACACAAGTTATGGGTGTATAAATAACATGTTACTTTAGAATTTCGAGTTTAATGTTACTTTATTATGAAGAATAACTTTTTTTTTTTCATTGATATGATTTAATATATAATTTTCATTTTCTTTGATTGACAAGTATGTTATGATTTATTTTTTTAGAAAACGTATAAAAAATTGAGCGTAGCGGCATTTGAACCTGCACATCTTTGGAAACCGTCGAAACCGAATCGTAAAAATGTACAAATAATATGGTTTTTCACGATTTGTCCTTGGCGTAAATGAAGTGGTTGTGGGTTGGAATGAGGAATGATATATTTTACTTAATTTTTTTTTTTTTGATAAATTTATATTATTTTTTTTTGCGATTGTAAACGTAAATTAAGAATGTAGTGTCTTAACAGTAGATTAGCAGGATCTACACTCCTTTGTGCGGGATACAGGGTAAAGATGTAAAAAATATTTTTTCGGCTCTTGTAAACAGAGTGCCTTGAGCCTTGAGTTCTGGCTGGCTTGATTTGAATTGAAAGACTATTACATGTCATTTCATATCGTATCAGTTATGATACGATATGAAATATTTCATGAAATAATATAGTCGTTTTATAGCCATGAAGAATATTTAGAAATTAAGATTATAAGAAACTAGATAAGAATAACAATTTTAATTTATATAATTAATTAATTAATCAAATTAATTAATCAAATTAATTAATCAAATAAAATACAAACGTTAAATTAACATAAAGTATTGTAATGTAGTATTATTTTATTTTATTTTATTTTATTTATTTGGGACAACAAACATTTGTACATATGAGAAAATATATCTTATACAATGTAATAAACTTAATCTATGTACAAATCACACCGTTATCCACTACTTACTATAACAATAGAAATAAAAGTGATATTACAATACAATTACTAACTATAATAACTATAGGAGATATTGTAATGGATAATTAAAAAAAAATAATGATAACAATATTAAATATATACATAACAGATATAAATACGCATACACAATTACACACATACTCACATAATAAATATATAATATATAGTTCAGTTTTATTGTTACTTTTAACAATTATTATTATTTACTTTCTCGGTAATGGCTTTAATTCTTTTTTTATACGCACCTATTGTTAACCCAAAAATATCAGTATTATAAAATTCAGCATTGTACGTTTGGGTCATTTGGTACAATGGTGCTCGCTTGCCAGCATTAGTTCGACATTTTTTCAATTTAAATAATCTGGGTGTTCGTGTGTTACGCAATGAAACTCGATTAGGTACCAAGAAATCTATGTTGCTTAACAATTGAGGACAATTTATATTAGAATTGCAAATATTATATAACGACATTGTACTTAACAGTTTTCTTCTCGATGCAAGACTCATTAATTTATATTTATCGAGCAACTCAGAGTATGACAAATAAGAATGTGAAAATTTGTAATGTAATGATCGCAAATACCGACGTTGCACATTTTCTATCTGATCAACATATTTATTGTAAATGGGGTTCCAGATTTGTAATGCATATTCAAGTTGTGGTCTGATTAAACTGGTATATAGATATATGAGCGTAGACGGCTTTTTAAAATCTTTAGTTGATCGCATCACAAATCCGTACATTTTAAATGCGTTATTAACAATATTGTTAACATGTTGATCGAGATGAAGGCGCGAATCTATAATAATACCGAGATCACGTACATGATTTACTCTATTTAATTGAGTCCCATTCAGAAAGTATTGTTGCTTAATTATATTTTTACTTTTAGTTATTGTTATAGTGTTACATTTGGTCAAGTTAAAACGTAATTTATTAAGAACACAATATTCGCTAAGCCTATTAAGATCGCTTTGTAAATCATGGCAGTCCGACAAATCCCGCACACTTAAGTATAATTTAAGATCATCCGCGTACAACAGGAACTTGCAATGTTTGAAGCATTGATTTATGTCATTTATAAAGATTATAAAAAGCAATGGTCCTAGTATAGATCCCTGTGGTACGCCGGAGGATGTAATAAAAGTATCAGACTCAAAGCCTCTAACTACAACTCTCTGAGACCTGTTGATAATGTACGAAGCAAACCACCTCAATAAATTACCTCTCACGCCGTTGAAGGCCAATTTCTTTAAAAGGATTTCATGGTCCACTTTGTCAAATGCTTTGCGAAAATCCGTGTACACAGCATCCACCTGCACCCCGTTGTCCATACTCTCAAACAAGTAAGTAGCATATAACAATAAATTAGTAGTAGTAGATTTCTGTTGTACAAATCCATGCTGCTCTTGTAAGATATCATTATGCACAAGAGGGTACAGTTGGGCGTGTACTAATCGTTCGAAGACTTTTGCTAGCGTGGACAAAATCGATATCGGTCGATAATTTTCAATGTTGTCTCTGTCTCCACTCTTGAAAACGGGTGTTATATGTGCCGTCTTCCATAAATCAGGAAAAATGCCTTCTTGCATACACTTGTTATAGATAATTTTAAGTGGAACGCATAGTGCACCCGCGGTAAGTTTTATGAACGAGGGTGGTAAGGAGTCAGGTCCAGCACCCTTATTTGAGTCTAGTGCCCTTAACACCTTATAGACATCGTTTTCAGAAAAGTATAAAGAGCATATATTGTTATTACTAGAGTTAGTATCGCCTACCGATGACTCCCATGTTTCTATATTAAGTGTAGACGGCTCATATACAGATTGAAAGAAATGCGCGAACATTTTACATATCATTTCAGGGTCGCTTGATGAATTTCCCATATAGGTCATAGTTGTCGGTATTCCCGGTTTGATTTTAAGACAAGACATGTAATTCCAAAAGGATTTTATATTTTTAGTTAAACTTTGTTCCGTAAATGATATGTAATTGTCAAAGCACTTCCTACTTTCCATATCAAATCTTCTTCGATACATGGAGAAGAGTCCATAATCAACAATATTTTTATACTTTTTCCACTAGTATTGTGTAATTAATGTATAACCTGTATGTTCTTCTAATTCTGTGCATTGTTTCACTTGTAATTGTTATTACCAATAAATTATGATTATGAGTGTATATATATATATAGGAATACTTACATTTATTTATATAATAACATATCTATTCCATACGATTTAATCCTAAATCTGGAGCATGTAGTTAACCTCGATATATTACTTAACTACCGGCAAAGTTATTTTTTTTTTATTGCGCTCGTTGATATAACGAAGGTGAATTAATTAGGAAAGTTGGCCAAGGCGAGTGCCGCCCTGCGGACTGCCCAAGGCTCGCGATGGCAGCCAGCCAGCCCATAGCTATCATTGCGGCTATTCTTGTACACCATAAACAAGGAAGTTCCTTAATCGAACTGTGTTTATAAGTGATGTGCTATGAATTAATTATTTTAATATATGTGTGCGGGATACAGCGTGAAGCTGATTTAATTTTTTTTATTTACATTTTTTCTTATTTTTATATTGTGAGTTGCCGGAATCCATAGTAAATTTCTCATATATACTTAGATACTGGTCGCTATAGTAAGTAACATGTTAAGTCATATTAATAGTGTTAAGTCTGGATATAGGCGGAATCAAGCAAAATAATATAAATATTATACTAGTTGTAAATTTCTCTTTCTCATTTCTTCTGCAGTCTTGTTTAGTGTATCAAATAGTATTTACTTTTTATTAAGAATTAACAAACATATCTGTATGTTAATTGTAAATAAAACTAAAATTTACAAGCCTCTAGATTTAGGAAGCAGAAAAGTGAGTGGCAAGAGAAGCTAGAGCAGACCTCGGTTGACCTTCAAGAATACAGTATCAATGACATTAAAATAAGCAGAATGTGGACCCTCGGAGGGCATATATGAAGAGATGATGACAGTAAACGAGGCGAAAGATGTATGGAGAGACGGTGTTTCGCTCTCCGTTGCGTCTGGTTACCCTGCCAAGGATAAAACGCGGAGCGGAGGAAAAAAATATGACTGGATACAGATTCTTCTTTGTATTTAAGAAATTGTTAAAAAACTGGAGACCATACCTTGTTTAATATTTCGATTTTCGATTTGTGTGACAAAACATCGATTGGAAACACGAAGCTTCCGTAAACGCTATCTAACGCGTAGGCAGTAGACGCTCGATAGGCGTGCTTTTTTAATGACAGCTCGATGATAACCTAATGGCCCGATTAGATAAGCGTATGCATTTTTAACTTGAATTTTTTAACTGATATTTCAAGAGCGATGGCATGCTAACGACCTGTGGTGATAAATATTTGAAGTTATTGTGCATATATTATGGTAAGTGTATAGATCTTGATATGAACAATGTACATAGGAGTATGTGTAGGTATTTTTATATAGGAAAAGCAGAAGGTACCTGGAACATTATTATTAAGACACTCTGTTCCCCATTCAGATCTACATCCCGTCAAATTCTAGAGGCATTGCGTGTTAAGTGGCGGAAGTCAACTTTGCCTGGTTACCAGAGCGAAACAATAAAAATATTAAATATTTCATTCTCTTTAGGTAGAAATCGAACCCCTAACCTGTCGCTTTTACAGTCGCACCGCTTGTGCCCCTGCATCACGACGGCCTTGAAGTTTATTTTTAACTAAACAACGCTTGGTTAAAAACTACTGCTTCGAATAAAAACATTTGAATGAATTGAAAATTGATTGATTGTTGATTTGTAAATATGAAATAATATTAATTTGTTGTCTTGTTTGTCAGATATCAGGTAATACCCACAAACGTTAATTAACGATTAACTGTCATTATAAACATACAAACCCATTTATAGCGATATTAATTAAACACTAATTGAGATTAAGTGCTGCTCTGTCTGTTCCTCACTAAAACATTCCTTGTTATATTATTTATAAATAACTACGACAACAACAAAACAACAAAAAATATTTTTTTTGTATTTTACATAGATTATTATAAAATCGACGTGCTATTAGTCGTCACAGGGTCAACGACTCGGTTCACGTACTAATTAAGTAGGTCAACGTCCCCGCCACTGGCCCAAGAGATGGAAACATCTCGCTGATTGATCTGCGCTAGACTAGATTGTCGGCTTTCGAATTATCGATTGTATTAATTAACGTTATATCTGCTAGAGATGCTGTGATGACTGAAGCGGTGGTTGTGAGTTCGGTGCTCGTTCGAGGGAATGTTTGCATTCCAATTATTTACGTTTTTGAGGCCAGTCGTGGCGCAGCGGCACGAGGTGTGACTGTAAAACTGACTGGTTGTGGGTTCGATCCTCGCTCGAGGAGATGAAATATTTACTTAAATGTATATTTCCATTTCATCGCTCTGGTGTCGAGGTTAAGCGCGGCGTTGAGTTCTGTCACTCAACACGCAATGCTTCCAGAATTCGGCAGAAAGTGGGGAACGGAGTGTCTTAACTATGTGTGCGGGATACAGCGTGAAGCTGATTTATTATTTTTTATTTATTTATGTTTTTCCGTTTCGTTTTGGAAAACAAAACGCGCCGTTGAGTTTCGCCCTTCAAGTAGCACATTCAACATTTTTTAACTAGAAACATGTATCGTGAATCCTAACATGATTTTAAAATACTAAAATTCTTCCAGTTCCTCAAATAATAGGCCATTTTTCTTTTTCATTCTTCCAATAAGACCCATATACTTTATTTATTTCACTCAAAACGTAATGTCTAATAGTAAAATCAAATTAATTTAGCAACAACACAGAATTATCGATCTTATGCATGTCCTTATAGATTATTATTATATACATATGCTTGAACAGAAGCCGTTTACAGCGAAGCAGATTGAGCAGATTACAAGGTAATACGGTGTCTCGCGGTGAAAGCATCGCATATTATGTGGGAATCGCATAACGTGATTAATGTTACAAATATTACTAGAAAATAGTTGTTCATATGGAAACTTGCAAATTTTAAAAAATTACATGTTTTTATGATACTCCAGAAGTACCATTAAGGACCTAGACCATCCTCCACAATCCCTTTAAGACATAAGCAAAGAGCTATATTAGCTTATAGGATAGCTTAACTGATTTAATTGTAGATTTCACTATAGTATTTTGGCAAGCTTCCCTCACATTCAGTGTTTGTTTAACTCCAATCGGTTTATAAATAAAAATGTTATACCATTTTTAAAAGTATTTTTCTACAAATTTGCAATAAATAACTGTTTTATTGAATTAGCTGAAACTTTACTTTTCAATACAGGTATAGATATTGCTTTTAAAATAACATTATTATAAGAAAACGAAAATAATGCTTTGAGATTAATATGTAGTTTAAACGAGCGAAGCCGCGAGTGGGTCGCTAGTATTACATAAAGTTACTATCCATTTTCGTGTTTCGCAGTTTTCCAATATGACTTTCACGGTGTTTTTCTATAGTTAGCAAAGTAAAAACTAAAGGCTGTAATCAGCCTCTGTTTACTGGGGCGTAATGATGGCCGCCGTGTCAGAATCTTTGATTTCTACTTCGCTTGGTTTCTATTTCTGCTGCTTGTATCGTTTTCTTTATTTACTTTTGTTTTATTGTTTATCTAATAAAAATGGGTACATCTTTAAAACTGTTTCTTTTAAAATAAGTATTAGTGGACAAACGCACAGCGCGGATAAACAGACAAAAAAATGAAAAATCTTAGTTTTGGGTTCATATATTTATTTTTACAATAATAGATTTTCTCATATATATTCCATGAATAGATCGTTTACAATTTCTTATATGCACACAGCAGGGTTACAGAGAAACCTAGTATTAAGACACTCTGTTACCCACTTTCCGCCGATTTCTGGAGGCATTGCGTGTTGAGTGGCAGAATTCGACGCCGCGTTTTCGCCTCAACACCAGAGATAAGAAATGAAAATATAAATGTAAATAAATATTTCATATACTCGAGTGGTGATCGAACCCGCAACCAATCGATTTTACAGTCACACTTTGTGCCCCTGCGCCACGACTGGCCTCAATATCTCTTGTATAGTAATACCATATATAATGTTTACTTATCCACTTCCTCTGCAATATTTTTTTTTGAATGAAAAGTAAAAAGTATATTTCCCAGCGCTCGCGATTATACTCGCTCATCGAGACATCACGCAACCGTTAGAGCGCTAATAGTAATCTATTAAGATTAAGTAAGCGGATATTTTCATGTGAAAGTGAATGCTTTTGTCGCATTTTTCATTGCATATTCTTTGCATAATTTTTTTTTGTTTTTTTTTAAGAGTCTATTGTGTCTTGGGAAACGGCTAAAATTATATATTGTTTGGTTTTGGATTTGATGGGCTATTAAGAAAATGGTCTAATAATCGCATATATAGGTGTTAGGGAAAGTATTGCGAGTTGAATGGCGGGATTCAACGTCGAAATCAAGATAATGAAAATAGAAATGCAGGATTCGTACCCGCGACAATCGCGTTTATAGTCACTGCGCCATGACGGTCTTTGTAAATTTATATACTGTGTGTTTTATATTTATAAAACACACAGTGCTGAGAATTGAACCGGCAGTCAAGCGCAACGCCATCTGTTCCGCGACACATGTGCACGCAATCGTAACCCGATATCTGGGAACTGGCGCACCGGGACGAATACGTGCCCGTACGTGTAGGTACGTGTGTTTGATGATTTATATTGAACATATGATCAGTTTAGTATGTGGGAATAGGGAGTAGAGTAAGGCTTGTAATTTGGTTAGTTTTTGTTTGGTGGATTTAGGAGGTTTTGTATTATATTTTTTTTTACTGAAATGGTCTTTTTAATTAGTACAATACATTATAGAAATCAAATATTTTAACACATTTAACTCCGAGTGGGACAAACCAAAAATGTCTAGTCTAACAACAACAGCAGAGAGTATCTACTGTAGACACTACATTCTCCGATACATTAAAAAGTATTTTATTATATTGTGTAATCAGTACTTAAGATATTTTTACATATATTAAAATTATACCCACTATGAGTAATTGTTTAGGTAATTTCGTTTACGTCGCACGGCGCCGGGCGCATCAACACCTGCGAGCGCTCTGCCGCTACGAGATTTACGATGTTTGTTTATACTTTGCTAGGTTTGAAATGGCGTGATTATTTTCTATTTAGGCCGTCGTGGCGCAGCGGCATAGTGGTTTGATTGTAAACGCGGCGGTTGTTGGTTCGTTTTTCTATGGAATGAACTCTTTGCATTTCCTCGCTCTATTAATCAAAGCGCGGGGTTTAGCTCTGCTGTTCGACAGGCTATGTTACCCAAAATTTGGCGACAAGTAGAAATGGAGTTTTTTAACACTAGGTTTCACTCTGTCTATCCTTATAACGTAAAGATGTAATAACCGCAGAAATGTGGATTTATACAAAATTGTTAGCAGGTAGCTGGCTGGCGCCCGGCCCTCATCTGTTTGCACTTTAAATCAAATAGTGCCAGCTATTTACCATACTATTATATTATAATTAATCGTAGTTGAATCTACCTTGAGAGTTCACATTTTTAAAATATTAAGCTTTTAGCTTTTCCAAGATAGAGCGTGTAGATTACATTAAAAATATGTTTAATTTGTGGAAAAGTTAATTATTTCAATAAGATTATGAATAAATGTTGCGAACCGAACTCGCCCACCAAAACTGATAACAATATAACTTACACAACATTCCGATATATTAAAATTATATTTAGACATTTCTAATAATTTATTTACACTGTACGTATATTTGTAAAAGATGACATGATCGGTCGATATCTTTAGGTATCAATTTCGTTTCCTTATTTTTTTTTATACGTACATATTTTGACTATATAAGTTACTCTGTTCTTTATTTTTGTTAATTTTCGTTTAGTACCAGGATCGATCATTTTAAATGCCCGACATAACTCTGACCGCAGATACAGCGGGTTTCATTGAACCGATTAATATTATCTCATCCTATTTGCCTTCTCCTTTTGTAAATGTACTATCCAACAGGAAGGAGTTTCTTAACTTACCCAGTAAGTACTTCCTGAGATTAGCCTGTTCAACTAAACACACTCTTCGGCTTTATAATATAAATATAAATTTAAACAAGCCACATAACCGCGAATTCCTCCGCTTGAACTTATTGCTATATTATAGCCGAATTTTACAGAATCTCAATATTAAATTGTAGTATATTATGTTATTCTTATGTCCAAGCTATTATTAAAAAGTTTCATCTTAATCAGTTCAGTGATTTTTGCGAGAAACTGGAACAAACATCCATCCTCACAAATTCTTCTATTTATAATATTAATAGAGTTTTTATACGTATCTAAATAAACTGCCACAAGGATGTCGGTCGGTCGGTCTGTACACCATCTGTCGGCACTTATGTTCCGCACTGTGCAAAATTCGTTAACGTTCGTTTGTTTGACTTATCAAAAATAACTAACTTTTTTGGAGTTCCGTACCCGAAATGTTAAACATTTTGAGTACGGAACGAACGGACGGGACGGGATTATTAATACCCCGCTATCTGTCTCTCTGTCCGTCTATCACCAGGTTGTATCTCATGATACTGTTACCACTATGTCAACAAATATTAAATACAGAATAAAATAAATATCTAAGAAGGACCTTATACAACGAGCAAGACGTGTTGCAGTTTTCTCTTCGTCCAGCGAGTCCAACTCCCAATTACCGTATATCACATAAAGTAGGTCAACTAGTGTTAAAAAACTCAGTTCTCCATCTTTCTTCAAACTTTTCGACACATTGGCGTTGAATTACGCCACTCAACCGGGAGAGGATACGACAATAGTTTTTTTCTTGGAATTTATTTTTGCTCTAACAAAGTTATTGTGTATTACGTTCCTGTTTTTTTGTGTGTGTGTGTAAAATAAGGCTAATTACATAGATTAAATGTCTATAAAATAAACAAAAGAAAAGCGAACGCCCTGAGGGAAATCATTAATTACTACGAATTACCTAGTTACACCTACGCTATCAATTGAATTTAGTGTAATAATGTAAGTACTGTAAAAATATATTATGTTTAAATATAGATATACGAAACGCTAGCCAACTCTACTACAGTAGTAGAGTTATGATTGATAGGCATTAGGGAGATATAACTTATAAATTTACATAGGTTTGCTGACTGAGTCATCACTTATAAAAATAGATATTACTTTATCTACTATCGTTATTGCTCTACATTACATGCGTATTGTTTTAAATTGGACGGATTCGAACTTACGATTTACGAAAGTAAATTTCTTAACTAACATACTTTGAATGTCGTATTTATATCGTAATGTAATTAGTATATGTGTATTTTTGAGTGAGATACGTGGAGGCCAGACTCTATACTACAACGTTTGATAGCAAAAGTGTTGGTTGGGTTGATCTTAACTTGGAAAATGAATTATTTTCATATAGCATGGTAAACGGAGAATCTAGTGCTAAAGTTCTCCGTTTATAAGTTTCCGCCAATTAAATATTAGATATTACATTTTTGATGGTAAAATATAACGGCACACGTTGTCTACCAGAGAGGGAAAATAAATTAAATACAAATCACTCCTCCGAGAAGGAGTGAACTCGAAATCATTGCGTATACAGTGGAATACTGGTCCACTGCGCCACGCAGTTTAATTTTTAAGTTAAAATACCTTTTGATACTATTGAATTTCAAAATAATCCACTATAAATTAAGTTAAATGCTTAAATGAAAAGATTTAGCAAATACAAAAGGGAAACGTGACACGTAAACAGGTGGGTGGATTATACGTGGATTGGTTAAACTCGCTGAGGAAAATTACAATTGGTAGAGCTCGCGTGAGTTAAGCTGAGCTTTGCATTTGTGTGTGTGTGTGTGTTCATATATAAGTGAACTCATAGGTGCAACATCACTTGCTCGGCCTAAACCGGTTTTTACTGCTTTTTTACAGCCGGTCTACACTTCTTGCACTGATAGCAGCGTCATTCATATACATTGACTGTATGTTCATGTTACGTTATGATAAAAATAAATAAATAAATTAAATTAGCTTCACGCTGTATCCCGCACACAGCAGGGTAGGCAGAGGGAACCTAGTGTTAAGACACTCCGTTCCCCAACGCCGCGCTTAACCTCGACACCAGAGCGAAGAAATGGAAATATAAATTTAAGTAAATATTTCATCTCCTCGAGTGGGGATCGAACCCACAACCAGTCAGTTTTGCAGTCACACCTCGTGCCACTGCGCCACGACCGGCCTCAAACGTTATGATGTTTAGCGGATTATTATTTTTGCTTATTTTTATCGATTTTTTTTTATATTTCTTTTTTTTGTTTCACGCTGTATGTATCCTTATATATTTCCACGCTCTAGTTACAAGCGAGGTGTTAAGTTACGCTAATCAACACACATTATCTAAAGAATTGGAGCGGAGTGTCTTAACACTAGGTTCCCTCTGCCTACCCCCTTGTTATATGTGGAATTCAGTGTGACACTAGAGAATGACACAAAATAAATAATTGTCCAGGCCTAAGCCTTAATGTCACGGAACCGGTCTGTCCCACTCCCATCGCGTTGTGCGGTCATCGCATAACATAGCGGCAGCGTACAGCTGCAATGTCAACATAAATTGGGATGTTGGCTGTTGCACTTTACTATTGGTAATTAAATTTAATTTACTAGTTTTTATATCTCTACACATGAAGATTCTTACGGAGAGTTAAGAATCTCACGGAGATTTGCAGAGAGCTTGCCGTTAAATCACTCCGTCAGTTTTGGGCGCATTGCTAAGATGTAAAAATCATATACGATCGTATCCTTACTTCCGAAATGTCAGGATCGCATTTAATGCTTATTTGTTGTCTTAACGATAACCTAATAGCTGTCTGTTATATAGAAGTTAGGACTTTTGAAGAGCTCATTAATTCAGATTATTTATAAAACATAGACATATGACGGTATTCCCGTCATCAAATCTAATTAGGTCCGGTAAGCGGTACTGGTGTAACTCGATTAAAATTGATATTACGTGTAACCGCGCGGCCCATTAAGCGCTCGTAAACTCTTTAAATCACCCATCTCATCAAGTTTAATAGACGATTTGGTTATTATGTTTCAAGTTTATGGACTATTTTTTTTTACTAAGCAGCCGAACTAGCGCCAAAGGTGATGCGAGTTCAAAATATTGCAAGTGGTACATATAAATAATTCATTCTCCCGTGTGGGAGTCGAAACCCGCGACCATTGCTTTTACAATCAGACACTGTGTCGAATTACTACAAAAAATATACAGCAAAAATTTAACAAAACACCATCATAAGAAAGCAATAAATAAAAAGGTTGTATATTAAGAATCATACGACCCCATTAATTCTACCAAAACCAGCCGGCCAGTCACTTAAAAGTCGAAACAGATCAAAAGAGATAAACATAGAGCTGCTAAGCGCTACGCACGTCGCAGTTATGTTTTTGTAAACATCCGCTCCATTGTTGCCTTTTGAAATTCTTTTCGCTGCTAATACTAAATTCTGTTGTGAACGGTGTTGTTTTTTCTTGTAAATATATTTTTTTAGCTTCATGCTGCGTGTTGTATGATAGGTAGAGCTAGAGACGGAGAGAGGGAACCTAATTTAAAATCATTCTGTTCCACAGAAATATTATATAAAATTTAAATCAGCTTCAAGCTGTAT
This sequence comes from Heliconius himera, assembly GCA_021202915.1. NCBI lineage: Eukaryota > Metazoa > Arthropoda > Insecta > Lepidoptera > Nymphalidae > Heliconius > Heliconius himera. The sequence continues at coordinate 280,110 of JAJHJA010000397.1, read as the reverse complement.
CCCGCACTCAGCAGCAGCAGGGTAGGCAGAGCGAAACTAGTGTTAAAACACTCCGTTCCCTACTTTATATAAAATTTAATCCTAAATAAATGTAAACGTGATATTGTTTATTTGTGAAGATAAGGAAACCAACGCAAGCGAAGCAGCGAGTAAAAGCTAGTAGCTTATTAAAATGTTCTCTTATTTGTATAATTATATGTCTAATAGATTTTTTCTGGAAGGAATAGATATATGTTAATTATACAACTATGTAGTACTTTATCGTAAAAGAAGGTTTCATTAGATCCCGTTCTGTTCTGACCTGTTCTCGGTATTGGCTTGTACGGTCCGTGACAAATATCAGCGTTCTACGCCTCGTAGTATCGTCTAAGAGCTGTAAGTCAGTAAAGAAAGAGATTTATAAATATAGATAACTTTCCGTTTTAGAATCACGTTTACTAGCGACGTAAAGAACTACGATTCACTAGCAAAATGTATGAGTGTATAACCCACATATTTCACTTAACTCGTAATAAAGTTTCTCAAAATGACGCTACACGGAGGTGCAATATGGCGCGGGCTGTTAATTACCTATTATTTATGTGTTGATTACTTTAATTACATGCTTAATTATACGCAAAACAAAATATGGTAATCAACTTTTACTTGGACTCGCGCTTGTTGTATTTGATGGCGGGGGAAATGATTTTGTTCGTGGTCGGTTTTAATTTGGAGGAGTCGTTGTTTATTTTTTGGTACATTTTTTAAATATTTTCTTGTATATTTATAATAAATATTTCGAATAGTTTTCGTTTTTGTTAACTAATTTATATATATTTTTTTGTAAAATAAAACTTTACATGCTGTTAAACAGTCTACTATTCAAGTCACGTTCTAGGCGAGCTTAAACATAGTAAGTCAATAAATTGAAGTAAAACTTCTGTTTTCCAATAGAAAATTGGTTAAAACTCACGTCGCTTTTCATTAGGACCCGTCGTTTCCCACTTTCCGCCGAATTATTGATTTATTACGTGTTTAGTACGTGGCGGCACTTAACACCGCGCTTTACCTTATTACCAGAGCGAGGAAATGAAAGTATTAAATTTCATTCCCCCGAGAAGGATCGAACCCACGACTGTCGCACGCTTGTCTCGTGCGCCACGACACGGTTTTTCATATTTAATTATAAATAAACTTTGCCTTTCTTTAATTTTTCGAATTTACTAAAATCATGGACTATTATGGATCCTAAGTCACTGAAAGCTAAGGACAACTTGTGACTGTGTTGCAATAGTGTCAAATTTAGTCATTTAAACGACTAACGCCCAATATTAATAAGCTATCTCCAACGTCAATCTTAGATTGTTTCATATATCTATCTATCCAATCTAGAGATTGAAGCTAGGAGATAGCTTATTAATATTGGGCGTAAGTGAAGCACTCTAAATCTAATACGGTCGCTGAGTGTTCTCCGCTCGGTGAAGATTATACAGTTATATGTACCTATGAAGGTTCTACTACGTTATGTGACCGGCCCTCGAGGCCCGCTCGGCGGTCGCCGGTCGCCGGTCGCCGTGACACGTGCGCCTGACGTGCACCGATTGTAATTTATATATAATAGGTACCTACAAGCGAGAGTGTCAAACGGTGACGTGACAGTGATTTTGTGGCATTTTGAGTGTTTTATATTTGTTAGTTATATTTGAGTGGACTTTGAAACGTAGAAATTCGAGATAAATATACTTAGTACTCTTTTACCTGTACACATGTCCAATTTTAACTTTTAAGTCCAGCAATTTCGTGTCTACTTCGTCTGACTGTCACTTAGTAGCGGAAGTGTTTTATAAATTGTCGCTATTCGTGTAAGATTATTCTAGTTTTTATTTTGTTTTCAGCCTTACGCTGTATTCCGCACACAGCAGGGTAGGCAGAGAGAACCTAGTGTTAAGACACTCCGTTCCCCACATTCCGCCAAGTTCTGGCGGCATTGCGTGTTGAGTGGCGGAACTCAATGCTGTGCTTTGCCTCGACACCAGAGCGAAGAAATGAAAATATACATGTAAATAAGTATTTCATCTCCTCGAGTAGGGATCGAACCCACAACCAGTCGATTTTGCAGTCACACTTTTTGCCCCTGCGCCTCGACTGGCCTACATTTCTATATTTTATTTATTTTTCATAATATGCTCAAAAAGCCTCCATCAAAACAAACATCGCTTTACGTTTTACAATAGTGGAAACGCGCCTGTACCGACGACGGGCGGAACTAGCCGCATTCCCGCTTGAATGGAGCGCGGATATTGAGGCGGGGGGTACCTGCCACTACGCCCGTGAGTGTGCCAAGTACTGACCTTATGTAATTTACTATTGATTAGAATTGAAAATTGTCTTTTGGATATTGTATTTCGAGGATATTTTATATTATTTATAAATAATATTGCTTTTCATCCTTTATATCATTCTCGGATGTGGAAAAAAAGAAGCGAAAGCGAATTTCAGACGCACAGTGGGTTACATTAAAACTATTAACGTGACATGTTTTCTTGGATGAGTGAACTACAACACAAAAATAATTTTCCAAATTAATTTATAGTTTCCGAGATTAGTGCGTTCAACCAAACATTTCCGCTGTATAATATTTATATTATATAGCCGAAGTATGCGTAGTACAACTATATGTATTGGGCTTTGGATTACGTGACTGGAATAACAATATTGGCTAATGCCTGAATATATTTTATCAACAACTTGTAAAATTTCAAGGTAGCGTTTAAATTTGAGATCTATTTGTAAATTTTTGATGTCAGTGTGATATCTATATATCATAATATCTTTTTATTATTATTACTAATTATAGCTTCACGCTGCATTGCGAGTAAGGCAGGGTAACGGAGCGAAGATAGTGTTAAAATACTCTGCTTCCTCACGTAGCGTTTCGTTGTTGTTACCACAACTAAGAAATTATTTCATTCACAGAGAGCAGAGTGGAAATCGCATCCCACAGTCTTACTTTTTACACTGGCCACGCCACGACGGCTTAAACCGATTTTTTAAAATCAAATATGAATTATATAAGGGAATGTCGTGGGTTTGATTCGCACTCACTGAAATCAATTAGTTTCATTTCCTTTTAGAATACCAAGACGAAGTGCGGCGTTGATCTATGCCACTCGACTTGCAATGTTTTGAAAATTGATCACTAGATTCCCCCTGCTACCCTAGCAGGGCAGCAGGAGACATGCAGCGTGAAAATGGTATATTTAGACACAATAAATAGAAGTTTATAAAATAATCCATTAAAATAATACACTTCTAAGAAGGATTTGGGTTATTATAAGTATCACGTGGATGCGGGAGTGAAGAGCGACAGTTTCCTGATGAGCATCGCGCATCTGTTGCTTTGTTTATATGCCCCACTTTAGAATCCATTTGATTTGTGGGTCTTACGAAATGTCGGTACCTACTGTGCATTAAAAATAATAGTAGTTTCGTCACTCAACACACAAATTGTCGAAAATTGGGAAGTTGAATTCCTTTTGTCTAGCCTGTTTAAAAATTATAGGATTTTTGCTTCTAGAGTTTTTGTAAATGTAGACTTTAATGTTGTTTAAAATTAATCTTACAAGACGAAAAAAATATCGCACTATAACAAAATTGAATGCACCGTGCGTTCAACTTGACGCTGTATCCCGCACATAGCAGGGTAGGCAGCAACACTAGGTTCCCTCTGCCTACCTGGAAGCTGATTAAAATAACATTTAGTAATTTATGAAGCGTAACGCAATCCAAATCTGGACTGTCTTTAGAACTAAATACCTAAAGATAATTATGTCTAGTTCTAAGCCTAGTATTAGATGCAGATAAAGATGAAAATACCTGTGAAACGTATGAGTATGTAGTTTTAATGTACACCTAAATAAAAAAAAAATATTAGGTCTCTCTACCGACTCTGATTAAACGTTAAGTTTCAATTTCGATTGGATTGTATTGCTAGGTAATAGAATATAATGTTTATTTATCTTGCTTCCTGTGAATCTCCTAGGTGCTTTAAGCAGCTATGAAAACATCCGATCACGATGAAATTCTACAGAACTTGCTTGTTTTTTGTTACCCGACTACGGCGAAGCAAAAAGGAGGGTTTTGATTATGTATGTATGTATGTGGGTATGGATGCTCATTTGTTTCTCATAACTTCTAAACTAGTTATCATAATTAAACAAATGAGGTGTCGTTAGAAGCCTCTTGGAGGTGCGCTGGTTGTAGGCTACATGATAAATTGACTACAGCGTCCTCACCAGCAAAACAGATTAATTACAATAATAAAATGAAATTAAAGTGGCATACGATCACGTCCTTTTTAACATATCTCTATAAATGTAACGTATGAAAATACGTTAAAATATAAAAAGGGTAAGTAAGTTGTTTATTTAAGAGTCGGTAATTTTTTATTAGTTTGTACAAAATAATTTTAGCAAAACATATTTTCTTGTTTCGTACTTTTTGGAGTAAACTTTCGTTTTTGATCTTCTATGAATTGGGTTTTTTACTGGCTATATCTATGTCATCATAAATGTAAATTCAAGAGGTGATAATTAATGCCTTTAATTATTGAAAAAAATGTAACTTTTGTATTATTAGTGGCCGCCTTGGCTCAGTAGTACAGCGTCTGAAATCCCACAAAGCCAAATGTTGAATCCCACATAACTTGGTTTGTTTTACCCCAAGAACTGGGTATCTTTTGAAGATTTCCCCTACCAATATAAAAAAAAGAAAAGTAGTACAACGTCTGACTATAAACACAATGGTTATGGATTCAATACTCACTTACTCGTAGGGGGAGAATATTAAAATAATTAAATATTTTAATTATTTTAATATTCTCCCCTTTGTAAACTAAGACTTAGATTTAGAAATGGGCAGAAAGTGGAAAACGGAAGTGTCATAATACAAAATTTTCTCGAAAAAGCTTAATCTTGCAGACATTTTTTATTCTTTGAAACAATGAATGTTTTATTTTGTCCTTAGCTTCTCTTTATGCAATTTACAATGTATTTTTATCAAATGTTCATCTCTACACGAGGTCAACGTATTCAACAAGTCGTGACATCTGATGCATCGTCTAATGTGAATGACCATTACGTACCTGTTTTAGTTTACTTTAACGCTACTTCGACAGATATACAACATAGTATGTGTTGTTGCTTATATTTTACATTACTAATAAAACTCATGGTTTTGTATCGGTTATAATTACTTTTTGCTACAATTTTTTCTATTATAACAATAATTTTAAAACTAAAAAAAAACTGACTTCTAACTAAGTAAGCTGAATTGAAGAGTTTAGTTACTTTGTCATGGATTACATAATCTAATCTAATCTTAACTCTAACAACAAATCAAGAAACTACCCTTGAAGTATGTACTTTTCAATTAAAAAGAATCATCGAAATCGATTGGCGCGATGTGGAGTTATTCGTCCATTTGACGCCCGCATACTTATGCCAATTTAAGACAATTTTCTTATGGATAGCATTGTTAAAAGTTGACCAATAATCAAAACGGGACCACACGAAACGCCAACTTTCAAATAAAATAAGAATTATAAAAATCGGTTCACGCTGTCGAAAGTTCTGGTAACTTAAAAGATAGGCGAATTGCTAACCTCCTCATCTCACAGAAGTCGGTCAAAAATATAAATATAAAATGAGAGCCAACTTAAATGTTACTAAATGCGTCATTCTCAATTTTACCGACATATGAATGAGAGATCTATATGGATACTGAGTTCAGTGTTCAAAACGTTATGTTTTATCATCATCATCAATGGCATTACAACCGCAGTTGGATTTTGGTCTGGTCCAAAATACTTCTTCACAATTTCCTGGTTTTGTTCCTGGCCTTCTCTCTCTAATCAATTCTTACTTAGAGTTCTCAGTTCCGACTCTGTCCAACCCTCTGAGCTTTTTTATCCGTCGGTTTCTTCTCATATCTGGTTCATAGTTTAGCAACGATTTAGGTGTTCTAGTTTCACTCATTCTCTTCCTACATGCGACTCTTTGTAGGCATTCAACCTTTATAGTATTAATTATATTCGGTTCCTTAAACAATAAAATTTTAATTATAGTTTAAAACCTCTATAATACATTGTAACATTTTTATGATCGATTAAAGTGTCATCTAAACATACTATTTTACCCAGAACCCTTGTGTTACGTAAGCAAAGCTCAGGCCGGCGTAGGGATGGATTAACATTATTAAGATCTCGGCCATTACCCTCGAGAGGAGCAGATGATCAGGAACTAAATTAGGGTCCCCATCCACCCCAAACTTAATTGAAGCTCGATAAAATTTTGCTTCAAGCGATAATCATTTTAGGCCTGAAGTGTTTTCGATTAGGTTGGCTAATATCGTTTATAGAAGAACGTGTTATAACTTTTTCGGTGACTTCGTCTGCGTTAACATTAGGATTGATTCAAGAGATGTGAAAATGTGTCTGTTTATATTACTATTCGTTTTTATCTCCGGTTTGACCCGTGCCTTGGTAAATTTGGTGTACACTGAAACAATTAACTTGATAATAGTATAGCCTACAGCCTTCCTCAATAAGGGACTCTCCAATACTAAAATATTTTTTTAATTCGAACCAATAGTTCTTGAGAGTAACGCATCCAACCTAATAAACTTTTCAGATTTCTAATAATATTATAGATTCCACCCAAATCGTGTGTGGCTTAAATTTACGTAAATGTAAAGCTACGGCAGTCTCGTATTAGTATTTAATATAGATTAGCGCGGATTAATATGAAACGTGCCCGAAACGTGAGCGTCGGGAAACCCTATGGGGAATCACGTCTACGCGAATTTAATTAACGTTAACGCGTGAACGATTATTCTTTACTCATATAAAATATTGTTAATTGTTTATTTGCTTTTCTAAAAGAGTCTGGCTGTAAAGAGGTTTCGATTGCCACTCAAGAGAATATTAATAAATATAAATATTTTCAATTCATCGCTCTGATAAAAAATACGAAGGGCAGCGTTGAGTTCCGGATGTCTCAAAAATTAGGTGGAAAGTAAAAGACGTAATATCTTCCAAGGTTCCTTTTAGGTTTTCTCTACATACCCTGCTTTATTTATAAAGCGTGAAGTAAAAATAAAAACTAACTACCATATTATAAAAATAAGAGTTGTTACTAAATATTGTGAGAATTAGAAATGAAGGAGATAGGCCCCTTGAGCCTTTTTAATTTTCATGCAAACTTCGTGATTTCTTTACAACAAGTGGAGGACGTCGGTGTTTTTCTTAATCTTTTCAAGTACGATCGTTCTGAGATAAATTTAATTAATTTTATAATTAGAAGCACTTGTAAGTAGAAAAAAAAATAGCTTAATAAATATTAATCTTTGTTCATTTTTAATGAATGATTTCTAAATGAGCTCTGAATTAATTCAAATTAAATAAGAAGGATAAATGTTATTAACTTATTACACATAGCAGGGTAGACACTCCGTAATGTGTTAAGACACTCCGTTCCCATTCAGATATCTCCGTCCCCACTTTTCACCAAATTCTGAAGGCATTGCGTTTTGAGTAGTGGATCTCAACGTCGCGCACAGCGGAGACATAAAAATATTGAATATTTTATTTCCTCTGATGTGCGAATCGAACCTACAGTTAGCCGCGATTATATAAAGTAGCACACTTGTGCCCCTGCGCCACTGTTCTTAATAAAAAATATTATTATTTTACATACTATGTCGCAATAAGGCCGCTATACTCCTACAAAGGTACATACATCGCATATCACAGATCGTCTGTCGTAACATAACGCGTGGTATTCCTTTGAAAGAGCGACTACAAAGCGATCATTGATGCGTTGATCTTTGATGTCTCTGTTTGCGCATCATCTTACGTAACTCTAGGTTAGCTCATCTTAAAAGATTTGGGTCGGCACTCGGCGTTGGGCACTCGGTAGCGGGATCCATTTAAATTCGTCTCCATTAACAGTAAATGTGAAGGAGACACAAAAGGAAGCGTCGCACGGAACGGCAGTGTCGTAAAATGTGGATGTTATTCTGGATATTTTAGCTTTTATTGTAAATATATGTAGATCTGTTAAGTTGTTTTTAGCAAATGTATGGTACTTTTATGTCTGTGTTGTAGTATTTTGGGGTGTTTTAACGTTATTTTGAAATATAAGACTAGAATTCGTGTTGAGGTCGTCGTGACGTCGCGGCACAGTGTCTTACTGTAAACATGACATTTTGCATCGAATTATTGACATTTCCTATCTATGGTAATAAGACAAAAAAAAAAACAGTTTAAAATTTTGCTAATTGGCAAAATTTTAAACTGTTTTTTGTCTTACACGCAATATCTCTTAAAATTGGGCGGAAATTGAACCTTATGGAAAAAAAAATACTCGCCACTACTGAACTTACAATGTTGAAATTTAGCGTGTAGGTATGTTAGGGACTTTAGGACTACACTAAAAGAGGATTTCCTGAAATTCCTACAGGAATGAGAAATAACAGGACCATCCATGTTACATATTGCAAGTCCACGCAATCAAAGTTCTGGACGACGACTAGTGCTTTATAAGTATTATAAAAGTGTAGACGGATGTAGTTCGTAAAATTTAATTTGATAAACGTAATTTCGATATATTGATGGATACATTTAACTATTTATCGACCTTATTTAACCTTAATTATAAAGACTGAGTTATGAGGATCGAGGCCAGTCGTGGCGTTGGGGCACAAGCGACTGCATACGCGACCAGTTGTGGGTTCAATTCCAAATATTTAATGTTTTAATTTTTTCGCTCTGGTGTTGAATTCCGTTACTCAATACACAATACCTCCAGAATTCGGCAGAAAGTAGGGAACGAAGATATCTTAATGGTTACGGAACGTCTTAACACTAAATTCTCAGGCTCTCTCTGACCACAGCGTGAAAGAATCTTATTAATGCATACTTATAAATAAAGTAAGTGAGGATAGATCTATTAATTTTCGGATTGGAAAAGAGCGCCTTGGTGCAGAGAGGCAGCGTTTCAATCTGAGTGTAAACACGATAGCTGTTAGTTCGATTCTTTGACTTAAGAGACGTACCATATAAATAACTTTCATTTCTCTACCAAAGTAGAAAAATGAAAACAATTCTTACCCTGAATGGGAATCGTACCAAATATATTAATATCTAATTGTAATATTAAAGGCAGACGTCTCCTCCAAATTAAACAACATGATTTCCAGTGAGACAAGATGGTTATTTATTGCGAACCACGGTCCACGGGCCACTTGTATACACACTACATACTTAGTTATAGGCAGTTGGCCTTGATTAGTTAATTTTATTGCCGAAACGGTTACTGCCAGAAGTTTCTGTTGTGACCGGTTTAATGTTTCAAATGATACATTTTATAGGTTTAAGTTCTACGATATGTTTTGTGTCGTTGTTGTGTCGCGTCTCTTTCCGACTATTAAATACAGCGTTTAGTTCCGAAATTCACTTCGCTAATGGTATGCATATAGATTCCTTCTCTTGTCTTGTTACTCCTGAGATTAAATATTTTCTCAGTAAAGGAAATAGATTAAAGTATATAATTATGCGTAATTTAATTATATTAATTAATGTAAGGTTAAATAATTATTTTGCCAACTTAATTAGATATTGTTGTGGTAATGTAGGATTGTTAACAAACAAGCTAAAATCAAAATTCAAAGTTTTGAATAATGGATTATATATGTGTATATAAACATAAGTCTCTGCTTACATGCCAGTTATCCTATAAAAAAACAAGAAGTCCATGGATACAACAAACCGCCGCCGTAGGCGCCGCAAAAAAAAAATTATTCACAAAGTTGACTAATTCAGAACATTTCGCAAATATTTAGTACATAGATAACAGTATGCTAATGTAATATTTGCATTGATATAACGTTATCAGTCACTCCTGTCTGAGACACGCGTGTGCGTTGTCGCTAGTGGCTATTTATAGCGCCAGTGTCCTTCACCGACCCGCACCCGCACCCGCGTGCTCGTAATTAATTTAATTCCATATGCTATTGCTATATCTGTTTTAAGTGTTTAACCTAGTATGAGGTAAATTGTATTGGTTATACTGCTTATGCCTTTTTTATTTATATTGTATACGTGTGTGACTGTAAACGCGACTAGTACTTAGTGGGTTCGATTCCGCTCGAGGTAATGAAATATTTAACATTTTACATATATGAAAGTGGGGAACGGACTGTCTTAACACTAGGTGAGCTCTGCCTATCCTGCTGTATGCGAGATACAGCGTGAAGCTGATTATTTTGTGTGCTTCAATATTTTGATATTTCGGCTGATCGCGTTTGTTCTCGATTCAATAAATAGGACAAAGTGATTAATGCGTGACTGTCAACACTAAATAACTGCAATCAACTCACCTGTGCTGTGCAATAGAACGCCGTCTATACAAACACATTTAGTAAACATCAACGTTCAGCGACTAGAATTTGAACTTACTACCATTTAGTAATCAGATACGTTCTCGTTATACGTCGGCTTGTCTTTCAGATTAATAACTAAAGTTTAATTCATATTTCTGTTCTTTGACTATGATATTTCTATAGTATCGAGCACTAATTATTTAATTCAAATTTAACATTGACAGGTGTCAGTCATTGGATACTGACATCTCAACATGCAACCGATGACTGACAATGGGATATTTTTTTTATGAACTAATATGATTCCCAAGTTTTAATTCCTTGAAGATAGTGATTTATTATTAGATATTTTTTGATGTAAAGTCGTAATACTTCAATACAAAAAATAAAATAATGAATAAATGCATAGTAGGTAGTTCTATGCTAACAAATTAACACGCATTTTAAAAAATAAACTATAAAATAATATATTATATTATTATGGCTGTGAACTTTACAAGTGATGTTATTATAAGAGTATCTAAATGTTCAGCACGAGTTGTAATAATCGATGCTATTTATTAATTGTTCACAGTTAACTGTCGATTAAATTAACCAGACGATAAACACGTTTAACTAATAGTTATTGCCTCTTAAATGGTTTTCAATAACTATATTTGATAATTAATTTTAACTATAGGAATTTAATATATACGTATATATGTATGTATAATATTATCATGTCTTTGGTTTTTTTTATTATATTCAAATATTTATTTATATATCTATTCTATTCTTTGTCTCAATTCATCTTCGCTGAACAGCATTGGTTAATAATTTCTAAAAAGCGATTTCTGAGTTGAATTTAAATGTATGATAATTTTGTGTATCTATATTCCAGTGGTGGGAGTTCCCACAACTGGAATATAGGTACACAAAATTATCAAGTCTTCAATTCAACAATTCAAATTCAAGTATCAAGCGTGTGGAAAATCGACAAGTTGTGGGTTCGATTCCCACTTGAGGAATTGAAATATTTTATATTTCTGGTAACAAGGCAAAAGCTCGTCGTTGAGTTTCGCCACTCAACACGCAATGCCTTCAAAATTCGGCGTGTGGAACGGGAGTGTCTTCATGAGAATGGAATGTCTTCACAGTAGGTTCCCAGTTTTCCAGATTTCAGGTTAAAAACAATATGTTTTTAACTATCAAGACTACTATACCAAAATAGGATTAAATTAGACCTTTTAAATAAGTGAAAAGTCCTGCTGGGAGTTCGTTTTCCTTTATTTTTTCAATTATATTGTTCACATGTATTTATATATTAAATATGATAAAATGCTCAAGAGAAACCTTTTGACAACTCAGTAGGTACCTAACCGCGAAAACCACTCAAACCGCAAAGTCCACCAAGTGATTCTCGTACAGATTTAAAGGATATTTTGTTTCGAAATCAATAACTTTATTTTAGCACTGTAGATAGAAACTTTAATAATATTTAACTTTAATATAAAATATATAAGTTATTTTGTTACTCTTTACCAGATTCAGAATGTAGAATTTAAAAGATCAAAGATCTTGTATAAAATACTTTCAATAAGAATGAATATTTAATAAAGCAATATTTACATTAATAAATTATTATTCTTGAGGCCGTCGTATGGGTTCGTTGACCATTCAGGAGAATGATGAGGAGTGCAGCGTTAAATTCCGCTCAGCATATTTCGGGAATAAGGCGCTGCGTTGAGAACGGACTGTTTGTAATAGGATCCCTCTGCCTACCTAGCTAGGCAGGAAAAGCGTAAAGCAGCATTTTTGCTTCTTTTTAAATTCTTCACACTGTATTTTATCTAGGGACTGTCTCGGATCCGCATTTATAAACTGCTCTCAACTCTAAGATCTATGTTTTAAATCTATGAATGCAAACAGCATCTCAAGTTCATTCTCAAGACCGATCTCAGAGTTGCAAGCAATTTATAATACGTACAAGCGGACCCATAGTACTTACTTATCACTTATCAGACCAGTATTGTCTTACACCATCACGTGATTACGCAACCTTGGCCTTCCGTCTTCCGCGTCGGTACCGTCTCGCTTCAACACACCTGCTAATATGACACTAGCGCTATATATTATAAGTAGAAACTTTACGCTGTTTACTATATCGATGGAAAAGATATTATATTGATATACTTATTTTTTTTATTTACATATATTTTATATACAATTATCGCGTTTTTTTACAGTTTTTCCTCATAGCGTTCATAAAATAAAGTAAAACTGAAAAAGATGCGTTGCGTATCGTCGTGACACTCGCTAATAGCGCCTACGAGTAATTTAGCTAAATTTATCTCACACATTTAGAGAGCGTTTATCGTCTCATATTGTCTCTTTTTTCTTAATTCAATGCTAATTTGCCCGAGTCCAAGGACATATCACTTGCAGCGGACGTGGGCGCGCGCGTGGCTGGGTTCGCTCGTTGCGGTGTCAACTTGTTTGACCTTTGTGAGCTATGGATGCTGAGGTTTATATTTTTTTGTATGTGTTGTGTGTGCGCTATGTTTCCAATGAACCACTCTTTCGTTATTTATGTGGAACTTAACACCGCGGTTTTTCTTATAAAATTCTTTCATTACTGAGTGTATATGTCCATCAGTACGCACGCACAGTTGAAACTTTCTGGGAGCATAACGCAAATTCAATTTTAATTTGGCATATAGGTTCCTTGCGGACTGTGGGGCAGCAGTAACATAGAATGTAAAATACTAATGTAAAATATTACACTAATAAAATAGTGTTTAAGAAAATGATGTTTAAAACAAGATGAAACCACGCGTAATTTCCACGTGTAAGCAGATTTACTAAATATTTGTAAAATTTAACAAACAACCTGCTCTCGTGCATAACTAAAGTTGCGTTTGCTAATTTCGTAAGTATTTAGCGGTAAATTCACGGTGCAGGTAGTTTTATAGAACAGAGGCGCCATCGCCGGTCCTCTGATGCAATTATTTTATCTCGAACACGTTTTAAATTCATCGTTTCTCGGTATAGATACTTAGTAGTATTTACCTCGAAGTGCTCGAGGAAACGGCGGCGAGCGACCTTGCCGCCAACCTCTCTGTATCCGTTGATATGTTGATACACATCCACCGGGGTAGTATGTGTGAGAAATTATATATTATATGGATTTATATGTATTAAATTATATGTTGTAATAGTTTAGATATTTATTCACTGATTTTTTCATTGTTTTTCTTTAAATTCGTTCATATCACATAAAATTTTTATATTTTTATAGTTTCACGCCCTATCCTTCTTAAAACTGGGTAGAGAGAGGGAAAATAGTTTTACGAAACTCGATGTCTCTTTTCGAATCTGAGACATTGCGTGTTGAGCAGCAGTTAAATTTCAACAGAGCAAAGAATAAAATTAAACAAAATATTGCTCCGAATGGAACCTACAACCATCACTGTACAGTCATCAATGTCTCTATTATACATACATTTAAACTTAAGTATTTATAATGACTTATTAATAATATTTCATATTCATTTTATTGTTACAGGTACGTTAATCGAATAAACTAAGGTAAAATAGTATATACTTTGATTTCCTGGTGTAAATTTATTTTGTAGCCCCTAAGGGAGGAAATGAATGAAACCCTGTACGTACGTGACCTAAGGGCACGTTACAAATCCATATTCGCCGTGGGTCATTGACAGAGGCGTTGTGCGACGAGGCCGCGACTTAACAGATTATTCAAAGAATCCTGTTTGCTCGTGTAGAAAAACTTGAAACAGTATAAAAACCTGTCACACACTCACTTATATAATATTCGGAATAATTTAGATTTTGTGGAAATTAAGTCGTATTATTAATGGTAGATTTGACTATTTTAACTTTATTACTTCGAGGTCGTCGTGGCGCTTGATTCGGTCTGGTAACGAGGGCGAGGTGCGGCGTTTAGTTCCATCACTCAACACTCAATACCTGCAGAATTCGCTGGAAACTGATGTACGGAAGTGGCCTAATGGGAACGGAGTATCTAAACACTAGGTTTCCAGGTTCCCTTTGCCTACCATGCTACGTGCGGGATACAGCGTGAACCAAAAAAAAAACGAAACAAAGAAGATGAAATAGTCTATTCTAGAATTCGCAAAAACTCGGCAACTTCCGAACCATGAGCTCACCGAAGTGCAAAGATCGCTGATGTCATACGTTCAAACTGCGAGAACGAGAGTAACGCTCTCGTTACTTCACAGCTAATTATTGCAATGATTATACTTATTTACTGGAATTTCTAGATTATGTGCTTATATAGTTTTATGTTGGAACGCTTTTTATTATGGTAAATACCCAAACCAATTACTACATTTTTATATTGTTACAACAATAGCCGCCGAAATATTTGACGAAATTTACTATAAAAATTAATCATTATTAGTTATTAGTTGTATTATATTGGGCAATCTTGATTAATCGCAATTGTTTACTTGTTTTTGCACACGTTATTAATAGGTATTAATGGTTATATTAAATACTAGCGGCCCGCGTGCGGCTTCGCCCGCTTGAACTATACAATGGTTTATTTAATATTAGTTAAGCGGATTTAGGAAAAAGAATCTTATCTTGTGGCTTACGTTCAGCTTAATTCTGAAAAAATATACATATGAAAGTGTTTTTCCGCTTAGACTGTACTTGTAGAGCTAGTTATCTCAATAACTCTTGACCAATAACACTTGAAATAAATAAAAAATATAGTAAATGTATAATACACCGTAAAGCTGTTGAAAAAACTATTTAGATTACTATCTTTATATAAACATAATATATTTAATTTTTCGGTAATAATATTTCTTGTGTATATATAATATTATAAAGAACCTGTCGGAGAGGAGTGGTACCACCTGCACGACTGTAGTGTTTACAGTCAGCGGTGTCTGACTATAAACACTACAGTTGTGGATTCAATTCCCGTCGTTGGCGTTGAGTTCCACCACTAAACATGCAATGTTTCGAAAACTGAGCGGAAGGTGCCTCTGCCTACCATGCTGCGTGCGGGATAAAGTGTGAAGATAAAAAAAATGTTTAATGCAAATGTTAAATCCATACAAAGAACCAAAGTCCATGTTTGTATATGCAAAATAGTTTTCCTAAGGAACCGGTTAAGTGCATCAAAGGCGGTCGCGCCGGAACCAGCGCCGTCACGCCACATCACACGTTCAGCAGTTACGCAAGCAAATCAATAATGCATATATTGTATATAAAAATATTGTATACGATACGTAATACTATTAATTATTTATAGCTGATCTGGTGACGTCAAATATTCTTTTATTTGTATTTCTATTATATGTGTCACGCAAAGAAAATTGTGTTTTAGGAAATTGAGGCTCTACTACTATATGTAGAGTTTATTGTATAGATTATGTTTAAACTTTTGTTTTGATCGCAACGTTATTTTATTTTTTTGTTTGCTTTTTCGTTTTTTTTTAAAATTAATTCTGAAAATATTGTGCTTAAACAAAAAAATATGCAACTTACACAACATTTTGATTTACTCTTGATCTAATTAGCCATTGAAAGTATCTCTGACTAACGAGGGTTTGTGAATTTAATTGCAATCCAAGTCAAATAATAATGAGCATTATTGTACCGCTGGATCGTCATGGAAGTCCTTGTAAAAGGCCCAGTAGTGGGCGTCGAAAGGCCGATGAGATAATGATGAGAATAATAAGTATTTGTTCTGGCTTTTGGTCCTATTTAAAATATTACACATATTTTAAATAGCACCGAAATTATTTCTATTCACGATTTATTTACTATGGGCACTTTGTCTTAATTAATATCCAGTTCCTAGGTATTGCTTTTCTATACATAACAATATATAATGTCGCTACAAAGTGGCATAGCGCCGCGTAGAACACCATACAACACGCAATGTATTGAAAATTAGGTTGAAAGTGGGAAGAGAGCCAGCGTGAAGCAAAAATAAAAAGCCAAAACCCACGCTAAACATGAACTGAATATTAAACTGAACTGTTATATTAAACAAAACGTTTTTGTCTATTATTAATTAATCTTATAACGAAATATGACTCGATACAAACTTCTGACGTGACTACACAAAGACGTCCGGACAATAGTGCAGTGAGTTTCACGCTTACGCCATATTTTGTATTTATGCTATTTATAGTTTGAATGTGTAATCAACTTTTGTCAGTAATGCTGTCTATTTCTGGATTTGAAGCATGTACTGTTATATGTTGAGATACCTAGGTGTTTCGACGAGGACCAAAGGAACGTTCGTTTTTATTGTATGTGAGGAAATATGATATTTTTTATTCTTTATTCCTTTAATACTTTACGCGTTAATCGGGGATCCGCTCGACAATCTAGTGGTAAATCTATGTATGTCTTTCCGTCATAATTTTGTTTTGGTCATGTTCGAAACCTTTCTTGGTGTGTGGCATAACTTCATGTTGTGTTTTGCCTGTATTTAAAAAAGCTGTATGCTCTAGCGTTGGCAGAGGGAACCTAGTGCTAAGACACACTGGAGCCCACTTGCCGCTAAATGTCTTATTAAGGCGAAATTTTACTACCTACTCATATCAGTCAGTCAAATATGAAAATAGTTTACTCTCCTGTAAGAAATGTACCCACTACCTTCTACGGCTATCGTTTAAACACCGCCATAGTGACGTTGATCATTATCAATTTTTTGTAGGCGTTTTCTTCATAATTTTCTTTTCATTTTATAAAGTTTATTAATATTAAAAGCGATAGGTATGTTATACAAAATGTTTTTCCAAATTTCCTCGAACCGTGTATTAGTGAAATTAACACTTAAAATATTAGTTAGTCGTCGCCCTTGACCGTTTTATGAGTCACTCGTGTGTATAAAGTAATAGGGTTTCCATTAAAACTTATTTAAATCGTGTACTCTGGTACTTATTTTAATATACATATATGTAATTTTGAATACGTTATACCTAATATATTTATGAAAATATATAATTATAAAAGAAAAAAATAAATACTTAATTAGGAATTGTACGAAAAATTTTAACGTAGGACTTCAAATCCCATTACTTTAAATTTTTTATACGTTTCCTAAATAGATATTTTTCTTTTCTAAATATGGATTACCATTTTAAAATGGTAAAATAAAATAAATTAGGATAATATTATTAAAACCCTTTAAAATGGGATTTAGGGAAAGAATATTAATTCTAATTTCGACACCGTCGTCAGATATAACCTCCTTATTTTCTTGGTGTTATGAGGCAAAGTGCGGCGTTGAATGTCGAAATTTTACACAACGTCTTTAAATAGGGCACAGAGAGAGTAACGAGCTGAGTCATTTCCGCATTCTCTCTCAGCGGTAGTGTTGATGAATATAGCGAAATACTCAAACAAATATATAAATTAATTTTATTATAGGAAGCAAAGTAACAAAATCTATAGTTGGTACAGTGTTGCGGGTGATCGCGGGTAGAAGGTAATTAGAACGGGCCATAAGGAAAGCCGGTTGGCCGGTCGGGCGTTATGTGTTTTACTTTTACGCTCGCCCTGCGTGAACCGATCTGGACACGAATGTGACCGTTACTGGGAAATGTGCTTTTATTTGTTTATTTATATAAATGGTAGTGTGGCTCAGTGGGAACTGCTTCTGTGGATGCGATGAATGTGAGTTCGATATCTTCTAATGATGAGAATTGATTTAATTTCTTCGCTCTGGTAGAGAATGCGTGACGTCCCGTTTTGTTACACGCAATGTCGCGAGCTCCGTCAATATTAGGTTCCCAACCTGGGAACCTAGCCCTCTTTTTACTTTGTTATATACTTCTGTGAGATATAGTGTGAAGCTAAAAAAAATCATTAGCACCTAATATTTATTATCTTTAGACGTCATGGGCATTTGTAAATTTCTAATGTCAAAGTCTTACCTCATCTCGTTTTGTTCTGAACAGGAAATTGCAGGTTATAGTTCCATCAAAGAATAGTACCGATGATATCATATTTCTAGAGAAATATCGTAATAGAATCTATCTATCCGCTTTAGTGTATCGGCAAATGATTGTTTTGTTATTACTGTTTGTATTCTCATTGTACTATTTCTTGTATTGTAAAGTATGCCGTTTTTTTAAATAAATTTAGTAAAAAAAAATAACTAGTAACTCGTCTAGATAGATCTCGTTAAATAATTTAGCTTAGTAATTCAAATAATATCCATACATACATAATCTTGTTTTTTTGGGAATTTCTCTTAAATTTACGTAACGATGAATTTGCATCAAGGATGCCGCTTTAGTAACGTAACTCTTGCTAATCAATCGTAGGTAGAACTGTGAATCATACAGCCCACTATCCATCAATACTAGACAAGGTAGTCTGTCAAAAATGTTATAAGGTCGCGAAGAGTGTGTTTCGTTGAACGCGCTAATCTCAGGAATTATTGGTTTGAAAAATCTTTTTAACTTTTGTAAACTCATTAATTTAGCTATAGATTATATTACATAGTGGGTACCTTACGTCAGTCAGTACATACTGACTAAAGTATTATAAACAATTGTTTGTGCTTTACGTTGTATTCCGCACATAGCAGGGTAGGCAGAGGGAATTTGCAAAATTAGTGTTAATACACTGCATTCCCATTGAGACAGGGGCGACGGAAATGTCGCCCCTATCCGCCGAATTTACGATGTTGCCTAGAAAATAAAAATATTAAATTTTATATTAAATCAATAGAAGAGAGGCTAATAGTAATAGCAATAGAGGTTTATAAATAGTTATTTTTACTGTATCTTACTTAATAGAACATAATTTTACCTTTAGACTATACTTATTAAGAAAACTAAAAAAGGGATTTGAACCTTTGAATTTTATACGTTTTCTGAATAAATATTTTTCTTTCCTTGGTGCGAAATAACACTTTAAAAATGTTAAAAATATTCAGACTAGACTAGACGAATATTTCGCCATATCATTATCGTGTTTAAACACTCCGCTATATTTTATCGTATTCGGCCGAATACCGATTACGTACTGAAGTAATATATTTAGATTTTTGTTGTAGTGATATAATCTGTAGATTGAGAGAAATTTTTGATTCATTTAATAATACCATCAGCTTGCACCCGCGGATTCGCCCGCATCCATTTAAGTAATGGACATAACTACTCGTCGTGTATGACTCATAACACATTCTAAGATTCCCTAACATTGATTTAAAGAACGTTTCACACATGCAAAATCTTATCTTCTTATATGATCTGTAATATCCTTTTTACCCTACAAAGTTCTTTGAGTTTTCTTCATACAATGTGACATTGCCAAGGTGATAAATGCTCAACTGGCACGTTCAGAACGCGATAATAAAAGAACAGAATAGAACAGAATATTAATTGGATATAATTCCTTTCTGTCTAAAATACACACAAATTCCGCAACAATTTTAGAGCGGCTGTACTGGACAACTGTAACATTTGATCTCTTGCGGTCGGTGAATAACGTATCACACAATTTCTATCCATAGTAGGCTCGTTTACATACACACCGCAACACTCGAGATTCTGTCTTGTTTTGATAGAATATTATCAAAATGTGTATATGTATACATTACAATGCAACAGTAGCGCCATCTATTGATTAGTTGTTTCTCTATGGACTTGTCTATGGTTTGTGTTAGGTACATTAATAAATTAACAATCTGTATGGACGCTACAGCTATCGTGTTTTATTATGTTTAATATTGCAGAGCTTATTTTATTTATATATAACAAATACTTACAATAAACGATTCCGATGAGAACGTATGGTTTAGTTCGTCAGAGCGCTTGGACGGTTTTAAAACAGGCCCGAGTACAAATCCCGCTACTTTATTTTTTTTTATATGTTTTCTAAAAAGTATTTATCTTTCCTAAGTGTGGTATAACACTTTAAAAACTGTAAAAAATATATTTAATGAATAGCCTTCTCCCTCGTTTTGACGAGAGTCAAATCTTCGTTTGTGATAATTCTAAGTAATTATCTTACACCCAATTATAATAACCTATCTCCAACGTCAATCTTAGATTGTTTCATATATCTATCCAATCTCTAGATTGGAGATAGATTATTAATATTAGGCGTTAGGGTAGCAGAAATTTGTAAAAAATCATACAGAGCTTGCAGCTAGCAGAGTTGCTAGCAACAAAATTAAGTTGCAACAAGCGTATAAGAATTTCGACGTAGCCCGATGAGAACGTATGGTAAGCCATAAAAATATTTTTCTTTCCTAAGTGTGGAACAACACTTATACTTACCAAATAAAAAATGTAAAGCTTCATCAAATATCTTTGATTTTAAATGTCTTTGGCTTGAGTTTGTGACGCAATGTCACAAAAGAAAGATGGCCGGAAAGTTGAAAACGGTGAGTCTTAGCACTCGCTTTTCCATGTCTAAGCTGCTAGGAAAAAGCGTAGACATAAAATCGAACATACTAATAACATAAATGTGTCTTCGGGCTCAGTGTGAAGCTATGACACTAATAAATAAGATATTACATTATAATCCGTCAACAGCACAAAAACTCAGTTAAAAATCTTCAAGTTATTTTACAAAGTACTAGAGTCACGATAAATCTTCACAATAATTTCGACACACCGCCAGTTAACATTACAGTTTCAATGTGGTTGAGTAAGTAAATATATTATATTTCAAATATAATTGGACGAGTAACGTACGAGCGTTGGATGTTGCTTAATGTTTTTGTTCTAATCTCACTTGTTTTACACGAATTGTTCTATTTCTTATTACACAATAACAATCTACAATCTCTGAGGCCGTTGTGGCGCAGGGGCGTGCGACTATGAACGCGACGGTCTTGGTTCGATTCCCACTCGGCGGAATTAAATTATTTATTATTTGTTTTTCGCTCTGATAACAATGAAAATCACGGTGTTAATTCCTGCCACTCACTAAGCAATGCCTATGGGAAAGCTGTTGTGCGAGATACAGTGTAAAGCAAACACACAGCAAGATAAGATGCGGCGTTGAGTTCCGCCATTTCACGTACAATTTAAGTATTGATATTATTGATTGTAGAGCTTAGAGCGGAATGTCATGACACTAAATTCTCTTCGCTCTCTTCTTTCCATAAAACTAAAAAGATAACAACAATTTAGATTCTTATGTAAATTTTTAAAACATTTCCTCAATAATATAAATCGATTGTAATTAAGGTTTTCTCATCTAACCTACCTACGTCAATCTATTTACGTCAATTGCCAAATCTTTTATCGTATTGCCTAAAGAGCAAAAGTAAGAGAATTCATCATTATTTTATTTATCTTCTACAAGGCTAAGTTTTGCAAACATAAATAATTCAAAAAGAGTTTTTAGTCTGCACCTTAATGACAAATGAATCCGGCCTTGATTCAGCGCAGCATTTATTTATTTATATTGGAAATTACAATTTTTTGTTATGTTCCATTACAATCGGAGTGACCTTCGCGTCTTTAGAATCCACCTGGCCTTGGATCGTTAGGCGTACATTTTAGTCATATACCTACCTATTTGAGAACGTGCCTGGGCCATCAATGTGTATAGCTTAGGTATCTATTAATAGTTTAATATACCCATCAAACAAGTAGGTATCGATAAATATATTTTGAATGTTTTGTGCTGATCAGGCATTTGTCTCTCTTTGGATGCCTCTGGATTTTTTTTTTGAGTAAACTGCTATTTATAATTTAGTGGATATTTTACGCAATACGGAAGGGGATACAGAAGATGAAATGATTGTACAATAACATTATTTGGACTACCTAATTAATTTTAATATTATTAAAAACTACCAACGATTTGGCTTTTTGTTTAGAATAATATTACACTGTTTTTGCATTGGTGTTTCAGTTCATAAAATGTAAATATGATTTTTATTGTCTGTATGAGAATCCTTCTTAAGGCCGTCGTGGTGCTGCGGCACCGGTTATAGGTTCGATTTCCAAACGGAGGACTAAATTATTTTTATTTCCTTGCTCAATAACAAGACAAGGCGCGGCTTTGAGGTCCGCCGCCCAATACGTCTCGAAAATTGGACGGAAAATAGAGAACGAAGTGTCTTAAAATTGGATTTGCTCTTTCCACCCAGATGCATACGGAATACCAGAGCTCTATATATATTGTGATGAAACATAGACATAAACTTCAAAGTTAAAATGATATTTTTTTAGAATCGCATTTCACGCTATAGCCGCTATTAAATCGACCGCTCAGCTACAATTTTGAACCGTCCAGTGGAACAAATCTGTTTGGCAATAACGTACTGTTTTGAATGAGTTACAAAATAAACGCGTACCTATCTACTTCCTAGTTTATAACGTTTTTTTCGGGTATTATAGGTTACTTCTATATCTGTCACATCGTTGGGTTTTGGTCCTGGCTGCTGGAAAGTAATGGCAGTCGTGGATTATATCTATATGTATGATAATATTATGAAGCTAGGTATTTTGTATGGTTGAACGAGCCAATCTCAGCAAAAACTCACCCGAAATGAAAAATCTCTTATGTCAATTTGTGTGATGGTCCATTTGAAGAGGAAGCCTATATTGGCTATATTACATCACTTTAATCTTAAGTTTATTTTTTACCCCATAGGTAAAAAAATAACTTTTTTATAGGTTTTCTTAATGAAAAATTTGTGTCAAATGAAATAATTTAAGACCCATCTCGCGCTACTTTTATGAAATATTGGAAACAATCGAATTCCTCGCCCCAAGCTCGTCACGCTCGGCATGTGCTGACACCCGACACCCGACACCGGCCCATCCGCCCTGCGCCACGACCTTGCTCCAATTGTACGGTACGCTATCGCCACCAGGCTACATTGTCTGTTTTAATTATATCGTGTTAAACTTTGAAAAACTTTGTTTATCTTCATAAAAAATATTAATTTAGTAAAAACATAGCAAAACTAAGTTAATATAGTAGAATGTATGAATTTTTTTGTGTTCATACTGTATGTCGTGTTAAGAATTAAGACAATTGATTCCTTACTTTCTGCTCAATTTGGTTTTAATTATGATATTCTTCAACGACGTCGATGGGAGGACGACCTTAGGAAAATAGCGGGCATTACTTGGACTAGACATGCGCAGGACCGTGCTCTGTGGCAAACTCTTGGGGAGGCCTATGCTGGGAAGCAAGACAACCTTCACGTGCTGGTGTCAGAAAATAGTTAAATATAAATAAATAAATAAATACATTAGGTTAAGCTATGTACTGTGTAAGATTGTTAATAAAGGCTATTATTATTATTATGATATTCTGATATCAATTCATAAAATTCAGCAAGAAAATAAAATTTATCTTGCCCTTGAGAATCGAACCCATAACGCGTTACAACGATCTTCTGTTCATTATGTTCTATATGTTAAAAGGTTCTTGAAAAAATATAAAAGTACAAAATTATCCGAATAAAGTCGAAACTATCTCAGTACAGATACATACGATTGAGTTTTTATGTAAATTTCATAGTTACGAGGAGTTCCACTCGACTCGTATAGTGACGTGCGTGGTGCTGGCGGAGGCGGGTCGTAAACACGAACGGGGACGACTCGCGCTCCCAGCCAGGGCAGCGAGCGTCTTGCATAATGTACTATTGTTTTGTTCTCAACTTACTCTTTTATGTTAAATGCACTGCTAATTAGGAAAAGAAGCTCTAGGGAAATTGTGCCATTAAGCATTTGCCGAGGAGTTAGATCGTGATAAAAAGACTAGTTATTTCAAAACTAAGAAAAGTTATTTTAAAACTTTGTATACACGAGTATGCACATCTTTGTCCATTTCCAGCATCATGCAGAGAGAACATGGAGAACCGAGAGTTCAAAACTTTTTTCTGTTCCCATTAAAACATTTTCGTTACACTCGTTTCACTGAACTCTGAGTGAGGGCACTGCGTGTTGAGGGACAAAACTCAACGCCACGTTTTGCCTTTTTTCCAAAGCGAAGAAAATGAAAATATTAAATATTTCATTCCCCTGAGTGGGAATCGAACTCACAAATGTCGCAGTTACAGTTGCACGCTTCTGCCCCTGTCTCAATACATTAAAGAATTTTCCAATATGTTTGTCATCTTAAAGGAATATTAAAATTAATATGAGCTTTTAAAAGTTACTTTGAGTAACCATAAATGTTCTGTAAACAAATTTGCGTTGTTTTCTTTCACGGAATGTTCTTCTTATAGCATTTTATCTTCAGTTTATCATTTTGAAAGTCTTATTTTGTTTCTAGGATACGATATTATATGTTTGTATTTAACAGTAGGTATATAGATAGGTACCTATTTTTTAATTGTACACATGAGTAACACGCCTAGCTTCACACAAAAGATTGCTGTGACCTAACATACATTTATACTTTTTGAGGAACGCTAGATACGTTTCTTCACGCCATATAATTAAATACAAATTATTTTTATACTTGTTTCCCTCACAGTGCAGAGTAGGCAGAAGAAACCTGGGATCCTAGTGTTAAGTCTTCACTTTCACTCCTTTTCCTTTAAAACACTTACGTTCCCTTTTTTCCGACAACTTCTCAAGGCATTGCGTGTTGAGTGGCGGTTTTCAACACCGCGCTTTGCCTTGTCAAATATTTTAATCATTAAATTTTAATTTGGTTGTGGGGAATCGAATCCACATACGACGCGTTTATTGCACGCTCATATACAGTTTTGCTATTATCAAAATGTCATCTATATAATGGCACATGGCACAAATATAATTTACATACGGCAATAAACAAATAACGGCACGTTCAGAGTCGTGCGTCAAATGTTTCTATTTCTATAATAAATGTTAATAATATTGTCGATAGTTGAAAGTTATGTGTTTTGATTATTTTTATTAGATTTTTTTCTTGTATTTTATTTTTTTCCTCACTTTAAGGCCTACAAGAAAGTAATTTGGCTATGTACTTTTCAATTATTCGTTTTACAAAGGGATTCGATTCGTTCACGTCTTCGTAAATAGAGTCCAGGTATTTTTAGTTGGATAGACAGAGGAGAATCTAGTCTTCAGACTACGCTTTTGAAAAAAATAATCTATTGTGGAACTTAACACCGCATTTTCTTTTAGAATCTACGTCATTCCATATAATTTACCACAGCTAAAATTAGAATTCTAGAAATTTAACCCGCCACCGTACTTTTACGAGAGGACGATTCTACAAGCAACATTATGGCATGTGATAATTTTACTCGGGGCTTTATTCACAATGTTTTCCTGGTGCATGAAGCACATCGTCAGGATTGATCTCTATTTTATATGCAATATTTTTATTTACCACCCAACACGCAATTCCTCATAAACTCGACGAAAAGTGAGGGACGGAGTGTCTTAACACTAGGCTCCCTCTGTATAGGTATCCTTCTATAAGCAGCATACAGTGTGAAGCAAAAAAAAATGGAAATACTTGAAGTACAAAATGCGGGAAGCTGAGAACAAAGATTCTCAACTCTGGCTACCCTGCTATAAGCTAATGAAACATAACTAATATAATATAAAAAAATCCAAAAGCTACAGGCTTAATACAAATCTATTTGAATTTCTTACAACAAGGTGAATGCGACCGGTTCCTTACATCTTAAAATAAACAGTGACAGGTATATTATACTCAAGTAAATTACAAACACTTTGCTACTCTGTCGAATGATCAGAACTACCTGTTTTCGACAGATACCTCACGTCGCTAAGTATCGGAGCTGAGCTGAGGTGAGGGTTTAATTACTGCTATTATATCATTTATTACGCAGTGTCTAAGTTTTATACAATACTTAATTATTATTTACATACACTGATATAACCTTAGGGTTATATGGAATAAGAAAAGGAAAAATATATAATTTTGCCCAGGCTTTTTCTGATTTTTTTTATTTTTTGAACATTCTATATATCTTTCGTCGCTCTTAATTGTTTTTATTTGTTATTTTCCATAAATGGTTTTGAATCCAAAACCGTTGTACTATTGTCTTTGTAAAAGTTCGAACTGGGTCATGACTACTTGACAGTGCTATGGAAGCGTGAGAAGATACTCTATCTTATACATAAAGATATATTATATACTTTCCATAACATGTACAAACAAACACACACACTATCTTTTCGCAATCATGTTTTTCTTTAGTTCTTCTGAATTGTATATTATGTTTGTTGTAACATACAGACAGTTTTTTTTCCTTTTTTTGTGTATAATATCATATATTATTAAAATCTCATAGTTAATTTTAAACTATCTACGTATAAGGTCAGTGCAATTTCATCTCAATTTATTTTGCTTATTATCTCCGCGTATTACATCACTTGCTGAGTTAATTAGATTTTACTATACTATGACGTCATGTTACTCAATTGTAAGACTTTACTACAAGCTAAAGTCGATTTTAATTTAGGTTTCATTTGATTATAAACAGCTCTAGGATATATATATATATATATATATATATATATATATATATATATATATATATATATATATATATATATCTTATAGAGATGATGTGTTAGTTTTGCTCGAAATTTTTTATTTGTTCTAAGCTTAGTTTAACAAGGGGTCAGTCGTGGCGCAGGGGCACAAGCGTGTGACTGTAAATACGGTGGATTGTGAGTTCGATTCCCACTCGAGGAAATTTAATTTGTACTCCTTTAATTTTATCGCTATGGTACCAAGGCAAATTGCGGCGCTGTGTTTCGCCACACAACACGCAATGCCTCCATAATTCGGCGGAAAGTGCAGAACAGAGTGTCTTAAAACTAGGTTCCCTCTGCTCACTGTGCTATCTGCGGAATACAACGTGAAGCTTAGTCTACGAAGTGTTTAGAGGAATAACAATTGTTGGTAATTCGTTAAATGGATACTCAAAATATTTTTTCATTAAACAAAGAGGTTAACTCTGCTTTAACATTTAAATAATATACCATAATAAATTCAACACAATCGCATATTGCGAGATACAGCAATTTTCTGGTTTTAGAAATTCCGCCCACTCCAGAAACATTTCTTATTGCGGAACTCAACGTTGCACTTTGTTTATCTAAGCTGGATCAATGTCTGTACTTTATTTTGATAGGACATTTCATTGAAGTGAAATTTCAACTAGAATTCATTTTGGAGCATTACCGAGATATTTAAATATCTATAGCAATCAACTGTTGTAGTATGTATTGGTAAAGACAAAACCATCTTTCAATATACTATGAATTTAGAATATATTGACGGCAGTTACTCCTTTAGATGAACGAATGTATGGCTTGCCAAAAAAAATCTGTATCCCGTACACAGTAAAGTAGGCTGAGGGGACCTAAAACCTTATGTTCATATTATTTTATTGTTCATATTTTATTGTTTCGTGGCGCAGCGATACAGATTCTGACCTTAAAAGTGATGGTAGTAGTGGATTTGATAGTTTTCAACATTTTTAAAGTGTTATTCCACATTTACGAAAGACAAATACGTATTAAATTTAAAAACCATTTCAATTAAAAGACAAGTTAAATTAGGCTCCAAATTTAAGGTTCTTATGTCTTGTTATTCCAGATTATATTATATTAAACCTACCTATATTTTATTAAACTCGATGAATCTATGTATTATAATCATCAATTTTCATTACTTGTCCAATATTTTAGAAGTCAGTATCGTTGAGTTTAATTAATTTTCATTCCATTCAGCCAAATTACTTTCGTAGTCAATAAAAATAAGGAAACGGCATTGATAAATGATAACGTGATTTGCCCAAAGCCGTGACGTCAATCACTCGATGGCATGCCGGTGGGCCGTTACCGTTCTGTTGGGTTTTGCGTTATCAAAAGTATCACCATTTGCGTCACCAACCAATCTTGACTCTGTTTAAATAATGAAATGGAGATAGCAGCTAATGTATTTATTATTTACCAGATAAAATAGAGGCGTTCGTTTCGCTGGGGTAAAAGCGTGCGACTGTAAACGCGACGGTTCTGGGTTCGATTCCCACTTGGAGCTATGAATTATTTCCTTTCTCCGCTCTGGTAAGACAGTGCAGCGTTGAGTTTCGCCAGATACTTACTCACGGAGTGTTTTAACACTATTCTCTATCCGTACCCTGCTTTGCGGTATGAAGCGTGAAGCTATTTAAAATAAAAAAATATACCTAATGAAACTAGACCGAATTCTGCATCTTGAATTAAATTGTTGTTATTAATTCAATAGTTGTTATTAATCTGCAAAGTGTTTCAGAAAGTAAGTGTAATCACAATCTACTTACAACTATTTTAATGAAACTTGGACTGTTCCATGATTTGGTATATATATATAAATAATAAAATTATTTTTTTGATGTACATGCATAATAAATTATTGTGTTACAAAGGAATTTAGTTTCATTTTCTGTAATTTTTAAAGAAAATTCAATATTTGACACAGTATATTCGATATCAGAATGATAGTACGGCCAAGAGCTGCCGACTTCTTGACCTCTGCTTAACACTTGGCGTTGCCCTTCGTGCTTCTTGATACAAGTTTATACACAAGACTCGTGGTCTTTCTGTGCATAGTATAGTAACGTGTAAATTTGTAGTCAAGTCAGTCAGTGGGGAACGGAGTGTCTTAACAGCTTAACACTACGTTCTCTCTGCCTATCTTGTCATCCGGAAAAAACCTCTTAATTATTTTTTATATTTTACAAAATGTGGTTCATATAAAAAGAAACAATTAAGTACCTATTTTTAAACATTTTTAAAGTGTTATTCCACACTTAGGAAATTTTCTAAATAAGTACCTACTTATGAACGATGTATTAATTAAAAAAAACTCTTTATCCAACATCAATTCATCATTTTTAATGAAACCACGTCAGAAACATCTGAGATTCACAAAAAATATCGCTTATTCCATCAACTGTCCAAATCACCCTCGACTCGAGATAATCGTTATCTCAGGGCACACTCGGCTGCGGCGATAAAACTTTTACTGCTTAACTTTTCAGCTCGAGGATCGTTCACGTTTTCAGTGAAGGCCCTAATTAAATGATTTAGGTACATTTCAGAAGATATTACCCGTCGTGATGCAACAACACAGTTTGATGAGTAAACGGGGTAGTTCCTTATTTTCCTTTTTTCCTCCTGATAACAGGACAGGGCGCGGCGTTGAGTTCCGCCACTTAATATGCAATGTTTCAAAAACAGAAACTCTCTGACATATGCGGGATATGACGTAGTTGTAATATAATACCCAAAAAGATAATAATATCTTCAGACATTTCTTGTTTTTTTTTACGTTTTAATTAAAATTTTAATGTATCTAATTAGGTATCTGAGATAAATTTTTAATCGTTGTAATTTTTTTGTTTCCAGGGAGGAGGTCCGCAAGCACGCGGTGCGGTGGAACGCGAAGTTCTCGTTTGTGTGCAAGATGTGTGCTAATGCCAACACAGGAGTGCTCGAGCCCGCGCTGCTGCGGGTGTCCGTGCGGAAGGAGTGCAAAGGTAACATACTTATTATTTTGAATTCTCGATGTTACCAGCGTACAACAGGGTAGGCAGAGGGAATCTATTGTTAAGGCACTCTGTTTCAAGATTTACGCTTGGATTCCAGAAACTGCTTATTGAGTGGGGGTGATATTTAATTTTCCGAGTGAGATTGCACTCGCAACCTTCGCGTTTCCAGTCTGTCCCGTTCCACCACGATGGCCTTAGCCCCGTGATATATATTAATATCAACGATATTATCTTTTCTTGAAATATTAAAATAAACTTCTCAATATTATTTCCTCCTATAAAGTATCCCAACAATGCTAACTGTATAATATAAAGTTTGAAATCGCAAATATCCGCACTGCAATAGGAAAACTTGCCAACATCGAAGCTGACTGAATAGATTTTCAACAATATTTTACTTTTGAACATCCACATCCACATATGATGCAGTGCACTGGGGCGTTATTTCCTATGTTATTTGAATTATATGAATCTGAAATTTCCGGTATTATATTTATATATTTTATTATTTGTAAATAGTATTGAATACATACGTTTTTGGTCGTCATAGCGCATTGACACAGCTTCTGAATGTAAACACAACGGTTGTGGGTTCGATTCCCACTCGAAAGACTTGACTGTTTCCATGTTAATATAGTGCCAATGTCTCGAAAATATTACGTGTAATGCGTGGAGAACAAAGTATCTTAGGTTCCCTCTGCATACCCTGCAATTGTAAACCGTAATTATACACCGTAGTGTACAGCGTTAAAGTTTAGAGGTATATTTTAATACTCCTACTAATAGTCTTATGTTATGAAGGATCACGATCGACTTTACATATTCATTATTTTTTTCTTTGCATCATTTTGTCTTCTCCGCTGTTTTGCACTACTTCCACGTATGACAAAGGAATCTCTTTTAGAGACATCAACTCATTAGCAACAAGACACCCGCTATAAATTATAACGTTGATATCTTTCCTCTTGTGTATTTACTCGTATTTAGAGCTATAAATAGTATTTTAATACATTATAATTAGTCTTACTAATACTTATTTATCGGTTATGGGCAGGTGGCAGGTCATACCAAAAGTTAGGGTTCTGCGACTTGAACCTCGCAGAGCTGGCTGGGGCCGGAGACACCACGCGGCGCTGCCTGCTCGAGGGCTACGGCAGCGGCCAGCGGCGGCAAGACAACTCCGTGCTGAGGATACGAATCAAAATGAACATGATCTCAGGAGATCCGCTATTCAAAGTGTATGTATATTTTGTTGTTCGTGTATTGATCTTATAAATGGTTTTATTTAAACAAAACCATTTTTGGTCCTTAAGACCAGTGTCTAGCTAAGAAAAATTAAATTAATTTTTCTTAGCTAGACACTTTAAATTTGTTTTGTTTTATTTATTTTTTATAGTTTTCTTCATAAGTAAATTGAACAATAATAATATTAACGGTCATTATTTATTACCATAGGCATATTTGTCTTAAATTCTAAATTGTTTTTTCTTTGAAACAAAAGTGAAAACATGAGGCCAGTCGTGGCGCAGCGGCACGAGGTGTGTCTGTAAAACCGACTGGTTGTGGGTTCGATCCCCACTCGAGGAGATGAAATATTTACTTAAATTTATATTTCCATTTCTTCGCTCTGGTGTCGAGGTTAAGCGCGGTGTTGAGTTCTGCCACTCAACACGCAATGCCTCCAGAATTCGTCAGAAAGTGGGAACGGTGTGTCTTAACACTAGGTTCCCTCTGCCTACCCTGCTGTGTGTGGGATACAGCGTGAAGCTGATTTATTTGAAACATAAGTAATTTCACGTATTATTTTTAATTTCGAAACTGAATGATACAAAAATAGTAAACATTTCAAAACATCACATAGTAATTAACACGTCCGGCACACTCACTGAGCGGTTCTTTGAACTCTTCGCATTCATTAATATAACTCAGCTTTGGATATTACTCTCTAGTCTCTAGAATCAATATATGAAATGGTAAATGTGAGTTTTATTTAAGAAAAAAACTGGGCATTATATCGGTATTGTACGCCTTAATATATTTTACTTACACTTGTGGAACTGTATGTGAAGTCATTGACTGTTGAGTGGCGTAATTCAACGCCGTGATTTGTCTCGTCACCAAAGTGAGGTAATAAAAACATTTAATTTTTCAATCCTTGAGTGGGAATAGAACCCATAACCTATCGCGTTTACAGTTGCACCCTTGGCTCCTGCCATAATTGCATTATTATTTTTGTTACATTATTCTTATTCCTTTTTTTTCTATTATTAATTAATAACTAATTACATAATTACAGTCCGGAAAGGAAGCAAGAAGTAGCGGAAAAGACTGGCGGCGACAGCGGGTCGGAAAGCGCGGCGGCGGCCGATGACGATTGCGGCTCCTCCACCGCCAGCTCGGGCTTCGGCTCACTCACCAAGAAGAAGAATTATGGTTTGTTACATTTGATAACAATGTGCAGCGTTGAGTTACGCCACTATTGACTGGCGAAGGAGTGTCTAGGTTACGCAGGGACACCGGAGAACATGTTTTCTATCCCTTTTCTATTATGTGTGAGGATAAACTGTCAAACTAAAAAATAATAAACTCATACACTTAGATGATATTTTAATGTTATTCGCACATTTGCGATTCGAATTGCAATACTATGAGTTGAAAGCTGAAACTTTGTTATGATTTAATTTTTGAACGTTTATATTTCCAAAATTACTGTTTTCTTTATTTTTAGGTTATCATACATAAATTTTTTTTTTGGTTAATTTGTCAGAACTGTGAGTCAATATTATATTCTGAGTATTAAAATGTCACTTTCGAGTTCAGTAGTACTATCAAGTATTGATTTAAACTGAAAACAGAGTGTCTTAACATAACGTTGTCTCTACATATCTACATGCGAGATAAAGCGTGAAATCAAAATATAAATTAACATAATTCTTAATTATAATATATTGATTGAATGAATTACAGAGGGTGTGACCCCGGCGCTGTCGTCGCTGCCCTCGTGCGAGCTGCCGTCCCCCGACGTGGAGGACATGCCGCTGCCGAGCCTCCCCGCGCCGCTACCTAGTCTACCTGATTATCCGGGTATTAATATTTTTTTTATATTTATGTCATTCCTGTCCTACTAGTGAGGAAACTTTTGATGGTATAGGTATGTCTGGTAAGGACAAAGGTCAAAATAAAATATCTTTATAAGATTATAAATGGAGTACAGAAAATATGATTTCCGGTATAATGAAAAAAATGTATATAAACATAAATAAAACAATTACTAGTTAATAACACAATATTCTTTAATAACGTTTCCAGGTGTAATAGTGATATCACAAAACACAGGCACTATCCCGGGTATCAACACAGTCACAACGGGCGGGGGCGTGGGGACGGGGACAACGGGACAAGGGACAATGGGGACAGTGGGTCCGCCAGGGCCGATAGGCACAGGTTCTGGGGGCTGCGCCGCGTGTCTGCAGCAGCAGCATACACACTCGCGTAATTCTTCGAATACGTCGGGTGATATGAGTAGTAAGGTGAGACGTTTAAAAAAATTGTAAAATCTATGGCCGTACAAAAATCTATCTTCTCATTTTAATGAGTATAGCTATTAATAAATAATTTATTGTTGATACATGATAATTGATTATATACATGTTGCTTTTCAGAAAACATAAATATTTTGAATGTAGCAGGATTTGAACCTGCGCCTCTTGGCAGGGAGATTTTTACAACTTCCACTTCCCAAAGATAATTGCTAAGAATTATCATTCGGTAGTTCAAATCCTGCTACATTAATAAAATTATATGTTTACTAAAAATATTTTTTTTTTCCTAAGTAATAACACTTTAAAAATATTTAAAAAGTAATTAATTGTTAACATTAATCATATACCAAAACGATGTTATAAACTCGTCTATCATTATCAGCTAATAACATTTAAATATAGTAATATTTTTTGAATTTACAAAATAATCTCAACTGTAGTATAGTAGAGCGCGACGCCAAGTGTCTTTTATTGCGCCAGTTTATATATGTGACACGAAGTGACGCAGGACTTCCGCATGTGGAATATTATCCACACGACGGTACATTCGCGAGATTCACAATCAACATAGACTGTTTGTCGGACTTTACAAGATATGATTTAACTCTAGACTTCACTGTAAATACATTCTATATGTAATATTTAAATGATACAAAATTAAAATCATTCTTTTATAATAAATATGATTATGTAATGAACAGTACATAATAAATAGATTTTAATAGAGTATATATGTTCGTTTCCAGGCGTCAGGCTATGGAAGTTCGGTTTCAGCGGCCTCCGCGCACTCACGGCAGAGCTCCGAAGGGGACTCCGCTGGGGACTCCCGGCCGCACCATAACAGGTGAATATATATACCCCTACATTGTACTATATATATTTTATATTAACACTACACCACACTTTCTGTCTACGAAATCAGATTGTATTTTTATTTTATAAGAAAGGAGATTATTTAAGAGTTTATATTATGTTCAAAGGCTAGTTCTATACAAACAGTAAAAATATTTACCACAAATGTGAGTGAAAGTACAAATAATTATCGGTTTATACGGCCTATTTAAAATAAAAAAATATAGAAACATTGGCATAATTTTCATGGTATTTTTAAAACTAACACTACAATATATCAGCACTAGCACTTAAACTACATTACACACACACTAACATTGTCTGCAATTTTTTACACTTTTAAGAAAACAATAAATTTAAATATATAAATTGTGACGTTATTGTCTACTGATATAACGATATATATTATCTTCATACCTTCATTTGTAAGTTAGGCATGCATGCGTATGCGCAATCACAGCTCTTAAAGTCAATTGTGGTACGTTAGTATTGGCAAATGGATATTATAGGGTACTTAATTATTTCCTCTTTATGAGGCTACGAAAATTCAACTTTAGAATTAAGAAAATTCAACTTATTATTGACTTTTCATGAATATTGTTAGTAAATAATATAAAGCAATGTATTTGAAAATGTTTCAAGGCTATTAAAAATGCACATATATTTACTTATTTAGAAAACGCATGGCTTAGTGGTCAGAGCGCCTGGTCGGTTTTCAGGAGGCGCGGGTTCGAGTCCCGCTGCGTTCAAATTTTTATACGTTTTCTAAATAAGTATTTTTCTTTCCTAATTGTGGAATAACACTTTAAAAATGTTTAAAAATACACATATATTTGTTGATGTCTGTGAGATGTATGCAAAAGGTACTTATTTCTCGTGTTGAATGGTTGTGTGTGTATTAATTTATTTTTATGATCTCAGAATAATTTTAAAGGCACACTATAAGAAAGCTTTTTTTTGTTGTGTTTTTCTTTTTTACTTTTATTATTGTTATTATTTATTTTATTCTTTCTCTACCTGTCATCATGTTTATTTTCTGTAAAAAGAGAGTTTTCAACTCGATTGTACATAGCGTCGAGCGAGTCGGAACCGGTGTCGGTGTCGCGCCCCGTACCGCTTGTATTAACAAGAGTGTGAGCACGTCACTAACACACAGCTGAAATCATTTTATTTATCTTATTTATTATTTTTCCTTTTCCGTCCCTTTTCCTTCCTTTCACTAGTATCCGCATAGAGCGCACCACCACTACCTTACACGCCGGACACAAGCTAGCCAAGCTGCTGCTAGAGAGGACTGTCCTCGCGGACTCCTCGGAGGACTTCCTAACCCCCAACACGACTCTCAGCGCGAGCCCCCCGTACCTCTCCCCCGACGTGGTCCCCCGCCACCCGCCGACCCCCGGCAGCCACTACGCGACCCCCGACAGCTCCTTCGCGATGCCTACCTACTTCGATCAGAAACGACGCGCAGTCTCCGTCATCACCTCCGTCCAGCCCCTCACCAACTTCCAAGTGTTCAAGCAGAAGTCTTTAAACACGATACCAGCGCTCGTGGAAAGAAATCGACGTCACGAGGAGCTGTTCACCAACTTTCCGTTCCTCACGCCGCTCGCTCACCGCAAGAATTCGCTGGTCTCTCATCACCTGGAGGATGAGTTTCACTGCATCGTACCGTCCGATGTGGAGGTTAACGCCGCGTCTACGCCGCGCGACCCCGCCAGGTCAGCTCCCATCACCTACCGACTACCACCACTACCACTGCCATTGACGCTTGCGACTAACTAACCACTGGGTGCGGGGCCTGCTCTCTGCATTGCAATCATGTTTCTTTCATATCTTTTCTGTTATTTTTTCTAGTTTATTATTTTGGTTTTGTTTTGTTTTTTCTTTGTTGTGAAAGGTACTAATATTATGATATTGTGCGAGACGCCGCAATATGTGTGTGTTTCAATCGTTGCGTGTCGTTACATGAGTGAGGATAGAGTGTGACACGTTGTATCTGATATGGCCGGTGCAGGCGCGAGGCGGGCGCGGGCGCGGGCGCGGAGGCGTGCGGCGCGTGCGGCGCGCTGCGGGAGGGCTCGCTGCCGCGCCGGCCCAGCTCGGCGCTGTGCGTGCACACGTACTTGCGCGAGGCGTCGGCGCACACACACTACACACACACAACACACGCACACACACATCGTCTGTTATACGTTTCTTTAACTTTTACTGTTATACTATAAGTTTGAAAATATTATTTCTATTTTCGTCTGTTTTGTAAAAGTAGAAACTAGAAACAAAACGGGGTGGAAGTGTCAGCACCAATTTAAATGAAACCACAGTTTTAATTAACTACTCTATAAAAGCCTAATACAATTTTTTTTCCCCCAAAAATGCAAAAGTGATTTTTTCAAACAAAATAAATAATAGAAATTATTGTTGTAATATAAAACGCCACTTGTCAAGAACGACGCACGCACACATAAACCTATTAAAGGGTACCCGTCGCATACGCCTCATTGCGAAATAAAGAGTCGCAGATATTGACGGCAAAATTTAACCTTTAGTAGTATTTTTGTAATAATTGTGTTTAAGTTATTGGTATGTTTGTGTAATTGCGTCACACGAAATACAGGTAAACATAATGAAATGAAAAAAAAATCCTACGTCTAAACTGTTGAGGTATCTTGATTGATTTCTTTAGGTATGGGTTTAAAATATTTTACCCTATATGCTATTCCCGTAAAAGGAGCGCTGACACTTCCACCTGTATACTATGATATTAGAGATCACTGATATACACTTTTTGTAATATATTACATGTTAAATAGAGAGACATAATTGTTAATTATTAAGATCACATATAATATTTATGTATCAAAAAATATTGATTTACAACACACACTTATACACACACACACACTCATACACACATAGCCGATGCCTCGCGTCAATGTTGTTTCAATGTTGTCTTGTGTTGTTCAGCTTTTCAGATTATTTTAAACTAGAATATTTATGTTTATTATTTGAATAGATGTTTAAAAAAAATAGTAAAAAATATCTTTTACTTAAAATGTTGTCTTTTTATTTTCCGCCTTTTGCTTAGAACTTTAATGGGAAAAAGCATGGTAATGTTTTTTTTTGGCTTCGGAGCATGCTTGTGGTTATATGACGACGCTTCTTGCATGGGTCTTACAAAAAATTATTACGTTCTCGTCTAAAATTGTACGATATGACGGACGTAGCCGTAGTAGTATTTTATTTAGACAAATTGTTTCTAATCTTCGTATCATCGATTCTAATAAGTATTGATATTATTAACCTAACGTCCATACGGATGTTTTGCTATTGAATATTTTATTTGACCTAAGAAGAAATATCAATAGATTTTAATTAATATATACATTTGTAGTTGTTCTCCCCCATTTACTTACATAATGTAGTGTAAGTAATGTCAGTAAAAATGATCGTATGTGCAGGAATCCTTCGTCGGCCTCCGAAAGCGGGTCGCTGGAGAGAGCGCGCGCTGCGTTGGAGCGGCGAGTGTTGCCGCCTGACGACCAGGTACGCATATAGTACAGTAGGAAAGTTAGATAGAAAAGGCTAGTGTTAAGACACTTCGTTCTCGACTTTCTGTTAAATATTCGGGTTAATAATTATAAAAAAATTAAATTACTTTTCTAAATAAATTTTATTTCAAATGTTGTTTCTTAACAATTCTTTACGGATATTAATCTATTTAAAAGAGTGTTTTTCATTTCGATTACTGACTATCTCATTGCTTGTGTTGGTGCAGCACGTGGTGTCGTGTCGCGTGGAGAACACGCGCGTGAACCCCGACTCGCTGATCGACGAGCTGCTCGCCGCCACTGACCTCAAGCAGGCCGTCGACGACGCCGCCGAGAGTGAGTATACTACTAAGTTGTAGTACTTAACAAATATGACTTTTATTAAAGTGTGCAAGTGTAATATACAGGGTGAAAGTGTCAGCGCTCCTTTTACGGGAACAGCATATAGGGTAAAATAGTTTAAACCCATACCTAAAGAAATTAGTCAAGATACCTCAACAACATTTTACGATGTATATCCATATATGTATTTAATATGACGCAGTCACGCATAGATACCAATAACGTACTACTACAAAAATACTACTAAATGTTAATCAATTTTGAACCTTGCCGCCAATACCTACGACTCGATTTCGGAATGAGGTGTATGCGGCGGTTTCCCTTTGATACGTTTATGTGGTGCGTGCGTCGTTCTTGACAAATGGCGTTTTATATCACAACAAAAACTTTTTTATTTTTGGGAAAAAAAATTGTATTAGGCTTTTATAGAGTAGTTAAAACTGTGGTTTTATTTAAAGTGGTGCTGACACTTCCACCCTATATTAATATAGATAAAATATTGTTTTCATTTTAATGAAGTCTAATTTTTTTAATGCTCTTATTAATGCATATAATTATAAAAGAAAATATAAATTAGTTCGCATTATTTCCTTTTTTCGTTTGTTTCAATGCGTTTTGAGACCCGTTTGTATGATATTTTCAACCATTACAGCTTCGTTGTCAACGGATTTTGTTCTCATTAAATCACCTATTATCACTTATAGAAATTGTGCTGTGAACATCTCAATCTCACTTTAGCCAAATCTCCAATTAATTAGCTCTCAGATTGCCAAAACTAATACATTTTTTCAGGGAGACAGTAATGTACCTGAATGTATTATAAATCATATCATTTTCATCTATTTACATTCTGGACCCAGAACGAAAGCAAACGTTTCAATCTCCTTTGAAAATTTTGAATTATTATAATTTGATTTGTTTCTATTTGATATTAAAGATATAATAATTATGTATTTAAACTAAACTTTAACAGTAAGTTTTAAGCTAATTCAGTTTAAGTTTCAACTAGTTGTTGACATGTGCAGCGTCGGGGCTGCAGCTGTACATCACGCGCGACGGCACGGCGGAGCTGGGCTCGCGGCGCCGCCAGCAGCTCGCGCGCCGCGACTACCAGCGCGTGGTGCTGCACCCCCACGACAACAGGTAGCCACCCCCCGGACCTGGATGTGCCAAACGACGCGTCGACAAGAGTGCGCCGCAGCAAAGGACGTCTCTAACATTTATCTTCCTTGTTTTATTTATCGTTTTCGTTTTTGTTTCTTTTAGAAGTATTGTACTTAAGTAAGAAATGTATATTATTATATAACTTGGATGACTGTACTCGTGTTGTCTACACTATTTATGTAATAAATATGTAAATTTGAAATTTATGGACTTTGTTTTTTTTACTCTTTTTTTATTTTATGTCAAAAAAATATTTATCGAAGCCAGTCCTGGCGCATGCTACTGTAAACGGTACTAATACGGTAACATTTTATGACCTCGATTCCCTTGACTCGAGGAAAGGATGTATTTAATATTTTGTTTTCCCCTTTCGGGTAACGAAGCAAAAAGTGTTGTTGAAATCTACAAGTCAACGCGCAATGTGTCCAAATTTCAGCAGAAAAAGTGGGGAAAGTGGGAAACGAAACTGTGGAGTCGAGTATCTTAACGCTATGTTCCCAGATACTCCCTTTTAAATTTCGATTATTTTTGTTTAACTTTTTGCCATTGGAGATTTCAATTGTTTATTAATGTACTCAACTACTTCTAGAACTTTCTTGCTAATTATTGAGCTCTTTTTCATAATTATTGAATTTTTAAAAGATACTATTGTTGTATGTTTATTATAAAAATGCAAACCATCAAAAGAATAATAACTTTAAATGTTTTTGTAATTATGATAAAAAAGAAGCAATGGGTGTAAACTGTGTAGTGTACATTAAAGACTGACTACAAAATAAGACTACAAAATAAATGTAAGCATTTCGATTCAATTTGGGATTTTTTATATCATGATATGCCACACAGCGGGGTAGGTAGAGATATAAATCTGGGATATTGCCTGTTGAGTGGTGGAATTCAACGTCGCGCTTTACCTTGTCATCTGAGCGAAGAAATGATAATA
Organism: Heliconius himera; assembly: GCA_021202915.1. NCBI lineage: Eukaryota > Metazoa > Arthropoda > Insecta > Lepidoptera > Nymphalidae > Heliconius > Heliconius himera. The sequence continues at coordinate 239,805 of JAJHJA010000397.1, read as the reverse complement.
TAATTTGAAATAAGTATATCATTTGATCGAGTGGGGATTGAATCCACAACTAGTCGCTTTTACAGTTACACTTTGTACACTTGCATACACGCACACACACGACTGACTTTATTTTTAAATAATATTTTTTAAACAGGAAAGTTATGTAAAGCATTCAAATACATTTTATTATATGGTGTCAATAATTAAAGCGTAGTCGAGCGCGAGACTACGATTATTTATATTATAAGCAACAAAAGGATGCAAACACGGACAGAATAATAAAAGTCAAGTAAAAAAGTAAAGTATATATATTTGATTGCAATCACGAAGTGCAACGGCGTCACAGCTGCAGTGGACGGTAACAACGCACAGTCAAACTCATTCGCATTATAAAAATATCTACAGTATAAATTTTACATAAAATCATTTGGACAGTCGTGTGTAATAAATACTACTTATTCTATTTCCACCAACAGGTGTCTCTATGTACAGACTACATCTAGCTACGCTATATGAGGCGCTCCTCGGGCGGCGGCTTGAGCGCGTGCGTGATCATCTCGGCGCGCGGGTTGCAGTACTCCTGGCCGGAGGGCGAGTAGGTGCCGCGCGTGGCGCGCTTGCGCCGGGCCTGCGCCGCCAGCGCCGCCAGCGCCGCGCCGCCCAGCGCCAGCGCCGCCAGCGCGCCGCCCACGCCCAGCCACAGGTGCGCGGCGGGCACGCCGGCGCGCTCGGCGGCGGGCGCGGCCAGCGAGCAGTTGCGGCCGGCCCAGCCCGGCGCGCAGGCGCAGGCGTAGTCGGGCGCGGCGGCGCAGCGCTGCGCGCAGGCGCCGTGGCGGCAGGGCGCGGCGTCGCAGGGGTCGCGCAGCGCGCAGGCGTGGCCGCAGTAGCCGGGCGCGCAGTCGCAGGTGTAGGCGCCGCGCAGGTTGCGGCAGGTGCCGGGCCCGCAGTCCACGAGCCCCTCCGCGCACTCGTCCACGTCCTCGGAGCAGCGCGCGCCGCGCCACTCTGTAAGTGTCACCACATTATCAATTAAAAATGTGTCAACAAGCAAAATCAAAAAGAACATTCTTATTTGTTTAGTTTCACACTGTATTCCACCTATATCAAGGTAAGCAGAGGAAAGTACTAAGACACTCCATTCCCCATTTTCCACCGAATTTTCGAGACATTGCGTTTTCATTGGCAGACTTAACACCGCACTTCGCTTTGTTACCAGAGGTAGAAAATAAAAATATTAAAGAGAAAGAAAAAAAAAATCATCGAATGGAAATCGAACCTTTTTCTTTCACTTTTATAGGACAAAAGTCGTGCCACCGCGCCACCATTAGTAAAATATTACATATTAGTTTTATTTTTAAAACAAAGCAGATGCAACTTTTCGCGTTATCGCCTTAATATCGGTCGTGGCATCTTTTAAAGGAGTAAAACGCGTGACAGACAGGCGGCAGCGGTAGAGGAGTTCACGAGGAATCCTGCAAAAGATCTCCTTATCAAAGCCAAGTCCAAGTTAACAAGCGCGGCATTGAGTCAAGTGAATTCTCCTGTCTTGGTACCGATGTCGGGTTCCAAAGACCATTATAGAAACGCATTTCTCGAATTCCTAGCAGTCCTTAAAGCTACCAAAAAAGTGAAGCTCAGGATTTGCGAGGACATAATGCTAGCCTTTCAGTGCAGATACTCAATCCTGGATGTTAGACTTAATGAAGCCAAGGCCGCCATTTATAACAACGCTACCGCACAGACCCTCAGAGGTGACATAAAAGATAGTTATATGGCGGCGAACAATGCTATAGTCGGATTTGCAAACAGTCGGTAAAACAACCTGGATCATTGAGCACTTTAACACGCATAGGGACTTTATTACTACTAACACAATAGAATCAGCATTGAACTTCGGGAGTAGCTCTCAGTACGTATAGGAAATTTGGTAAATAGTAAAATTCGCACTATGGCGTCAATGCTGGTTTAGATACTTCAGAAATGTGTAAACGCCTAATTGTAGATGAAGCCCTGATGAACCACTTTGGAGCCATAGTGGGGGCTGCTAGAATCTCTGGAGCAGAAGAAATTCTACTGATTAGAGATATAAACCAACTCTCCTATATTGACCGAGACAATCTCTTCGACATGTTCTACCGTAGTCCATCACAAATTGTCAAAATCAACCAGAACCTATTGTGTACTCATAGAAGCCTCGCCTATGCACTTCAAGAGATATACTTTGGTATATACTCTTCCAAAAAAGTAGTACACTCCCTCCGAATAGAAAATTTAAGAACTACACCAGCGCCACGGGTCCTCAGGGAAACCCTCTACCTCAAATTTACTCAAGAGGAGAAAAAAAAATTATTCACCAGGGATATGGGGCAAATATAGGTTCAAAAGTGTTGACTATTCTTGAAGCCCAAGGCCTGTCAATTGCAACAGTTATAATAGTGAACACAAAGTCGACCAAATTACAACGACAAAAGGTATTGGGGAGTATAACTTAAATATGGCCATAAAAGATAGAAACGATGCGGTCATGTCCTCCATCTTGGCGGTAATGCCATCCACGTCACACTTTCCTTAATTGTAAGAAATATTTGTATGGTTGTATAAAAATTATCTTGTAATCCGTAATGAACATTTTATCTTATTGTAATCAATTAAGTTAAATTTATGTATTATGTTTATTTTTATGCATGTAGATTTAGATTAAGTTAGTAAGGGGCAACTGAAATGAATAACTGGACTGTCTTAAGCAGATATTGTATAAATATAGAAATATATGTATGTAACAACATAAGTCTAGTTCTTGTAATATCTATAGAAAAAAGTATTAAAAAAAATGTAAAAATAACAAAATGTACGGACCATAAGTCTGTAGTGTAAGTAAGAATTAAAATAAAAATAAAAAAAAACTTTTTGCCATTAATGCAAAAAATAATACCATTTACAAACAAGTATATTACTTAACTTCAATATTAACTTATCTAAAAAGTCTTTTCGTTTCTTTTAACTTCATTATATTCCTAAAAATAATAATATATATTTGAACATACATTATCTATTTTTATAAACAATTTCTAGTTCATCGTAGTGTGTGATGATCACATTGAAGTAAAATTATTAGATAAGATTCATTAACAGATATCAATAATATCACTACTATAATCAACATTTTATACATTTAAAAGAAAACAACAATTCATATTTTGCATGAGTCTCTCTCTACAAATGAGTAAATGTCTTAGAGCTAAGTGCTCGCCTACAATGCAAAGCAGACTTTTTTTTCCTAGACATGGGAACGTAAAGTTAAGACACTACGTTCCTATTAAGACACTTCCTTTTTCTACTTTCCGCCGAATTCTAGAGGCAATGCGTGATGAGCGGCAGAACTCAACGCCGCGCTTTGAAAGCCTGACTTAATTCAAAAATATATTTATTTTTTATAATGAACATATTATGTTTCCTTTAACCTTTTTAACATTTTAGCAACTATATGTTTACACAATTATTAAAAATAAAGACAACAATTTTAGAAATGAAATGTAATATTTTGATTACAAAAAAAAATAAACAAACTTTTCTAGAAATATAAAAATTAGGTGACATTTGACACTAAAACTCTATTTACATAGATGGCGTTAATAAAAAACTTCCTAATAAGCGTATTTTCCAACTGACTCCATATAATATACAACATTTTATCATGATAACATATATATTATTACAATAATATATAGTACTATAACTATTAATATTGAACACGTACCCAGCACACACAAGGCCACGACCACCCACATAATAGTCTTCCCCATGTTTCACAAACCCCCCAAAACTTCACATAACTACACAAGAAAACGTATAATTTCACTTCATTTTAACTAAAAATGATTTAATTTTAACAAAAAGTAGTTCAAAAGCGATTCTCTTGCATTTTTTGTTCGAAATGACGACAGGTCTTGTCGCACGACAAGGCCAGTGATTCACAAAGTGTTTCCTCGTGTTATCAATGCCGATGGAGGACGTCACCTCGCCTGTATTGATGACCACTTAATTAATTACTCATACAATACGTTTACGTTTGTTTGATCGAGCTTAGTGGTTTGGTGAATGGTTTAAGAATATATCTAATTATTTAATTACTAACGACCCGCTCGCGGCTTCGCCCGCTTGTACTACATAATTATTTATTTTCTTATCTTAAATATTTTTGCGATCTATTAACATTATAATTTTAAAAACAATATACAGGGTGGAAGTGTCAGCGCTCCTTTTTTTTGTTTGGGAACAGCATATAGGGTAAAATATTTTAAACCCATACCTAAAGAAATTAATCAGGATACCTCAACAATTTAAACGTAGACTTTTTTTTCATTTCACGATGTTTACTCATATCTATATTTCGTGTGACGCGGTTACGCATAGATACCAATAACGTAAACACATACTACTACAAAAATACTACTAAAGGTTAAACAACTTTGAACTTTATCGCAAATACCTACGACTCGATTTCGGAATGAGGCGTGTGCGGCGGTGTTCTCTTGATAGGTTTATGTGTGCGTGCGTCGTTCTTACAAATAGCGTTTTATATTACAACAAAAAAATATTTATTTTAGTAAGTTCTTTCATTTTCACGATTATTACACATTTTGAATGAGACTAATTTAATGTTAATGAAACCACAGTTTAAGCATTTTATAAAAGCCTAAACAAAAGAGATTTTACCAAAAATTTTCTTTTTTCAAACAACATAATTTGTAAAATTATCGCTGTAAAATAAAACGCCATTTGTCAAGAATGACGCACACAGACACAAACCTATCAAAGTGATTACGCCACGCAAGCCACATCACGAAATCGAGTCGTAGGTAATGGCGGAGATTTTCCTTTCTCGTTCTAGTATGTTTTATCGAGAATGCATAGTGGCAGATCGGCAATGCATAGTAGTATTTTTGTAATAGTAGGTGTTTACGTTATAGGTATCTATTGGTAACTGCGTCATACGATATACAGGTCGTTAAATGAAAAAACAATCCTACGTCTAAACTGTCGAGGTATCTTGGTTAATTTCTTTAGGTATGGGTTTGAAACCTTAGACGCTTCCAACCTGTAGATTATATCAACGTTTTTTTGCAGTTTCTTCTAAACAAATATGACAGGAAATGAATTATAAAGGCAAATTTTGTTCAACTACTCCACTAAAATATACACATTTTTAATAACATATTAAATACGAGCGTTTCTACTTTAACGTAGGTGATTAATTTTTGAACTTTGAAGTTAATGAGTACGCATACTTTAACTACATATAAAGACTAATAATCCTCAAAATTTAAACTTTTCTAAAATGACGTACGTCTGGGGGCCTTGAGATCTTGGGCTAGAAATTGTTCTGCTGTCGAGATTATCGCAGCATAATCATTTCAAGAATGCACTTTGGCGTACGATTTTGATATTATTCTATTATAATTATTTAAACAACTGATAAGCGCATTGGGTGTTGAAATCTAACTTGGTTGTGTTTAGGGAAAAAAATTACTAACTAACTAACAAAATAATCCACAAGCCAGATTCGAGCTACATATCATCACAATCAATCATAAAATCCCAATTAAAAAAAATCATAAAGTTTGAGAACCACTGTGCTGTTATCAGTGTTATCTACATAGTTAGATTGTAGGCGATGGCGAGTATGCGGACTGATAACGACTGACGATACCCATTGAAAATGTTTAATAGTACATTTAATGTTATAATCAATACTTTTTTTCTAATTTTCATTAAAAAAAATTAAAAGTATTGATATATTTTTTTGATGAATAAGTAACAATTTAAATATAAGTATTTAAATGTTGTTTAGGAAACTATTTGTTTCTGTCGTTCGGTTAGACAATATGTAGTTTTCTTATACAGCATGTAATATGTATGTCGCCAATATTGGTGTATGTGTAAGACGCACGAGACACTTGTGAAGAGTGTCATGATTTGTCAAAAATATTGTTTATAAACATTACAACTTCTTTTTCTACGATTCAGTTTATTAGTCAATTAAGATTTTTTAAAACTTATTATAAAAAAATAATGTTGCAAATACATATTTCTATAAATTCATAATAAATATTTAGTGACAAGGCCGCCATCGCACTGTTTGTTGTCTTTTTTGTAAATATTATTATAGTAACTGTTATTATATTGTTTTTTCGTTTTTTGCAATAAAGTATTATTATTATTAAACGCCAGTCATGGCGCAGAGGCACAAAGTGTGACTATAAAACCGACTGGTTGTGGGTTCGATCCCCAATCGAGGAGATGAAATATTTACTTAAATTTATATTTCCATTTCTTCGTTCTGGTGTCGAGGACAAGCGCGGCGTTGACTTCTGCTACTCAACACACAATGCCTCCAGAAAGTGGGGAACAGAGTGCCTTAACACTAGGTTCCCTCTGCCTAGCGTGAAGCTGATTTTTTATTTATATTAAAGAAGCATACACACACCCGGCGGACACTCGCACAGCGGCGGCCGATGCCTCGGCACGCAGCGGCCTCCGTTCAGGCACGCGGCCTCCCCCGCGCACTCGTCCCTCTCCTGGTCGCACAGCGGCCCGCTGTAGCCCGGCTCGCACGCGCACGCCGGCGGCTCCCCCTCGCACGCGCCGTGCACGCACGGCGTCACCTCGCAGTACGCGAGCTCGCAGTGCACGCCCACGCGGCCGGGCGCGCACTCGCACGTGTAGTTGTTGCCGTGCTGGTCGGGCACGTCGGCGCACGTGGCGTTGTGCGCGCACGGCGCGTGCTGGCAGGTGCGCTGGCGCGGCACGTCGCAGCGCTCGCCGCGCCACTCGGGCGGGCAGTCGCAGCGGAAGGCGCCGGGCAGGTCGCGGCAGGCGGCGCCGTGCTGGCAGGGCGCGGACTGGCACTCGTCCACGTCCACCTCGCAGAGCGCGCCGGAGTAGCCGGGCGCGCAGTCGCAGGAGTAGCGCGCCACGTGGTCGCGGCAGGTGGCGCCGTGCTGGCACGCGTGCTGCGCGCACTCGTCCACGTCGCGCTGGCAGTAGTCGCCGTCGAAGCCGGGCGGGCAGGCGCACGTGTAGGAGTTGCGCACGTCGGAGCAGGCGCCGCGCACGCACTGCGCCTCCACGCACAGCACGCAGCCCACGCCGCTGCTGGCGCCCCACGGCGCGCCCGACCTGCCGATGCACTACCGTTAAAATATATCTGTCAACATAATTATATCTAAAGTTTATGTAACAATAAACTCACAGTAGGGCGTAATGCGGCTGAGCAGCAAGCAGCGCTGCGGCGGACCCCACAAACAGCTGCTCCTCTGTGAAGAAGGGCAGCAGGAGCGACCCTACGTGCACAGCGCCCAAGCAGCCCTAACACAAAACAAAAGAAAATTAATATAAAAAAATATTTATGCTTGAATTTCTTGCCAGCTCTTCTGTTAGAACTGTATTGACTCTACTCACATTTTTAAGCAGCTTGATGGTTTAAAAGTGCTTGTAGTGGTCTTATTAAATAAAATATATTTATTTAAAAAGATTCTAACAATAAAAAAAAACTCACCTTAAAATATTCTCCAGCAAGATTATCATCTATGAATTCATCTCCTTCTGAATACTCTATAATATTAGGATCAGTCGAATTTTCAATCTGAAATATAAAAAAAATCCATTAACACACAATATTTTTTTCTTCGTTTTTTAAAGATTTTTAATTAATAAAAGAAATTCTTTTTACTATGTTTATTTATTTGCAAGAAACTAATAAATCAATAAAGAGTGGACTACATAGTAAACATTATAAAATACTCAAAATAAAACGCTTTCCGGACAAGCTACGTACAAACTAGCAATATACATACCTCCTACAAAATTCAGTACAAGAACAGTATAGCATCCAACAACTTTAAAGTCTAAGTATAAACTTTGCTCTGGAAATAAGACGAAAGACGGCGTTAAGTTGCGTCTTGTAATTTGGTTAGGTTAGTTACCCCGCTATATGTGTTATAAAAGGATCTTACAATACTAGTAGTGTAGAGCAGCGAGGCGGCGGTGGAGGGCGAGGCGGCAGAGGCGCGCACGCCGCCCAGCGTGAGCACGCCCTGCGTCACGAGGCGCTGCCACGCCGCCTCGTCGATGCTGTCCGACAGCCCCACCTCCTCGTGCCCGTCCGCGTCCACGAACGAACCTGATACACACAACATTATACTTCAAATTACATGTGTGATCAAAATATTGTAGCCACTGTTCTCAAAAAACTGTCAAGACTTAGTGAAATGTACATAAATTTTATATTTATATATCCGGCTCATATTTATGTCACTGTTAGTTCAACAGTTATTAAACTTTCCATAATACCAATTTTTAAGGTAAGATTGCACAGGTTGCTTATGATTTTGAAACCTATGTCAAAATGCATGTTTTCCTTGAATGTTAGATTATCTAATAGTTTATATACGGCGACCACGACACGGCAACCATTATGTTATGCGTATATAATAAGACATTTATAAGTATCCATAAGTACCTGTAATAGTGCCATCAGTCACCACCAAACGCAGTGTGACCCACAAGTGGTGAGGTCGACGCGACCTCATACGCCTCTGTGCGGGCAGTCCGCCCAGCCGCCACTGCACGCCCACCTGCCCCTTGTACAGGCCCACGCTGAACACGCCGCCCTCGCCCTCGCCCTCGCCCTCCAACTCCGCTCGGAACAATGTGCCACCTACTTTGCTCCTGTTATATTATTTACATATTATAAGTATATTGTAATTGTTTTTATGATTTCATAATCATTTTGAATCATAGTTATAATGATATAAGACTCATTCTCTCACAGACTTAGTACATATATAAATTACATTAAAAGAAATAAATAAATAATCCATATAACATTAATAATTATAGAATGTAAATGTAGTTACTTCATAATTTTACTTTGTATTTAATGAATAGTAGGAAGATACTTAAGTTAAGCACTTACAAATTGTGTATTTAAATATACATTAGGGAAATAATGAACGCAATAAAAATCAAAATAAAACCTAAATAGCCTATACATTATTTAGGTCTCTAGTGTTATATTGGGCTTAAATAAAAATAAAAGCACAATAAAAGTATAAGGCACTCACTTGTACGTGATGGTGAGCGAGTTGGGCAGCTGCAGGTCGTGGTGCGCGGGCGCCGGAACGCGCAGGCGGTAGCTCAGCGTGGTGTTCACGCCGTCGAACGTCGCGTTGGATACACATTCGTATCTGTTACATTACATCTATTACATTCTTAGGCATATAGTATAATAAATTTTACGGGGATGGGGGATTGTTGATCGCTTTATCAATTTGAGACCTCTGATTTTGTAGGTTCCGAGATTAGCGCGTTCACTATAAATAACTTAACGCTTTATCCCAACCAGGGTAGTCAGAGAGAACGGAGCGCTAAACGCCTCGCTTATACGTACCTCTTTCGCCTTGTCCACTATCATCAATCTCTTCATACATACCCTCCGGAAGGTCCTTCATCTCTTTCAAAAATCAGAACCTTTGTGTCTTTCGCATTCATGCTTAGATTTAGATAAATATAGATATAAAGATAGCAGAATGCAGAATCAGTTTACTCTTTGTAACCAGTGTTAACTTAGTGTTTTAGAAATAGTGTAAGTAAATAAATGTAGTAACCTACAGTTTCCATGTATTTATGTAAATTAAACTAGATATTAAAATAATTTACCCTCGATCGAGGTTTCGGCAGTGTGAGTTGAGCGGACAGCCTTGTAGCTGACAGAACTCCACCTCCGCGCATTGCTTGCCCTTGTAGCCGCGCGGACACGCGCAACTGTACCACAGAATAAAATATAATTAATCTTTTTAAAAGTATAATTAACACACTATAAAACAGATTCATATTAGGATTTGGTATAAACAGTTAAAAGTACCTAGGTTAGAACCCGCGCCTCTTTGACTTCTAACTAGGCGCAGTAATTATTTGTAGCAATATATGAGTAACAAAACTTGCGAAAAATAATATTAAACTCAATAGTTTCCTTAAATCAAGAGACGTGGGTTCTAGTTCGGTACTAGCCGAACTAGAACCCACGTCAAACTTATGTAAAAGTGAGGGTAACAAGAGGCCATACGTATAGTCGTTCCACGTGAGCGCGCAGGAGGCGTTGTGCAGGCAGGGGCGCGAGGCGCAGGCGTCGTCCGACACCACGCCGGGCAGCACGCCCGCCGCCTCCAGCGACACCTCCCCGAAGGGCGCGGGCACTCCGGGCACCTTCAGCGGGAAGAACTCCACTACGGTGATGTTCACGCCGTTCGACACCTGCAGTAGGGAGATTGTACATTAACGGTGTCATACACTAGAGCCCAGTGGCGCAGGGGCACAACGTGCTCGCGCGAACGCGTGTTCGTGTTCGCGTGCCTAACACTGTGGGTTCGATTCCACTTGCGGAAATGATTTCCTGGCTCTGGTGACGACGCTACGTTCGCCAAGTAACACGCAATGCCTCCAGAATTCGACGCAAAAAGTAGGGAACAGATGCATCTTAATGAGTTCCTTAACACTTAGCGTCCCAAGTTTCCTCTGCACACCGTGCTATGTTGCGGGATACGACGTGAAGATGCCAACTTTGTTATTTTTGCTTAATCTCAATACATCAATTATCTTAGTTTATTATAAATTCAATACTAAGATCTCATTTGCAGAAAATTTATATACACCCCAAAATTGTAAAAAGAAAAGTATAACATGATTCATTTGTATTTTTTTTCTCTTCGATTCCAAACATTTAACATTTAATATACTACATATTAAAAAACAATATAATTAAAAATCTCACTTGCACATCCTGTATAACACCTTTAAAGTAATCATCATCGTCCGGCTCGGGCGCCACGAGGGCGGCGGGCGGCGCGGGCGTGGCGGAGGCCGCGAGGGCGGCGAGGGCGCCGGGGGGGGGGGGTTGGGGCCGCCGAGGGCAGGGTTTCGGGGGTCGGCGAGGGCGGCGGCGGTGTAGGCGTAGGCGGAGGCCCGCCCAAGTAAAGTACCTGTCATTGGGAATTATATATTAATACGTGAAGAAAAAACTTTGGATCGCTTTTTATGAAAATTGTGCGGACGGAGGAGTATAAAATGAAAACACACTACCATACATTTGACAATATTTTTATACTTTTGTATTTATAAAGTGACATACACGTTATTATAGCAAAGCATATTATTATAATACACGTTAACGGGTTCTCTAGTAAAATATAATATTATACTTAGAATCATACACTATAATTATATTTTTTTTCATTTCTCAAATATTTTCTTTAATTTATGTTATTGTAATGACAGAGTACAACAATTTTTTCATTTACAACGATCCTATACATAGTACATATATAATAGACAAAAGTAAAAACTTTTTACTAGCTTAACATTTTTTTTAAGGAAACAAAGATTATCTTAGTTAAAATTTAATATTAAAGCTTATATAAGGATAAACAATGACATATTTAACTTAAACTAACCTGAGCGTCCAGTTGTTTAGCTGCGGATATCGATTTTCTGAAGTACTCGGTGCCATTTAGTTTTACTTGAACCAATGTCGAGTTTCTGACAACCTACAAACAAAATATAAATTTAGCCTATACAAGTATAAGATGTGTTGGTAGACTGTCACAATACCTATAATAATGACTATATCATGCTGCTATTAATAGTGGTGGTACCATTGGTTAGCACTATTGGCTAGCAATAGTTGTTTTGCCGCTGGTGCAGCAGTACCGGTACTGATGGTACCAGCGGCAGTACCAGCGGTAGAACCGGTACTAGTAGTACACTAGTACTACTGCTGTGTACTACTAGTACAGAAGTACTGGTACTGCTACTAAGCAGTACCAGTACTTCTGGAGATTATTATCAAGGATATTACCTGTATAAGGTGCAGGTGTCCGTTATCGAGGCGGGTGCCGCCCACGGTGTAGTCCTCGGGCGTCTGGTTGAAGCGCAAGTGTACGAGCAGCTCGCCGCCCTTTAGCGATGCGCCTACTAACGTCTCCTCTGTTTGACCATATCTGAGACATTTCATATTTAATTATATATTATTTAAGGATTTACCTGAGTCTTGGCGAAACATACCATACATATATTGGCCAAACAACTAAGAGTTGTGTGTGAAAACAATTAATAATATGACTATACGACACAAAAATATTTTTTCCATTTTGATGTAGTGCTTGAGATTAACTAAAATATTCAACCAAACAAGATGGTCAGTTTTATAATATTGACAAGCATTTTTGATTCAGTCAGTGAAGTCTGTACACGGGTAAATTTTCTGTGGAAATACTCAATAATTGATATTTTTAAGATCAAATTAAAATTTAATGGGCCATAAAACAGAAGTACTTGCAGGTGTATATTCTATTTAGTTGTACTACAGATATGAATTACATATTTTATTGACAGTTTAATTGAAATTATGTAATCATTCCATAAAATTAAATCGTTTTCTAGCCATTATCTACTCACTTGGGCAAAGATCCCAGATAGAATATCTGTCCCGTGGGTTTCCTTGTCCTTATAAACATGGATATGTCGAGGGCCGCGTGCACGGCGCGTCGTGCTGCGTCTGATACTTGTACTGTAACCACTGAGTGGGGTTTTGCGGATTCCTGGCCGAATGTAGCTGCTGTGTAATCTGTGGACACATTGTTAGAAATAATTTGGATTTTTTTTGTCTTCCAGAAAGAGATATATTATAAATAGTAATCGTTATCATTCTGTATATATATTTATAGATTTCTCAGCGTTTTACATAGACACAAATATATGTCTAGCGTTTCTTAATTTTTTACCTACATTGGATTCTTGTGCATATTTATATTATAAATTATCTTTTATTTGATGCTATTACACAGCCAAAGTATAAACGTGTAAGTACTCACTGTACTGGCACGTATCGCCCAGATAGGGCCTGGGGCAGGTGCACCGGAAGGTGGTCCAGTGGTCCTCGCAGGCGCCGCCCGACAGGCAGGGGTTGGGCGCGCACTGCGGCGTGCGCGGGCACGAGGCCTGCACGCCGTGCAGCACCGCGCGCGCCGCCCGCACGCCCTCCGGCTCGCCGCCCTCCGCCACCTCGGCCGCCTCCGCGCTGCCCTCGCTGTCCGCGCCGCCCTCGGCCTCTGTCGCGTTGTCCAGAGGGAGGCTTGTGTTGCCATCCTCAGGTAGTACCTAAAAAATTGAAATGGAGTGCTGGCTCAAACTACATTCCAAGTTTTATAAACAATTATAATATCTAGAGTTGTTTTACAAGAGATGACTGACCCACTGTCCGTTGACGACGACGTCCTGTATACAGCCGATGAAGAAGTTGGGTCCGTGCGTGAGCGTCGCGTAGGAGGAGCCCGCCGTGCCCAGCCGCGTGGACGGGAACGACGTCACTGAGGAGTTGTACGCCTCGTTCTGGCTGATCGGGTAGATGGTCTGCTCCTCGTTGGCCGCCAGCACCAGGTGCGACGAGTTTATAGTCACGAACACCTGAACAGTCATTGCCATGTTGTTTTGATATTTTTGTTATTTCTATAATTACTTTATATCGTTATGCATGCATGAGTTTACTTACTTTTTGCCAATTACTGTCGTTCAGGTTAGACCCTATGAACACCCCCTCCCACTTGTTCAGCAGCGAGGAGTGCAGGTTGAGACGGCCGTTGGAGAGCTCCAGGAAGAAGTAGGTGAGACCGCGGCCCATGGCCAGCAGGCCGATGCTCAGCGTGGTCTTGAAGCGGAAGGAGATGTCGTAGCCCTCCTCGCGCGAGGTGTTGACCTCGACGTAGCTGCTCTTCTCCAGCGACATGGTGGTGATGGCCTCGCAGGCGGCGCCGTAGTAGCCGGGCGCGCACGAGCAGTTGTAGCGGTGCTCGCTCTCGCCGCGCAGCCAGGCCGCGCAGGCGCCGCCGTGCCGGCACGGCGCGCCGCGGCAGCCCGCCAGCGCCACGCTGCAGTTGCGGCCGCCCCAGCCCGCGTCGCAGGCGCACGAGTAGGCGGCGCGCGCGTCCGTGCAGCGCCCGTGCGCGCAGGGCGCGTGGCGCGCGCACTCGTCGATGTCCAGCTCGCACAGCGCGCCCTCGTAGCCGGGCGCGCACGCGCACTCGTAGGCGCCCACGCCGTCGCGGCACGTGGCGCCGTTGCGGCAGGGCGCGGAGGCGCACTCGTCCACGTTGACCTCGCAGCGCGCGCCCGCCGTGCCGGCCACGCACACGCACTCGTAGCCGCCGGCGGCGTCGGGCGCGAAGGGCTGGTAGAAGGCGGCGGGCAGCAGCATGTGCGGCTGCGGGCCCACGGGCAGCGGCGGCGCGTCGCGCGCGCGGTAGAGGGCGCGCGTGCTGCGCTGCAGGCACACGCCGCCGTGCTGGCAGGGCGCGGAGGCGCACTCGTCCAGGTCGGTCTCGCAGTCGCGGCCGGAGTAGCCGGGGTGGCAGGCGCAGCGGTAGGCGTTGACGTCGTCGTGGCAGGTGCCGCCGTTGCGGCAGGGCCGCGGCGCGCACTCGTCGATGTTGACGTCGCAGTCGGCGCCGGTGTAGCCGGTGCCGGCGCAGTCGCACGTGTAGCTGTTGAGCCCGTCCACGCAGCGGCCGCCGTGCTCGCAAGGTTGGGACTATCGATAGAAGAACACGATATCTCACTTATCACAAATAATAAAAAAAATAACAACTCATCGAATAAATACTTTCGTTTTGAATATTATACCTCACAATCATCGATGTCGATCTCGCAGTGCGGCCCGGTGAGCCCCTCCTGGCACACACACTTGTAGCTCGCTATTCCGTCCACGCAAGTAGAACCAGAGGCGCAAGGGCTAGTTGCACATTCATTAATGTTCACTGAACAATCTTTTCCTGTAAAAACAAACTTATTAAAAATCCATAAAAAAAGATAAAAATAAACTCACACTTTAATAATCAAATTATACCCTCGTATCCTTCTACGCAGGTACACTCGTAATTATTTTCCAAATTCTGACATGTTCCGCCATTTTTGCAGGGAGAAGACAAACATTCATCAATATCTTGTTCGCAACTATCGCCGGTATAGCCTTAAATAAGAAAAATATTATAAAAATATTTTAAAATCATAAAAATATTCACAAAGCATACCTAAATATGTAAATAATACCAACCTGGTTTGCAGTAACACTGATAAGATCCAGGAAGATTAATGCAAACTCCGTGATTGCAAATTTTTGGCATTAATGTACATTCATCTACATCCAACTCACAAAACCTTCCTGAAAATAACATAAAAACAATACTATAATCAAAAACACAATAGTCCACTACAGTTAACGTTTTAAAAAACCTACTAAAACTAACCTTTAATAAATAATAAAATTAAACATTTACTACATTTATCCATGTTGTGAATATCATCTCAATGATAATATGACTAAATTGTTACAGTAAATGGAATATTAACAGGTAGCTTGTCGTAGGTAACTTTCACAGTTTGCACAAGTGATTAAGCCCCGGCGATGAATACAAAACAGTTGTGACACAATCACACAGCGCATTAGCTAATGAGTCATTAAATACAATGTTTCATTCATAAAAAACATAAATTCACATAACTAATAATATTTAAAAACCTTCACATACTTAAAATAATTATCTATATGATAATAATGTAATACATTCTTGTCACATATTTGCGTATAGCAACACTATAATTCGTTGACAGATGACATATGACAATTACAAAATAGAAGCCAGTTTGACATTAGCTTTTTTCAATGACGCGTGCTTTAGTGTCACAACAATCGAGTTCGTTTAAGAAAATGGGCTAAATAATGTTAAAAAGTATTGACTAATAATTTAAGTTGACTAAAATATTATGCTTCTAATGATTTAATTGTGCCATTCGACATGATATACTCGGTAAAGAAGATTTTGAGGTTACGTAGTCAGTGCAGTGTATTCGGACGTTTTAAACGTGTGAAATCCTCACAAAGTGGAGATATATTCAAGAAAAAGGATCAAAATAGCTATGAAAATAATAAATTTCAAGATCTTTTACAACAATATAAAGATAAAATTACTTTTAGTTCATATTTAGAACATGAAAAATTAGAACTTGGTCACTTCAAATATTATATTAAAACAATCGCTAAAGCCAAACGGGAGAAAGATAAAGAGTTAGAACAAAAAAGTTTACCTCCTTTACCCCTATCTTTAAAGTATTATGTAGAAAAAGAGAGACTTTTAAATAATGAACCTACAGTAGTTGCAGAAACCAGAAAAGTATTTAAACTACCATTTGCAAATACAACTCAAGTTGAAATTAATCAAGATGATATTGAAATATCAAAACAAACAAGTGTAAAGACAGAATCTGATGAGTTTGATAGATCCTCCATAAACAAGTGGATGACAAATTATGAACATTTTGATGATACTCATCTCTTTAATAACATAGAAGAAGCTAGTGACGACGAAGTTGATTACAATACTTGGTGTAAAAATTATGGAACTCCTGACCCAACAGTGCCGATCAGCCAGGTTCCCTGTGGAGGTTGTGGTGCTCTCTTACACTGTAATGAACCTGCTATACCTGGATACTTACCAAGTGAACTTTTTAAAGAGAGAGAATTCGAAGAATTGAAAACATTGGAATGCCAGCGTTGTCATTTCCTCAAAGAATATAATATAGCTCTAGATGTGACTGTGCAACCAGAAGAATATGAGAAACTATTACAATCTATAAGGTGAATTCTTTGAAAAGAAATATTTTTGTGAATTGTATTTTTCTTTTTGTTTAAATATCAATAAGCAAATGAGTGGCACAATTGGGCAGCATCCTATAATGTTTCCTTTAATGTTGTAAAGGTTTGGATTTCCTTATATTAATTTGGAATGGTGAACTAAATTTAAATTGTTTTAATTTTACTGCTGTGGTGAATAAAATGTGGTGTTGAGACCATTCACCGTCATTGGACATTCCCCATTTACACACACTCAATGGGGGACTAGGTTCCCCCTGCCTACATTTTACTAAGAAGATATTGTGTGCTTATTTAAAAATGAATTGTTATAATTTAACCGATTTCTGTAAGAAATTATTATTATTGGTATTAGATTTTGAGGATTCTATTTTTATTTTTCCCCTCATTGTCCCATTTTAATTTGCTTAATTTTGACAATTGTTTTTTAAATCCATCTCCATTCCTATTTCCCCAATTTCTGCTGAATTCTGAAGGCATTGCATCTTGCAATAAGGGGTGGAAATCAATATTGTGTTTGGTCTCTTTATGAAAGACATGAAATAAAGATATTTCATTTCATTAGGTGGGAATCAAACCTACAATCATTTAGAGTTGCTTGCTAGCTAACACAATTTTTTAATTTACAGGCATGTAAAATCTTTGGTTCTACTAATGGTGGATCTGTTAGATTTTCCCTGCTCTATCTGGCCTGGCATTGTTGACATTATAGGCACTGACAGACCTCTCTTTATTGTTGCTAATAAGGTAAGATAATATTTACTATAGTCATTATAAATAATTTACATTTTTTTCTTACGTTTAATGCAAAACTTGTAAATGTGTATTGAATTATTATAAGTTTCGTTTTTATTAACTAAAGAAATTTAATTAATAAGAATAAAAATTAAAGAACATTTTTTATATTTCAGGTAGACCTATTACCAGGTGACAGTATAGGCTATCTGAAAAGGATCAAACAATCACTAGTATCAGAAATAAGAAAAACTAGGCTAAAAGAAGCAAATATAAAACATGTAGCTTTAATATCAGCTAAAACAGGCTATGGAGTTGAAGATTTAATATCTGCAATGTTCAAACTATGGCTGTACAAAGGGGATGTTTTTGTTGTGGGGTGTACCAATGTTGGCAAAAGTTCGCTATTTAACGCTTTATTACAATCAGACTACTGTAAAGTCCATGCTACAGACATAGTAAAAAGAGCAACAGTAAGTCGGTGGCCTGGAACTACATTGAATCTCTTGAAATTTCCAATTAATAGACCATCTGGATGGAAAATTCAAGAACGGAGTAAAAGACTTCAGTCAGATGCCAAATTATTAAGAACAGAGGAAATAATACGTAAAGAGCAATTATCTGGAAAGAAAGCAATCGAAGTGCCATCTTTAATAGGTCATATCGGCAGGACTTTTACAGAGTATAAAGTTTACAATGACAATATTGCTGAGAAATGTCAACCTTTGACTGTGTTAGATGAAAAACATGAACTGTTTAAGAAAAGTAAGTGGTTATATGACACTCCTGGTGTCATACATCCTGACCAGGTCCTTTCACTGCTTAGCACTGAAGAACTATTACTAACTATACCCAAGAAGCTCATAAGACCTCAAAGTTATTACTTGTGGCCAGGTTCTACAATTTTAATTGCAGGGCTAGCCAGAGTGGACCTTATTGAATCTCCAAATCCTTGTCGTTTCACAATATTTTGTTCTGAAAATCTTCCCATCACTGTTCTAACGACTGACGTGGCTGATGAAATTTACGACAAGTTCATAGGATCCGAGTTATTTGCTGTACCTTCAGGAGGATCGGAGAGATTAGAAAACTGGCCAGGGTTAAAAAGATATAGTAAAGAGTTCAAATTTAAGGGAGATGGGCCCAAGTCTTGCTGTGGTGATATAGTCCTATCATCCATAGGATGGGTGTCAGTCACAGCTAAGAAAGATACCATATGTACAGTGGGTGCATGGACACCAGAAGCGAGAGGTATTCATCGTCGCTACCCTTCGTTATTGCCAAATTCTATTAATTTAAAAGGTAAAAGAGTAAGAGATACTCCCGCATATATGGTGGGAAAAGTTTTCTCAAATGAACAGTAGGTTAAGTTTAGATTACTTTGCTATTAATAAATAGAGCTTTAATTATAATTAAATGTGTTTTGTTTTTTTTTCTTTAATTAGTATTTTATATATATACAGATATATTTTAAGTAATTTTATACATGTATTTTGTCAGTTGTTGTTGTAAATATGATGTTATTATTACAAATTATAAAATTTGCATTATTATAATTAAGTATATTGACTTTAATTTTTAACAAAAAAAAACCGACTTCAATAGGATCTCATATTCAGAATCTAATAAAACTACTCTTGAAATGTATTCTTTCCAATTAAAAATGAATCATCAAAATCTTTTGGCGTGTTGATTATATTGCGTGCATTGCGTGTGAAATATTGAGTTATTCGTTCATTTGTCACGCACATACTTAATGCAAATTCATGACTTGAAAATAGCTTTATCAAAAGTTCTGAGATGCCAAACATTAAAAAATCTGTTACAGAAGTCGGTTAAAACAACTTACTTTAAAATTTATATTTTAAAACTTATTAATTTCATTATACAGTATAACATTGTTGATCGTTATTCTATTTTCTTTCTTATCTTTTATTGTAAAACCAGAGACTTTTTACAGCAACAGCATATAGGGTGAAATGTTTCAAACCTATACCTAAAGAAAATAATCCAGATTTCATTATTTTTTTTGATTTCGACGATGTTTCTCCACACTGTGTTTCTTGTGACGCAGTTACGAATAAATACCAATAACGTAAACACTAAACACCTACTACTACAAAGCTACTACTAAACGTTGCTGATCTGCTACTTTTTATTCCCAAAACACATACCAGAACGAGAAAGGGATATCTTTCGTTCTATTTTACGCAATTCAACATCGTCGCATCTGCTTATCGCTTTGATAGGTTTGTGTCTGTGTGCTGCGTTATTCTTGACAAATGGCGTTTTGTCTCACAACAATTATTTTATTAATGATTTTGTTTGATCGAATCATTTCTTTTTTTTTAAATAGAATAACTTCTTCATTTTTGAAAAAAATCTTTTGTTTTTAATTGTATTAGGTTTTTATATAGTTAAACCTGTGGTTTCATTTAAAGTGGTGGTGACAAAAACACTCTGTATATTTGTGTACATATAAGTATAGATATATTTTTTTTCTAAGTGTGAAATAACACTTTAAAAATGTAAAAAATAGATATATTTATATTATTAAAAAAAATTTTTTAATGAAAAATGCTATTGGTCTAATCACTTGAACACTCATGTGATTAGACCATTATATGGTGTTTAATATATAGTACAGCAACTGACCGCTGAACCCGGGCGCGCACTGGCAGCGCACGAGCCCGTCGTCGAGCGCGAGGCACGTGCCGTTGCGGCACGGCGCCGACGCGCACGCGCTGTCCGCGCTCGGCGCCGCGCAGCGCCACGCGCCCGCCGCCTCCACGCACTCCTGGCGCGCCGGGCACGAGGCCGCGCGGCAGTCCGGCGCGCGCTCGCCCTCCGCCTCGGCGCCCTCCGCGCCCGCCGCCTCGCAGCGCAGCCCCGACCAGCCCGCCTCGCACTCGCAGTGGAACCCGGTCGCCTAAGTGTGTACAGTTTATACATGTCATTGGAAACTATGTACGTACATCACCAAATATAATAAAAGCGACACTCACGAGGTCCCTACAGGCGACGGCGTGCACACAAGGCGCGGCGGCGCAGCGCTCCGCTAACGCCTTGCCCGCCGGACCCAGCTCACAGTACGTTCCTATATACAATAACAATTATTAATAACACGACAAAATAAAATTTTAATACTAAATAACTAATACTATTATATATTATTCTAGTTCTTTTACAATCAAAATATGTTAAGCAGCAATATTTCTATGGTATATAGTACTAAGAATTTACATCGTCTTTTTCAAATATCATTCCTAATATAATAAATTAAAACCATTACAAAAATAAAAAAAAAACAATATTTTTTGTACTTACTATTCAATAATTACTATTTAACAATATGGCAACACTATAACAACTTGACATTCCCATAAAACACTAAGCCATGGAAATAAACGAACGAAAAACATAGAAAACAGAAAAAAAACTTCCTACACCTATTACAACAACAAACAAATCCACAGACCGTTCTTAAAGCACATGCATTAAACAACAATATGAATACACAGATGATATTTTCAGAACGTCGACGACCTCAATGAATATATAATGGAATTAAATAGCTAACATTCCTTTAATTTAAAATGTGCACACTGTTCATAATAATAACTCTAATTATATTAAGACTTCAAATGTTGTTTTAAAGTAAGATTTAATCCGTAAGTTTATTTTGTATTATAATATGAAATGAAAAAGTATGCACATTTCAGAACAAAAGCTCTTCCAACGAAAATACTGAAGGCAGACTATAATATGAAATATTTAATTATAAGCCTTCATTTAATACCTATGAATACAAGTACAAAACAAGACAACAGTTCATTCATCAACAAATCAGACGATATGGCAGCGCACAGAAGCTGTGCAATTTGCACATAGTTGCACAGGGTTGCACAGAGGCTCTGTACCTTATATCTAAGTCTTCTTATCCTAACTAGAGTACGGCAGCAGCGCTACCGCTTAACATGTTGAGGACGCGAGCTAAGAAATGTACAAATGACCTATATAATTGTTGAAATGTTATAGTTACAAATAGTTTTTTTTTAATTGTTAACAGTTGAATAAGAGCAATCGTTTAATATATAAACAAATAGCACAATCTACACGACTGACCCTTGTAGCCGGGCGCGCAGGCGCAGTCGAGGCGGTCGGGCGCGCGCACGCAGGTGGCGCCGTTGAGGCACACGCCGGCCTCGCACGCCGCCTCCAGCGAGCTGCAGTTGGGCGCCAGACCCGGCGCGCCTACAAAAATTATCATATCAACATTTTTTTCTCGCATGAGAAATCTAAAAACATACAATTAAATAGCTAACGTAATAAAATTATTAGTTAGTGTTACATATAAGAACAAGAAAAAACCGCCGCCGTTAGATATATGGCATCAAATAACCTTGTAAACAAATTGTCAACTGATTAACGCCATCTTTGCGCATAGGTTATTCACCAATATCCAAGACCATCATAGCAGAGCAATATGGCGTCCACATTTTCTATCACATTCGCCGAAAGTTGAAACGAAATTTTGTGGCTACATTGATTTAATAAACCAAATATATTTAATGTAATGATTTAAGGCCTTAGGATTAATTATAATTTATACAAAAAAACTAAAATAAATGTAATATCTCATTTTACCTTACTACAATTATATATATTAATTTATACAACCAGTCTAAGATAAATAAAAACTGGTCATTCATAATTAAACAGAAATATTAAACACATACATAACATAAACAGAGTGTTTTTGCCATCACCACTTTAAATGAAAGCACAGTACTTAACTACTCTATAAAAGACTAATACAATTAAAACAAAAGAGATTTTGACAAAAATGAAAGTGCGTGTGTTTTTTTTTTCAAATAAAATAATTAGTAAAATTATCCCTGTAAAATAAAACGCCATTTGTTGAGAATGACGCGCACACACACACAATCACAAATCTACCAAAGCGACAACATCACACGCCTCGTTCACTAAATCGAGTCGTAGCTAGGTTGACAGTGAAGTTTAATGTTGTTTAGGTTTATTATAGAAAAAAAGTTATAGCGTAAAGTATAACGAGAGATATCCCTTTCTCGTTCTGATATATTTGAGAACTCAAGTAGCAGATAGTTAAAGTCGTTTGATAGTATAATACTTTTATAGGAGTAAGAGTAAGTGTTATAGGTGTCTATTTGTAACTGCGTCACACGTTATATGGTATGGATAAAAATCGTGAAATGAAAAATCCTACAACTAAACTGTTGACCTATCTTGATAACTTTTTTAGGCATGGGTTTGAAATATTATACACTATATGCTATTCCCGTAAAAGGAGCGCAGACGCTTCCACTCTGTATATTTAATATACTCACCATAATAACCGAGGTCGCACACACATAACACTTGTTTGGTCACCATCACACCAGCCACCATAGTTGGCATACCTGTCAATTACAAATATTTTATAATCTATACACATAATAAAACTGTTACATAAATAAAAAAGTTATCTTAATATAAAGAATAGCATTCAACAATTGTGCTACAAAATAAGTGTTTTATTGAATTGGCTGAAACTTTAACTATCAATGTTTTTAAAATTATAATGTTATTAGTAGGCCAAAATAATTTAGATGAGAAAATAAATAATTGTGAATTACGTTTTGTAGTAATCTCGCAAGCAGGTCGCTAGAGTTGAATATCTTCTGCTATTTCCAAAAACATGTCTATTTTTTTGTAATATTGTTTATTATTATAAGTTATTGTTTTGATACTTCACTGTTCCATTTTTTTACCACAATTATTATGTCTACATCAGAGTACGAGGAAATGAATCCAGTGACAATACACTTAGTTTTTCAGGAATTCTAGACATTAAAGTGTTATTGTGTAGCAAAATTCATCGCCATACCAATTTTCATACTGAATTGATAACCATCACATTTTAAACTAGACGCTGTACCACTCACCAGCCCTACAGTGCGAGCGCGGCGGGCACGTGACGTCAGCACAGGCGTTAGGCGGAGCTGGCGCTGGCGCGGGCGCGAGCGCGGGAGCGGGAGCGGGCGAAGGCGCGGGCGAGGGCACGGGCGCGGGCGGCGTGGAGGGCGGCGAGGGCGCGCACAGCGGCGGGTCCGTGCCGCGCGCGCACACGCAGCGGAACCCAGCGCCGTTGTTCTCTTCCACGCACGCGCCGCCGACGCCGCAGGGGCCGGACGCGCACGCCGACATCTGTGCAGACAGTGTTGCTTGCTTGTAACAACATGCAGATATAGTACGCTGCGTCGCGCCCGCACGAGGTACTCACGTGCCGGCAGCGCTCGCCGGTGTAGCCGGGCAGGCAGGCGCACACGAAGCCGCCGTAGGTGTCGTAGCAGGCGCCGTGGCCGCACACGCCGCGCTCGTCGCACTCGTTGACGTTGGCGTCGCAGCGGGGGCCGGCGTAGCCGGTGCCGGCGCAGTCGCACGTGTAGTTGTTGACGGCGTCCACGCAGCGGCCGCCGTTGAGGCACGCGGCCGGCGACGCGGCGCACTCGTCCACGTCCGTCTCGCAGTTCGTGCCCGTGTAGCCTGATTAAATATACAGGGTGGAAGTGTCAGCACCACTTTAAATGAGACCATCATTTTAACTAGTCCATAAAAGTCTAATACAATTAAAAATACCTTTTTTCCCAAAAATGAAAGTGTTTTTTTTTCACACAAAATAAATAATAAAATTGTCGTTTTAAAATAAAACGTCATTTGTAAGAACGACGCACGCTCACATAAACCTATCAAAGGAACACCGCCGCACACGCCTCATTCCGAAAACGAGTCGTAGGTATTAGCGATAAAGTTCAAAGTTTAGTAGTATTTTTGTAGTAGTATTTGTTTACGTTATTGGGACCTATGCGTAATCGCGTCACACAAAATACAGGTATGGATAAAATTCGTGAAATGAAAAAAAATCCTACGTCCAAACTATTGAGGCATTCTGATTAATTTCTTTAGGTATGAGTTTGAAATATTTTACCCTAGTCTGAGGGCGTGTAGTCTTTTTTGTCTAATTACGATATGACTTTAACTAGAGTTGTATAATTATGTTATTGCTATACATAACCCATCTAAAATATTTTAAGAATATTTACAGTACCAACTAAAATAATTGTTAAAATAATTTAACGTAACGGAACGGAACGGAACAGTGGAATGTAATAAAAAAGAGAAGAATAAAACACTTCTATTATTCCACACGAATTATTGTAATACCACAACCGTTAGTCATCATGATTGTATGTAAATGAGACCAAAATGAATTAACTGTCGAAACTTGTAAGGTAACTAACAAAGACGGAACTCAACCAATCGTTTTGTATAAACGGTTTACATGTGTAAAACATACATAAGATAAATAACCATCAACAATCAATAACAATCAGCTTGTGTTAAGACACACCGTTTCCACTTTCCGCCAAGTTCTGGAGACATAGCGTATTGAGTGGCGGATCTCAACGCCGTGCTTTGCCTCGACACCAGAGCGAAGAAATGAAAATATTAATGTAAATAAATATTTCATCTCCTCGAATGGGGATCGAACCCACAAGCAATCGATTCAGCAGTCACACTTTGTGCCCCATGCGCACATTAAAACCTAATAACAACAGTGCACTAACAAAATATAAGAGCTTAATTTTAATATAAGTAATTGATTTAATAAATAATTATGTGTATTCTTTGTATAACAAAGTCCTCTTAAAAGATGAGTAAACTATTTAGAATAATAACATTTCATATCAATATTCGTTGGCGGTACTAACCAGGAGGACAGTCGCACAAATAGTGGTCGGTACCAACGGGCACGCGGCAAGTACCGCCGTTGAGGCACGGCCGCGCCACGCACTGCGGGTCCAGAGACTCTTCTAACTCGCAGTATTTACCTAGAAAGAACAAAACAATGATTAAATATTACCAAAGTGATTAACAGTGGTAAAATTACAAGAGCCAAAATGGCAAATGACAGCAATATGGTAATAAGTAAAAATACGTACAGAAGGTAACTTAATATACGTGACATGACATTTATTAGATGTAATATTGGGACAAATACTGATTTATCCAATATAGGGGACATTCCACGCGAAGCCAACAGGTATAAAAGTCAAGGTCTCCGATTTTAGTTACTTTTTGATATGTTAGACCTACATGGGTCCTCAACACAATTACACAATATTTTGATAGTATAATGTTTAGCTTAGGAGTTATGAGGGCTCGCAGTCATGAGCGACTGGTGGAAATGCACACTTTTAAATGTTATTTAATATTTAATCTTATTTTCATAGTGTAATTGTATCTATGTTCTTACTTTTACTTATTTCGATTTCGATAGTATCATAAAATGAATAAAAATATTATAAATAATTTTAATTATTGACCAAAAATTGAGTTAAAAAATCAAAAATTTAAATAAAAAAATCAGGATATGTCTAACAGTATATAATAAATCTCACCATGATAGTGCGGTGGACACAAGCAGGTGTAGTCCCCCCTAGCGTCCTCCACACAGCGCGCGTTGTGGTTGCAGGGGGACGAGGCGCAAGGGTCCCCCGCATCCACCTCGCAGTTGTTGCCCGTGTAGCGAGCCGTGCAGTGGCAGGAGTACCTGAATGGTGGACATTTTAGTTTGTGACGTACTGTGCGGTTAGAAAATTCGGCGGCTGGTAAGAGGTCAAACAGTTCCCCTGAACACTCCTCATGATAAATGCGTTAAAAAACGCACAGCAAGGGGACGTTCCTGCGTTAAAGCCAAAGTGCAAAGGCTTTCACAGATTATTGGGTCCCTAACGATTTGAATGGCTCTACGTTATATGCAGTCAAATGGTCAAGTCAAGTCAAGCTGGTACTGGAGTGCACCAGCCCAGAGATGAGAACAATACTCTATATGTGGCCGAACCCGGACCCCACACAGGGCCAATCGGTGTTTCGACGTGTCTGGCTCTGGACGCCAGCGTTCATGGAAATGTTTTCTGAGCAAAAGCCGTTAGCACCGGTGTCAGCTCAGGAGCACATGAACGGAGCACTAAAGGAGAGATGCCATCTGGCCCGCTCGACTTGTGGATGTCTGAAGAAGACAGAGCTCGCCTAACAGCTTTTAGACTAAACTTCTCAAGCATTGGCTCTCACACCGCGGAACGATTGTTCCTCAGTCATCCAAAGTTGAATCCGAGGCAAAGAGAGCGCCCAGAAGATCGGCTTCCTCTTAAGCCGTATTTTTTGCACGTAATTGCGGAAGGGAAGGCTGGCTAAAGTTACCAAGTGTGGCCCTTGAGAGCGCCTAAAACTGATGAGTTCCGGACTGGTAGCTCTCAAGCTTCTCGCCGATATTGGAAATATGCTCTGGCAATTTGCCACTTAAAGCGTACCTAGAGGCTTGGTTATACCTCCTCTTGCAAACTTTCACCTTCGGATCCTCAGTAACCAATGCCTCGGTCGGCAGATTAGATATTCCTTGTGTTTGCTAAAAGACAGCAAGTTTGCAAGAAATATCAAACTGAGGCTGTGACTTGCCACCGATTGGCACCATAGTGCTACAATTATAAAGTCCCATGCCCTGTAGAACCGCGTCGGCAATAGCAGCGTCACAGGTATCACACATTCAGAGTTTCACACATATGATCACACAGCCACTCATGTAATCCTACATTTCATATACCACATCATATTCATCAGAAGTAGAAAATATCAAAAGTCATCAATATTAAGTCTAACTAAGAACTCACTTGTCGTGTTTCGATATGCAGGTTCCATGTCGTAAGCACGGCTCGTTGTAACAGTGGTCCTTTGGTGGTATCCTCAGCACGTCTTTTCTGTCTATACCTGTAGATTACGACATTTCACATGTTATCAATGAAAATAATAAATATATGTCAAATTAAACAACCTACTAAGTCCACCAGTTTTGGCTGTGCTTTGCCTGTCAGTCACTCATACATATAGATATATTAAAACCACGAGAACCAGAGATCGCTCTTTATACTTTTCATAAAATTTTACTACAACAAACCAGTAATACTCACAATCATCAGTAGTAAGAGGGCAAGTCCCAAATCGGACCGTCGTCTGCAATACGTGGGTTGCGTGGAATTCTAACTGAGGACCCTCGTGCACGCAGCCGCTGAAAAGGTTGCCGACCAGAACCACTGCGCCGTCCGCCTCTAGAGGGCTCGGCGATAGTAGCTCCGGGTTCCATGTCACGTTCGATATCACCTATCGTATTTTGACAGATAAGGCACAGCGTCTCTCTCGTACACTTATAGCAGGGTACGCAGAGAGAAATTAGTGTACAAGATTTTTAAATGCTATATTCTCCACTATTTACCAAGTTAGAAAAAAACCTCTGCTAAATGCAGGAAACCAAAAACGTGTGTTTTTCTTCCTAGGCCATAAAAAAATGTATAATTTTAAATATATTCATTTCCCTGAGTGCAAGCGTAACCATATACAGAAATTGTATATAACGAGAATTGAACCTACAGCCATAAGCGGGCATGCTAGTTAGAAGCTTTTACAAAGCGTATAAGAAAAAAAATGTATAAGCAATGTTCCCACACTCAGGTATTGTTAGCGCGCCTTTTAAGTTTTATATGATGTTGAAAGATTTTGCAAATGATATTTATCTTGTTATTAAAAAAAAATATTCCTACAGTAGTTCTAAATAACCTCAAAATAGATTTTGGTTCAATTCTGACTTAGGGGATTAACTTTGTACATACTTATATTAATTAATAACATGTTTGTTTCCTGTGTGGTTAAATAAAATGTTAAATTAACAATATTATAAAAATAATTAAAATACAAGAATAAATACTTGGTAGGTAAAGGCTATGACGAGGACAGGCGTAACATTCTTGAAACCTTAGATGTAATCTCATACATTACGCAGATCTAACGATAATACGAATATTTAATCAAAGATGTATATCATAAGACACTGTTTATATTCAAAAAACAGGTCAAGTGCGAGTCGGACGCGCCTACTGAGACTTCTGTACCAGTTTCAGGATTGAAGGCTAACGTTTATGAAATAACTGCAAATTTTTACTTTTCGGATTGTTTCTTTTATGTATATTGTAAGCTCTCACTTCTTGCTAACTTTCATAATTTTACACAACATAAGGTTTTGATTTATATAAAAAAATATAAAAAATTATAAATTCTATTTAAAAATGCTCATAATATCTTTTGATTGCGTTGACTTAGAAAATTTCCTTAGATTTTTATTTAGACTGAGACTTAGATTTTTCCTATGCTAAAAGAGAATTGAATATTTTATATTAATTTCAGCTACCTCCACATCATCTCGAGGTAAAAGGTCTTGACAGACACCAAAATGATCCTATAAGGGTTCGAATTCTATGTTTTGAGGTATGGAACCCTAAAAATATTAAAGTACCTGAGTGTCTTTATCGACTTCCAGCAGCAGCGAGGGCGGATTTGGCTTGTATCGTAACGCAACCCAGTGCCAGCGATTGTCCAGGGTCTCTTTAGCGAGGCCAACTTCACGGTGGGGCTCACCGGGCCTCGCCCACGATACCACTACTTGTTCATATAGCGCTGTTACATGTAGTGTGTAGCCCTCGTACCTCTGGGAGAACAGCTCGCCACCTGTTATAGAAACTTTATGTTATTACATTTCAATAGCTATGCCTGCGACTTTGTCTGCTTGGAAAGTAAATTGATATTACATATTCACTTATAAACGTTTTTATGTTTTTACGTTATTAAGGATAAGGTATTTACATATATAAAAAAAGACAAGGTATATAAAGTACATATTTTTTCATTTATTAATTTATTTTTAAGAATTTCGCTCTAGCCTCCATTACTACTGCAGTACCTACTTACATTAAATTTGATTAATCATACGTAACTTAAGATTGTAAGCCTACAGGGCATATAGACTATTTTAACTATTTTGTAGAGTGATTCCCATATCTTTAAGGGACAACACCGCTGTGACTCCATGTGTTTTTGCCGTTTTTCAAGATTTTTTTTTTGTGGAAAAAACGACATATTCCTATTATTATTTTTTGTTTTGTTTGTTGTTTATTCAAGATATATATATTTTTTTAAATGTTTCACGTCCCATGGTGGCGTTGGGGAAGCTTCCACGTTAGATGCTCTACTGTCTTCAAAGTCGATCTGAAACTGTCGTCAAAGTCAATCTGAAAAAATATAACGTTAATAGTATGATAGTTTGGAGACAAGACACGATTTGAAAAAATATTGATTTTTAAAAAATAGACACGCTTTATCAATTTAAGATCGATTTTCGAGCAAAATTTCTCGTCTTTAAAGGCTATAACTTTTTTTTATTGAGATATCGAAAAATCCTATGTACTTCTTCAGATAATCTAGTTTTATTAATGCAGTCCAAATTTGAAGTCGATCAGGCGAAAATTGCTCGAGTTCTGCTTCGTGCCGCACTCAAAAAAGTGGTTTTGAGAAAAACTCGTTTAAAGTTTGAAGTTTGTTAATTTATATGATAAATTGGAGAAAAATAAAATACCTTTAATCAGTGATTCTGGCATCTTATAGCTGGCCTTTAAGAAGCAAATCAAGGTCCCCAGCATCTTTTCTCGAACTTGTAGAGGCTCTTCTTGCCTCTTTTGCAGCATCCGTGAGCGAGCGCCTGCTTGACTCTTCCTCAGATAGCTCCGTTCCGTACCCTTTTTCCCCGCGTGCACTTTCTCGTTGTTCATTTCGATGGGCAAAGAACAATTCTGAGCGTTTAGATGAGAATAGCGTGGTTTCTATTAGTAAAGTGACGCAACGACGCTATCCCTATACCTACCAGCCTTGAAATTTTTTTAACTATCGCCACCTACACCTTGTTTCGAAACTATATATATAATAGTCGGCTTTGGTGAAGGGAGGCAAAAGAAAACCTGGTAATGACTCACAGGACTATAGGGAAACCCCGGTTCAGCTGCCGACCGGTTGAGACCCGTACCTGAGGTTGAGGCGGCGCGTCACAGAGCGCTTTACTGCTCCACAAAATATTTAATTTCTTTGAAAATAATTATTTTTTCGACCTGGGACCAACGGCAATCTATTCTTGAATATATTTTAGATTTTTCTAGATGGTTTTCAAAAAATCGATTCTTGAAGCCGTCACAGCGGTGTTGTCCCTTAAGGAAAACTAAATTTGTCTAACCCATGAACTACGACGCATCTAACAGAAATGTATATTAATATAGTAATTGCTTGATACTTTACACTATGTTTTATAAGGCTTCTGTCTCAACGACCTGCACACATAAAAATAGACCAGCGGACAGCTCTAACTACGACTTCCTCATTGCAGACAGACAGACACGTGAGAATGTAAATAGCTTGCAGGTCAAGCTTTATATGTATACAATGTTTATTACATACATAAAAATGTCATTAGTTTAGCTAAACAATTTTAATTGACAATTAGATAATAACGATGGGTGAAGTTAGTTAGACAGAGTGCAGTGTTCACTTTTCAGTTACGCACACTGCACTCGGTGTCAATATGGACGGAAATGAATAAATGGGGTTAGGTGTGCGCGCCCCGCTAAATGGGGATTTGATAAATTCGTTTTTGTCATTAGCCTTCTCATAGTAAAATACAACGTAAAATTGTTGTACTGTTAAAATGTCTTTCTTTGTTTTGTTACCAGGGCGAGAAAATGAAAGTAATTTATTATTTCGAGAAAGATTCGAACCCACAACCGATGAGCTAACATTTAGACGCTATATCACTTTACTTCTTCACGAGCGTCCATCATATCTCGTACTTTTTATTTAAGGGCTAGTTACTCTCGCCTCTCAACGCCTCGTGACGCTGTCAAGACCAGTCCAAGTCAACAGAAATAAAGTCCATTCAAAAAAAATGTATCACTTCACAATCATGAGCTATCACTAGGTTTCTTTACCTTCCCTATAAAATGTTAAAAGATGAAAAGAACATATAATACATATTTCTGTTTCCTTTCTTCGAAGCATTTTTCACAAAAAAGACGATGAATATGAAAAGGCTGTATTCGTAAATGATGAAAACAAAAAGTGGTTCGATCACGAAGGCGGAGTTACAATCACAGCTACTTGTTCCACTGCTTTTTTATACCAAATTCGTTACTTATACATTATAATATACGAAAGTAGCCTAATAAATATTTATTTTTTTATTTGTTACTAAAAAATAAATTAATAATACGTTTATGAAAGCTGAAATGATAGTATGAAAAGAAAGGCGACAAGCAATTAACGCGAGTTTAATTATTCTAACACCTCAACCCTCAACCGATTTGAAAGTGATGGCACTTATATGATATAAAAGATGCATGATTTAAATTATAATTTTGAATAATTTGTCAAACAAATTAATGATTATATTTTTTATTTTCCTGTTCTGGTAGGCAAAACCTCGCTATGAAAATTCGGCGGAAAGTGGGGAACGGAAAGTCTTAACACTAGGTTCCCTCTGCCTACCCAGTTATAAGCGGAATATAGCATGAAGATGAAAAAAAATGTATGTATGTTTTTTGCCGGTTTAGATGATACTTAGGTACATCAATATTTTGATGCTTCTTAAACCAATCTAATCAGTATCCGCTTCGACTGTTAGCTCTTATCCGTCTAGTTCTCGCTCGTGTCGACTATAAAACTGTTTCAATAGTATAGTTACTCAGTGTTATTCTATCGACATTCTATTTCCGAACTATTGGCTCTTCTTATTTCTATTCACTTTTATTTGGTATAGTTTTCTTCTGCAGTTGGGTTTTTATTTTATCTATAAAACTTTTCGAAAATTACATAAATATAAAAACTGAAAAAGTAATTTTTAAATTATGTTTACATAATTTGCACTTTTCAATGTATTTGAATACATTAAAAAATGTAATTAATCGAATCCATATAATATGTTAAAAAGAAGAAACATAGTCGTAAGCTCAAGGCTTAACCTATTTATTTTTAGCTTATTCAAATAATGAGTTACATGTTTAATCTCCACTGGGATATCCTGAAAAGCTCAATACGTACATAATAAAGGCCATATAGTCATAATTTTCGTTTTTTATCGTCCAAGACCATCAAAGTGACTATGGTTGCTAGCTGAAACTAATCTTAAAAGTTGTCAAGATTTTACATTTATAATTCTATAAAGATATGAGGAAATGTATATAAATCTTAGGGGACATCAGTCTATGACGTAAGTGCTTACAGTCACCCATCCATTTATTATAGACAACATATATTGATCGAAACGTAACTGTCACATTGCACAGGTGGGCGTCAAAGGACGACGCTCCGGCGGCGCGCGACGCGAATATTGAGAGACAGCGCGACAGCTTCTTGTTTGGACACGTGTTGGTGACCAGATACACCTTGGACTGCATGGGAATGTGTATTAATTGAAATACAAGGTTAGCATATGAACTTAGAGTGCTTAAAAGTAATTGTTATAACATAACAATGCAAAGTAAATATACATGAATACAATCAGTAATAACTTATGGATGTCTGATCTGAAGAAACACACAAAAATAGAACCTATCACATGTCAAAGAGTCATGGGGTGCTGCACTTTGAAAATGCACAAAAAGGGAAGAAGAAGCGCCATATACAAGATGTTAAGTCTACTATGATACAGACAAACACAAGCAAAACAAGATCGGAAAGAGCTGGAGCCTACGTGTTACACAGACACGACCAACGTCACCCAATAAGTACAAACATATATGTAAAAAAATCTATTGGCAATAAAATCCTTATGATTATTATAAAAATGTGTAAACTTTGTAATTATTATAAATTTGTGAGCGCAATGGTTGTTGTTCGTTTTAAATTTGGAAAAATTATTATAAATATAAAGCGTGACTTCCGTCGCTAAACTATATCTCAAAAATTAGATTCCCGCCTGACCCTGTATTGTGAGAAAAATTATATATATAAGCATACGTTTTTTCAAAGAATTAAAGTATAGGTGCCGACATTGTTATTCCGCCACGTCAAATTTCTTATACAGTTTTTACAAATTTTGTTGTTGGCAATCTTTAGAGGAAGACTTGTTTTCGTATGTTATTTGAAGAATTAAGACCATAAGAACTACAGAACTTTTTGATAAATAGAAGATATTATTTATATATGCAACTTTACTTGTTTACTTCTGTGCAATAAAACTAGAATAAACATATAACACTCCTTTGCGTTGCCAGTCCACCAGTCGGGTAAGATCATAAAATAATTATATTTTGTTTTATAAATCAATAGTTATTACAAACTTTAAAAATATACATTTCAAATAACTTAGAAATAATTTCTTTTAAATACATATATCATTAAAATAAAATGCTTATTTCTATTCTTGCATTGCTATATAAAATCAAGTAAGGCTATAAAAATACTTGTTTATGTACACGAAGGAATGATGGTTAAATAATATATAAATATGTATGTGATTATGAGTGAGTCATGATGCTTATGTGGCATTGGATATATACAGTGTATTATATAAAGTGTTGAACACAAGCATAGGACATAGTGGCGCAGTGGGATAGTGACTGAAAACGCAACGGATGTCGGTTCGATTCCCACACGTGGGAACAAATTCTCTCTCTCTGATGATAAGACAAAGCGCAACATTGAGTACCATCACTCAACTGTAACGAAAATTGGGCAGTGCGAGGGAAACTGAGGTTCTGACTCTTAACTAGGTTCCGTCTACGTATCCTTTGTATGTGGGATACAGAGTGAATCGCGTGTTTTATAATATATAATAAATTTAAGGTAATCTAGACACAGTTATATGATAGGAACAAAATATTCTAGCTGTTCCCAGAAACGAAAGTCTATCTGGGATTTCCTAGCGATGCAAAAGAAGCTGGGTTTTCCTAGCGATGCAAATGGTAACCTATACCATTTCCTGTTTTGTACGGCTACAGTATCTACGATGAAAGCTTTGCTAAGATGTATATTCACAAATAATTTAAGTAACATACGTTTTAATGGATAAAACATATTATATACAAAATGACATTAATATAACTAAAATACAAAAGAGTTAAATACATACAGAGTACAGTGACCTATACTTATTTAGAAAACGTATAAAAATTTTTGTTCGTTCTGAGAACGTATGGCTTAGTGGTCAGAGCGCGTGGTCGGTTTCCAAGAGGCGCGAGTTCGAGTACCGCTACGTTCGAATTTTTGTACGCTTTCTAAATAAGTATTTTTCTTTACTAAATGTAGAATAACACTTTAAAAATGTTTAAAAATACAGTGACCTATTTGACATTAATGCCGACTCGACAAGCAAGATTCGATTAATATTGAACACCAAATTCCAATCACCCCAAAAATGTATTTATTCTAACATTCTTAGATTTTTTTACTTGGTTTGTGCCTGCGCTTAGGAGTTTATTTTCGCTGTAATATAGCCAGATGTATCTACCTGTAAGTATTTGTTACACCTAGTTTTAATTCCACATATTATGTATCTTTTTTGTATGTATTGATGTAAACAAATATTGGTGGATCAATAAATAAATAAATACCTAGGGTAAGGGTATATAGCATATTTTATAACATAAACTATTAATAAAATATAACAAATAATAATGCTAAAAACAATAATGTATATTTACATAGATATACCATAGCATTTTACAATAAAAAAATATCTCACTATACAAGTATAACTAAAACCTCTTACTGGTCAAATCAGCAACTGCAGGAGTTGTGGATCCCTCACAGGCTAGTGAGAATATAAGCATGAAAATTAAAATATAATCTATATATATAAAAGGATTGGATAAAAGGATTGTGCTGACTGACTGAGGTAAGACGCACGCAGAGCCGTAACCGCTGATGGTAGAAACGTGAAATTTGGGCAGATGTTTATTTTCATATTCTGGACATCCACTAAGAAGGGAATTTGAAAAATTTTAAGCCTAAAGGGATGAAATAAGGGTTGAAAGTTTGTATGGAAAATTTTTTTAATCTGTACCGATTTTTATAAAATTTGAAATTCAGACTCTTAAAAATATTTCATTGAACACGTGTTTCATGGTTTTTAAAAATTCACCCCCTAAGGGTTCAAATAAGGGGTTGAAAGTTTATATGGAAAAATCTTTAAAATGCCACCGATTTTTATAAAAATTTAAATTCAGACTGTTAAAAATATTTTATTGAACACGTGTTTCGTGGTTTTTTTAGAATTTACTCCTAATAAGCGGGCGAAACCGCGCGCGCCCTCTAGTTATTTATAAAAAAATACTGTAACATTGTATAGGTATCTTATATAATTTATTCTAGTTTCCAAGGAAAACTATCCCAGCACTAGTTTCGCTCCTATTCAAGACGCTGTGTATTGAGTAACAGAGCTCAAAGCCGCAATTTGTGTCGAGCGGGGAAATAAATATATTTTTAGCTTCACGTTGTATCCTGTACATAGCTGGATAGGCTGTAGAAACCTAGACATCTAGTGTTAAGACTCTTCGTTCCCATTAAGGCTCACCAATTTTCGCCGATTTCTGCAGGCATTGCGTGTTGAATGCCAGAACTCAACGCCGAGCTTTGTTCGACACAAGAGCGAAGATATGAAATATTAAATATTTCATATCGAGTGGGGATCGAACCCACAACCAATCGCGTCTTCAGTCACACACTAGTAGCCACCCCTGCGCCACGACTGGCCTCATACTATATTTAATTAAGTCATAACGGCGTGTCAAGGTGTACAAAGTACCTACAAACGCAATTAGAAATAAGCTCAATGCAATTAACCTAATGCCTACATTGATGTATGATTTAATTCTAAAGACTAAACTAGTTAGAATAACCTAAATAACCAAAACTGTACATGTGTTTTATTGGGTAAGTAATTTTAAGAAAATAACATAGTATAGCCAACTTTACGCTGAATCCCACATATTATAGCAGAGAAGGCAGAGGGAATCTAGAATTAAGACACTTTCCAGCCAATTTCTAACAAAATAATAAGTATGTAAATATGACACACTCCTCTTTAAAATTCCCGTACAGATTAGTTCTTAGCTTTGGGGGTAGAGTACCATTTTATAGATTCATAACATGTTCAAGCTTTAAGAATTTTTTATGTTCTTTTCTTTAAGGAAATAAAGATTGATCTATTATATTATATTATTATTACACAACACATTTTATGTGCCCAAGGTAACTCTGACCGTAGTAGTAGGGATTGGTGCGTTCTGGCTCATTAAATTGATCGCCTTATCAATCAAAATTTTCCGCGGATTTTCTCGCGGGTCGCGGTTTAGATTAATTAATTGACCGCGGATTAAATTGATTACCCCGGATCCGCGGATTTTTTCGCGGTTAGTAGCCGCCATTATTTTGTGTCTTTTCATAGAGTAGTAGGGATTGGTGCGTTCTGGCTCATTAAATTGATCGCCTTATCAATCAAAATTTTCCGCGGATTTTCTCGCGGGTCGCGGTTTTGATTAATTAATTGGCCGCGGATTAAGTTGATTACCCCAGATCCGCGGCTTTTTTCGCGGGTCGCGGTTTTGATTAATTAATTGGCCGCGGATTAAGTTGATTACCCCAGATCCGCGGCTTTTTTCGCGGTTAGTACCCGTCATTATTTTTAGGGTGCGTTCTGGCTCATCAAAAATTTCGCCTCGATCGCCTTATCAAACATTTTTAAAATAGCAGTGTATTAGTGTTTTTTATTTCTTTAACCTAACCTAACCTACTCATCATAGAACCGTTTCATATTTGTGTTGGTGGCGCACCATTTTGATTAATTAATTAATTAACCGCGGATTTCGTTTTACTTTTTTTTTGCATAACAATACTAACCTAACCTAACCTAGTTCGCAGTAAAATTGTTTTCGTATAATACCTACTCATCATAGAGCCGTTTCATATTTGTATCGGTTGGTTATCACCTAGTTATTTTGTTGTAATCATCTCTGACTCAGGGTTAAATATTTAATACAATCAACGCTGATTTGAAAGGCTACGTAAGCTGATGTACAAAACTTGTTGATACATGGAAGCATTGGAAGCTGTTCTGATATGAAATAATTGTTGTTCGTGATACGTGAAAGTGCTCTTCCGATACGAAACAATGGCGGTGAGTATTATTTTTAAGTCATTTACTAATTTATTTATGTTGTTGCCCAGTAAATATATTGTGTACTTTTTCATTATTGCAGCTGTCAAGTAACAACTCGTTTGATTGTACATTTAAAAACTATTACTATTCTAATCTAAGCGGAGATGAGGCTGAAGAGGTCGCCCCTATGAAAATACAGAAACCCAAACAAAAGAGAGCCTGCAATGATATTAGTGGTTTCTTTGAGAAGCCAAAGAAGCAAAAGAAAATAATATTATCATCATGTGTTGCTCAATCGAATCCTGAGGGAACATCGTATATTTCTACAAACTCGGACGATGGTTCGCAGGCAAGCCATTTCATAAAAATCGAACTATATGACACAAAGAAACTAAACGGATTGCCTGCCACCGAGTACTGGAAGAATGCAGAAGTACGCCTTAAATACTATGTGCAATCTGAGCGTAATGAACTTTATGAAAGCTTGCGTGATATTATATACAACATTACCAAAGAAATCGCAGGAAGTAGCCAGTGTAAAAAGTCTTACTTTGCAGCTACGAAGCGATAATCTTATTACCATCAATCTATCATCCATCATGTTATGAGCCATCGTTATAAAATATTATCCTAATAAATTAAATATGTCATGAATTCGTTTGTTTTATTTTGTATTTAATAGTTTATTCACTATTACTCAAATCAAACACATTTGTACAATAAAAAAATATTTTATTTAGAAAATAGTTTTAAACATTTCATCCACAATTAAATCATTGTACAAAGTATTATTAGAAAAAACTTTCTTCACTCATATTTTTTTAAGCTTGCCGCTTTTATCCAACTATTAAATTTATCTGGATATCCTCTCCACTTTACTAACAACTCTTTTCTATGACCCGAATACCGTGAACGTATTATTTTATCAATTTTATATTCTAGGGTGGGGGTATATTCTACTTTCTGTAACTCTCTTTCATAGAAAGTCCCAACGATTGGTTCATTTTGCAAGTCTTTAATGCTATATACAACGAAAGGGGATCTGTAAATTATCGATGAAAATACAAAAATTTCATCACTCCAGTTGGTTTCGTAACCTTTTTGAAATATATGTTTATACTTGGTTATTCTTACATAATCTCCAATGCGAAATCTTGCTCTTATTTCAGTTGTATACTTCGAATTGGTTTGTTTATCATACAAATTGCACCAAACAGTCATAATATTGCTAGAGTTTACATCACATGGACACATTTTTATGCTTCTATGATAGCTGTGATTATAGGAATATAATAAATCTTGTAATATATCAATAAATTTATACGTGTTGTTATGGGTGAAGTAACGCCACACTTTCATTTTTAAAGTCCTTTGAAACCTTTCCACTATACTTGCTTTTATATCAGGATTATTAGTAGTATAATAATTAATGTCTCTACTTTTGAAATACGTTCTAACATCTTTGGAAACAAATTCAGTTCCTTTGTCTGATTGTATATCTCTAGGAGTACTGTTAGCTTCACTAAAAATACTTTCAAAACATGTTTTCACAGTTTGAGAATCTTTCTTTTTCATGGCTCTCGCAAACGCATATTTACTAAATACATCTATAACACAAAGTATATAATTAAAACCATCATTATAGTTACTATACGTCCTCATATCACTCAAATCAGCCTGCCAAAGCTCGTTAAAGTTTGATAATATGTATTTATTCCGAGGGAATCGTCTCTGTACGGGTTTATGCAGTGTGTAAGTTTCTTGAGATTGTAACCATTAAAAACTTTAACATTAATAAAAATTAATTTTATCTTGCACGCTGATTTGGTCCAGGAAAGTAAAAGCTTAGAAAATTCATTCGATTTTCAAACCGTCAATAATTCTATATGTATCGGTGATGATTATGAAGCAACTTACCAAATAATAATGAATGACATTTGTAATAAAATAAGTGAGTTTGAGAAAAAAGATAGTGGATGGAGTCTTAAAAAAATAAGAAATATTGATTTGAATGTTAATAAATTTAATCCTTTGAGGGGGTCTTCGTATATTGACTTACCAATTGACATAAAACATAAAAAGGCAATTATAAACGTCAAAAATAATGATGTGCAGTGTTTCAAATGGGCGGTACTCTCTGCTTTATATCCAGTTACAAAAAATTCAGATAGAGTGAGTTCATATATTCATAATCAAAATAAACTTAAATTTGAAAAAATATCTTTTCCTGTAAAACTCAAAGATATTCACAAGTTTGAAGAATTCAATAACTTAAGCATAAATGTCTTTGGTCTCAAATATAATGCTGAATCTCGATGTAATAGACTTATAGGTCCGCTATACTTTACAAAACGTCGAAAACTTACTCATATTAATCTATTGTATATAAACATAATCAAATATAAACTAGTGTAATCATCCATGGTTCCACATTTGAAATGATTCCAAACATCTTGGGCATGTCTATAATCATCATTTGATACATTTGTATTTACCAACGAATTAAAAAATTGATTTTGTGTTGGCAATGATGATATTTTCAAACTTTCGAACGAAGTCATTATTTCGTATGGATATACACCCTTCCTAATTAATCTTTTAAAGTCTTCATCTCGCGGGTAATTTTTTTTGAGCTCAACAAATTGATGTGTTTTTATATTATGTGCTAATCTATCAAGACTGCTTGACATAAATTTAAATGAGTCTAAAAATCTTAACGAGATATTATTATTCTTAATTTTTAAAT
Source organism: Heliconius himera (assembly GCA_021202915.1). Taxonomy (NCBI): domain Eukaryota; kingdom Metazoa; phylum Arthropoda; class Insecta; order Lepidoptera; family Nymphalidae; genus Heliconius; species Heliconius himera. The sequence goes on along the minus strand of JAJHJA010000397.1, from coordinate 199,479 downwards.
ATTTTGAAAAAGAAATATATTTTTCTTTATTTTGAGGGATTCCTAACCTATAAATAAGGTCTGTGCGGACTTGCAAAATTTTGTCGGAAACGAAAGTTTCCTAAACCACTAAAACTCAAGTTATTTCATTGATATTTGGCATACGTGTCTTAAATTGTTTCTTGATTAGTTTGTAATCATCATTTTATACATAATTTATATATTTTCTAAAAAAATCACTTGTAAAAATTTCATACTAAAATTTCATATAACAATTATTTCTAAGTATTTTTTAATTAAGTTCTAGCGGATAGATTTTGTTTATTTTTGTTTTGTTCCGTAGGGTCGTGCTCATTTGCGCGAATCCGTTGCGTATATTTTGAAAAATTAAAAAAAAATACCTAACCTAACCTAACCTATAAATAAGGTCTGTGCGGACTTGCAAAATTTTGTCGGAAACGAAAGTTTCCTAAACCACTAAAACTCAAGTTATTTCATTGATATTTGGCATACGTGTCTTAAATTGTTTCTTGATTAGTTTGTAATCATCATTTTATACATAATTTATATATTTTCTAAAAAAAATCACTTGTAAAAATTTCATACTAAAATTTCATATAACAATTATTTCTAAGTATTTTTTAATTAAGTTCTAGCGGATAGATTTTGTTTATTTTTGTTTTGTTCCGTAGGGTCGTGCTCATTTGCGCGAATCCGTTGCGTATATTTTGAAAAATTAAAAAAAAATACCTAACCTAACCTAACCTATAAATAAGGTCTGTGCGGACTTGCAAAATTTTGTCGGAAACGAAAGTTTCCTAAACCACTAAAACTCAAGTTATTTCATTGATATTTGGCATACGTGTCTTAAATTGTTTCTTGATTAGTTTGTAATCATCATTTTATACATAATTTATATATTTTCTAAAAAAATCACTTGTAAAAATTTAATACTAAAATTTCATATAACAATTATTTCTAAGTATTTTTTAATTAAGTTCTAGCGGATAGATTTTGTTTATTTTTGTTTTGTTCCGTAGGGTCGTGCTCATTTGCGCGAATCCGTTGCGTATATTTTGAAAAATTAAAAAAAAATACCTAACCTAACCTAACCTATAAATAAGGTCTGTGCGGACTTGCAAAATTTTGTCGGAAACGAAAGTTTCCTAAACCACTAAAACTCAAGTTATTTCATTGATATTTGGCATACGTGTCTTAAATTGTTTCTTGATTAGTTTGTAATCATCATTTTATACATAATTTATATATTTTCTAAAAAAAATCACTTGTAAAAATTTCATACTACAATTTCATATAACAATTATTTCTAAGTATTTTTTAATTAAGTTCTAGCGGATAGATTTTGTTTATTTTTGTTTTGTTCCGTAGGGTCGTGCTCATTTGCGCGAATCCGTTGCGTATATTTTGAAAAATTTAAAAAAAATACCTAACCTAACCTAACCTATAAATAAGGTCTGTGCGGACTTGCAAAATTTTGTCGGAAACGAAAGTTTCCTAAACCACTAAAACTCAAGTTATTTCATTGATATTTGGCTTACGTGTCTTAAATTGTTTCTTGATTAGTTTGTAATCATCATTTTATACATAATTTATATATTTTCTAAAAAAAATCACTTGTAAAAATTTCATACTAAAATTTCATATAACAATTATTTCTAAGTATTTTTTAATTAAGTTCTAGCGGATAGATTTTGTTTATTTTTGTTTTGTTCCGTAGGGTCGTGCTCATTTGCGCGAATCCGTTGCGTATATTTTGAAAAATTAAAAAAAAATACCTAACCTAACCTAACCTATAAATAAGGTCTGTGCGGACTTGCAAAATTTTGTCGGAAACGAAAGTTTCCTAAACCACTAAAACTCAAGTTATTTCATTGATATTTGGCTTACGTGTCTTAAATTGTTTCTTGATTAGTTTGTAATCATCATTTTATACATAATTTATATATTTTCTAAAAAAAATCACTTGTAAAAATTTCATACTACAATTTCATATAACAATTATTTCTAAGTATTTTTTAATTAAGTTCTAGCGGATAGATTTTGTTTATTTTTGTTTTGTTCCGTAGGGTCGTGCTCATTTGCGCGAATCCGTTGCGTATATTTTGAAAAATTAAAAAAAAATACCTAACCTAACCTAACCTATAAATAAGGTCTGTGCGGACTTGCAAAATTTTGTCGGAAACGAAAGTTTCCTAAACCACTAAAACTCAAGTTATTTCATTGATATTTGGCTTACGTGTCTTAAATTGTTTCTTGATTAGTTTGTAATCATCATTTTATACATAATTTATATATTTTCTAAAAAAAATCACTTGTAAAAATTTCATACTAAAATTTCATATAACAATTATTTCTAAGTATTTTTTAATTAAGTTCTAGCGGATAGATTTTGTTTATTTTTGTTTTGTTCCGTAGGGTCGTGCTCATTTGCGCGAATCCGTTGCGTATATTTTGAAAAATTAAAAAAAAATACCTAACCTAACCTAACCTATAAATAAGGTCTGTGCGGACTTGCAAAATTTTGTCGGAAACGAAAGTTTCCTAAACCACTAAAACTCAAGTTATTTCATTGATATTTGGCATACGTGTCTTAAATTGTTTCTTGATTAGTTTGTAATCATCATTTTATACATAATTTATATATTTTCTAAAAAAATCACTTGTAAAAATTTAATACTAAAATTTCATATAACAATTATTTCTAAGTATTTTTTAATTAAGTTCTAGCGGATAGATTTTGTTTATTTTTGTTTTGTTCCGTAGGGTCGTGCTCATTTGCGCGAATCCGTTGCGTATATTTTGAAAAATTAAAAAAAAATACCTAACCTAACCTAACCTATAAATAAGGTCTGTGCGGACTTGCAAAATTTTGTCGGAAACGAAAGTTTCCTAAACCACTAAAACTCAAGTTATTTCATTGATATTTGGCATACGTGTCTTAAATTGTTTCTTGATTAGTTTGTAATCATCATTTTATACATAATTTATATATTTTCTAAAAAAAATCACTTGTAAAAATTTCATACTACAATTTCATATAACAATTATTTCTAAGTATTTTTTAATTAAGTTCTAGCGGATAGATTTTGTTTATTTTTGTTTTGTTCCGTAGGGTCGTGCTCATTTGCGCGAATCCGTTGCGTATATTTTGAAAAATTAAAAAAAAATACCTAACCTAACCTAACCTATAAATAAGGTCTGTGCGGACTTGCAAAATTTTGTCGGAAACGAAAGTTTCCTAAACCACTAAAACTCAAGTTATTTCATTGATATTTGGCTTACGTGTCTTAAATTGTTTCTTGATTAGTTTGTAATCATCATTTTATACATAATTTATATATTTTCTAAAAAAAATCACTTGTAAAAATTTCATACTAAAATTTCATATAACAATTATTTCTAAGTATTTTTTAATTAAGTTCTAGCGGATAGATTTTGTTTATTTTTGTTTTGTTCCGTAGGGTCGTGCTCATTTGCGCGAATCCGTTGCGTATATTTTGAAAAATTAAAAAAAAAATACCTAACCTAACCTAACCTATAAATAAGGTCTGTGCGGACTTGCAAAATTTTGTCGGAAACGAAAGTTTCCTAAACCACTAAAACTCAAGTTATTTCATTGATATTTGGCATACGTGTCTTAAATTGTTTCTTGATTAGTTTGTAATCATCATTTTATACATAATTTATATATTTTCTAAAAAAAATCACTTGTAAAAATTTCATACTACAATTTCATATAACAATTATTTCTAAGTATTTTTTAATTAAGTTCTAGCGGATAGATTTTGTTTATTTTTGTTTTGTTCCGTAGGGTCGTGCTCATTTGCGCGAATCCGTTGCGTATATTTTGAAAAATTAAAAAAAAATACCTAACCTAACCTAACCTATAAATAAGGTCTGTGCGGACTTGCAAAATTTTGTCGGAAACGAAAGTTTCCTAAACCACTAAAACTCAAGTTATTTCATTGATATTTGGCATACGTGTCTTAAATTGTTTCTTGATTAGTTTGTAATCATCATTTTATACATAATTTATATATTTTCTAAAAAAAATCACTTGTAAAAATTTCATACTACAATTTCATATAACAATTATTTCTAAGTATTTTTTAATTAAGTTCTAGCGGATAGATTTTGTTTATTTTTGTTTTGTTCCGTAGGGTCGTGCTCATTTGCGCGAATCCGTTGCGTATATTTTGAAAAATTTAAAAAAAAATACCTAACCTAACCTAACCTATAAATAAGGTCTGTGCGGACTTGCAAAATTTTGTCGGAAACGAAAGTTTCCTAAACCACTAAAACTCAAGTTATTTCATTGATATTTGGCTTACGTGTCTTAAATTGTTTCTTGATTAGTTTGTAATCATCATTTTATACATAATTTATATATTTTCTAAAAAAAATCACTTGTAAAAATTTCATACTAAAATTTCATATAACAATTATTTCTAAGTATTTTTTAATTAAGTTCTAGCGGATAGATTTTGTTTATTTTTGTTTTGTTCCGTAGGGTCGTGCTCATTTGCGCGAATCCGTTGCGTATATTTTGAAAAATTTAAAAAAAATACCTAACCTAACCTAACCTATAAATAAGGTCTGTGCGGACTTGCAAAATTTTGTCGGAAACGAAAGTTTCCTAAACCACTAAAACTCAAGTTATTTCATTGATATTTGGCTTACGTGTCTTAAATTGTTTCTTGATTAGTTTGTAATCATCATTTTATACATAATTTATATATTTTCTAAAAAAAATCACTTGTAAAAATTTCATACTAAAATTTCATATAACAATTATTTCTAAGTATTTTTTAATTAAGTTCTAGCGGATAGATTTTGTTTATTTTTGTTTTGTTCCGTAGGGTCGTGCTCATTTGCGCGAATCCGTTGCGTATATTTTGAAAAATTTAAAAAAAATACCTAACCTAACCTAACCTATAAATAAGGTCTGTGCGGACTTGCAAAATTTTGTCGGAAACGAAAGTTTCCTAAACCACTAAAACTCAAGTTATTTCATTGATATTTGGCTTACGTGTCTTAAATTGTTTCTTGATTAGTTTGTAATCATCATTTTATACATAATTTATATATTTTCTAAAAAAAATCACTTGTAAAAATTTCATACTAAAATTTCATATAACAATTATTTCTAAGTATTTTTTAATTAAGTTCTAGCGGATAGATTTTGTTTATTTTTGTTTTGTTCCGTAGGGTCGTGCTCATTTGCGCGAATCCGTTGCGTATATTTTGAAAAATTAAAAAAAAATACCTAACCTAACCTAACCTATAAATAAGGTCTGTGCGGACTTGCAAAATTTTGTCGGAAACGAAAGTTTCCTAAACCACTAAAACTCAAGTTATTTCATTGATATTTGGCATACGTGTCTTAAATTGTTTCTTGATTAGTTTGTAATCATCATTTTATACATAATTTATATATTTTCTAAAAAAAATCACTTGTAAAAATTTCATACTACAATTTCATATAACAATTATTTCTAAGTATTTTTTAATTAAGTTCTAGCGGATAGATTTTGTTTATTTTTGTTTTGTTCCGTAGGGTCGTGCTCATTTGCGCGAATCCGTTGCGTATATTTTGAAAAATTAAAAAAAAATACCTAACCTAACCTAACCTATAAATAAGGTCTGTGCGGACTTGCAAAATTTTGTCGGAAACGAAAGTTTCCTAAACCACTAAAACTCAAGTTATTTCATTGATATTTGGCATACGTGTCTTAAATTGTTTCTTGATTAGTTTGTAATCATCATTTTATACATAATTTATATATTTTCTAAAAAAAATCACTTGTAAAAATTTCATACTACAATTTCATATAACAATTATTTCTAAGTATTTTTTAATTAAGTTCTAGCGGATAGATTTTGTTTATTTTTGTTTTGTTCCGTAGGGTCGTGCTCATTTGCGCGAATCCGTTGCGTATATTTTGAAAAATTTAAAAAAAAATACCTAACCTAACCTAACCTATAAATAAGGTCTGTGCGGACTTGCAAAATTTTGTCGGAAACGAAAGTTTCCTAAACCACTAAAACTCAAGTTATTTCATTGATATTTGGCTTACGTGTCTTAAATTGTTTCTTGATTAGTTTGTAATCATCATTTTATACATAATTTATATATTTTCTAAAAAAAATCACTTGTAAAAATTTCATACTAAAATTTCATATAACAATTATTTCTAAGTATTTTTTAATTAAGTTCTAGCGGATAGATTTTGTTTATTTTTGTTTTGTTCCGTAGGGTCGTGCTCATTTGCGCGAATCCGTTGCGTATATTTTGAAAAATTTAAAAAAAATACCTAACCTAACCTAACCTATAAATAAGGTCTGTGCGGACTTGCAAAATTTTGTCGGAAACGAAAGTTTCCTAAACCACTAAAACTCAAGTTATTTCATTGATATTTGGCTTACGTGTCTTAAATTGTTTCTTGATTAGTTTGTAATCATCATTTTATACATAATTTATATATTTTCTAAAAAAAATCACTTGTAAAAATTTCATACTAAAATTTCATATAACAATTATTTCTAAGTATTTTTTAATTAAGTTCTAGCGGATAGATTTTGTTTATTTTTGTTTTGTTCCGTAGGGTCGTGCTCATTTGCGCGAATCCGTTGCGTATATTTTGAAAAATTTAAAAAAAATACCTAACCTAACCTAACCTATAAATAAGGTCTGTGCGGACTTGCAAAATTTTGTCGGAAACGAAAGTTTCCTAAACCACTAAAACTCAAGTTATTTCATTGATATTTGGCTTACGTGTCTTAAATTGTTTCTTGATTAGTTTGTAATCATCATTTTATACATAATTTATATATTTTCTAAAAAAAATCACTTGTAAAAATTTCATACTAAAATTTCATATAACAATTATTTCTAAGTATTTTTTAATTAAGTTCTAGCGGATAGATTTTGTTTATTTTTGTTTTGTTCCGTAGGGTCGTGCTCATTTGCGCGAATCCGTTGCGTATATTTTGAAAAATTAAAAAAAAATACCTAACCTAACCTAACCTATAAATAAGGTCTGTGCGGACTTGCAAAATTTTGTCGGAAACGAAAGTTTCCTAAACCACTAAAACTCAAGTTATTTCATTGATATTTGGCTTACGTGTCTTAAATTGTTTCTTGATTAGTTTGTAATCATCATTTTATACATAATTTATATATTTTCTAAAAAAAATCACTTGTAAAAATTTCATACTAAAATTTCATATAACAATTATTTCTAAGTATTTTTTAATTAAGTTCTAGCGGATAGATTTTGTTTATTTTTGTTTTGTTCCGTAGGGTCGTGCTCATTTGCGCGAATCCGTTGCGTATATTTTGAAAAATTTAAAAAAAATACCTAACCTAACCTAACCTATAAATAAGGTCTGTGCGGACTTGCAAAATTTTGTCGGAAACGAAAGTTTCCTAAACCACTAAAACTCAAGTTATTTCATTGATATTTGGCTTACGTGTCTTAAATTGTTTCTTGATTAGTTTGTAATCATCATTTTATACATAATTTATATATTTTCTAAAAAAAATCACTTGTAAAAATTTCATACTAAAATTTCATATAACAATTATTTCTAAGTATTTTTTAATTAAGTTCTAGCGGATAGATTTTGTTTATTTTTGTTTTGTTCCGTAGGGTCGTGCTCATTTGCGCGAATCCGTTGCGTATATTTTGAAAAATTTAAAAAAAATACCTAACCTAACCTAACCTATAAATAAGGTCTGTGCGGACTTGCAAAATTTTGTCGGAAACGAAAGTTTCCTAAACCACTAAAACTCAAGTTATTTCATTGATATTTGGCTTACGTGTCTTAAATTGTTTCTTGATTAGTTTGTAATCATCATTTTATACATAATTTATATATTTTCTAAAAAAAATCACTTGTAAAAATTTCATACTAAAATTTCATATAACAATTATTTCTAAGTATTTTTTAATTAAGTTCTAGCGGATAGATTTTGTTTATTTTTGTTTTGTTCCGTAGGGTCGTGCTCATTTGCGCGAATCCGTTGCGTATATTTTGAAAAATTAAAAAAAAATACCTAACCTAACCTAACCTATAAATAAGGTCTGTGCGGACTTGCAAAATTTTGTCGGAAACGAAAGTTTCCTAAACCACTAAAACTCAAGTTATTTCATTGATATTTGGCATACGTGTCTTAAATTGTTTCTTGATTGAAACAAAATCTATCCGCTAGAACTTAATTAAAAAATACTTAGAAATAATTGTTATATGAAATTTTAGTATGAAATTTTTACAAGTGATTTTTTTTAGAAAATATATAAATTATGTATAAAATGATGATTACAAACTAATCAAGAAACAATTTAAGACACGTAAGCCAAATATCAATGAAATAACTTGAGTTTTAGTGGTTTAGGAAACTTTCGTTTCCGACAAAATTTTGCAAGTCCGCACAGACCTTATTTATAGGTTAGGTTAGGTTAGGTATTTTTTTTTAATTTTTCAAAATATACGCAACGGATTCGCGCAAATGAGCACGACCCTACGGAACAAAACAAAAATAAACAAAATCTATCCGCTAGAACTTAATTAAAAAATACTTAGAAATAATTGTTATATGAAATTTTAGTATGAAATTTTTACAAGTGATTTTTTTTAGAAAATATATAAATTATGTATAAAATGATGATTACAAACTAATCAAGAAACAATTTAAGACACGTAAGCCAAATATCAATGAAATAACTTGAGTTTTAGTGGTTTAGGAAACTTTCGTTTCCGACAAAATTTTGCAAGTCCGCACAGACCTTATTTATAGGTTAGGTTAGGTTAGGTATTTTTTTTTAATTTTTCAAAATATACGCAACGGATTCGCGCAAATGAGCACGACCCTACGGAACAAAACAAAAATAAACAAAATCTATCCGCTAGAACTTAATTAAAAAATACTTAGAAATAATTGTTATATGAAATTGTAGTATGAAATTTTTACAAGTGATTTTTTTTAGAAAATATATAAATTATGTATAAAATGATGATTACAAACTAATCAAGAAACAATTTAAGACACGTATGCCAAATATCAATGAAATAACTTGAGTTTTAGTGGTTTAGGAAACTTTCGTTTCCGACAAAATTTTGCAAGTCCGCACAGACCTTATTTATAGGTTAGGTTAGGTTAGGTATTTTTTTTTAATTTTTCAAAATATACGCAACGGATTCGCGCAAATGAGCACGACCCTACGGAACAAAACAAAAATAAACAAAATCTATCCGCTAGAACTTAATTAAAAAATACTTAGAAATAATTGTTATATGAAATTTTAGTATGAAATTTTTACAAGTGATTTTTTTAGAAAATATATAAATTATGTATAAAATGATGATTACAAACTAATCAAGAAACAATTTAAGACACGTATGCCAAATATCAATGAAATAACTTGAGTTTTAGTGGTTTAGGAAACTTTCGTTTCCGACAAAATTTTGCAAGTCCGCACAGACCTTATTTATAGGTTAGGAATCCCTCAAAATAAAGAAAAATATATTTCTTTTTCAAAATATTTAAAAATTAAGAATAATAATATCTCGTTAAGATTTTTAGACTCATTTAAATTTATGTCAAGCAGTCTTGATAGATTAGCACATAATATAAAAACACATCAATTTGTTGAGCTCAAAAAAAATTACCCGCGAGATGAAGACTTTAAAAGATTAATTAGGAAGGGTGTATATCCATACGAAATAATGACTTCGTTCGAAAGTTTGAAAATATCATAATTGCCAACACAAAATCAATTTTTTAATTCGTTGGTAAATACAAATGTATCAAATGATGATTATAGACATGCCCAAGATGTTTGGAATCATTTCAAATGTGGAACCATGGATGATTACACTAGTTTATATTTGATTATGTTTATATACAATAGATTAATATGAGTAAGTTTTCGACGTTTTGTAAAGTATAGCGGACCTATAAGTCTATTACATCGAGATTCAGCATTATATTTGAGACCAAAGACATTTATGCTTAAGTTATTGAATTCTTCAAACTTGTGAATATCTTTGAGTTTTACAGGAAAAGATATTTTTTCAAATTTAAGTTTATTTTGATTATGAATATATGAACTCACTCTATCTGATTTTTTTGTAACTGGATATAAAGCAGAGAGTACCGCCCATTTGAAACACTGCACATCATTATTTTTGACGTTTATAATTGCCTTTTTATGTTTTATGTCAATTGGTAAGTCAATATACGAAGACCCCCTCAAAGGATTAAATTTATTAACATTCAAATCAATATTTCTTATTTTTTTAAGACTCCATCCACTATCTTTTTTCTCAAACTCACTTATTTTATTACAAATGTCATTCATTATTATTTGGTAAGTTGCTTCATAATCATCACCGATACATATAGAATTATTGACGGTTTGAAAATCGAATGAATTTTCTAAGCTTTTACTTTCCTGGACCAAATCAGCGTGCAAGATAAAATTAATTTTTATTAATGTTAAAGTTTTTAATGGTTACAATCTCAAGAAACTTACACACTGCATAAACCCGTACAGAGACGATTCCCTCGGAATAAATACATATTATCAAACTTTAACGAGCTTTGGCAGGCTGATTTGAGTGATATGAGGACGTATAGTAACTATAATGATGGTTTTAATTATATACTTTGTGTTATAGATGTATTTAGTAAATATGCGTTTGCGAGAGCCATGAAAAAGAAAGATTCTCAAACTGTGAAAACATGTTTTGAAAGTATTTTTAGTGAAGCTAACAGTACTCCTAGAGATATACAATCAGACAAAGGAACTGAATTTGTTTCCAAAGATGTTAGAACGTATTTCAAAAGTAGAGACATTAATTATTATACTACTAATAATCCTGATATAAAAGCAAGTATAGTGGAAAGGTTTCAAAGGACTTTAAAAATGAAAATGTGGCGTTACTTCACCCATAACAACACGTATAAATTTATTGATATATTACAAGATTTATTATATTCCTATAATCACAGCTATCATAGAAGCATAAAAATGTGTCCATGTGATGTAAACTCTAGCAATATTATGACTGTTTGGTGCAATTTGTATGATAAACAAACCAATTCGAAGTATACAACTGAAATAAGAGCAAGATTTCGCATTGGAGATTATGTAAGAATAACCAAGTATAAACATATATTTCAAAAAGGTTACGAAACCAACTGGAGTGATGAAATTTTTGTATTTTCATCGATAATTTACAGATCCCCTTTCGTTGTATATAGCATTAAAGACTTGCAAAATGAACCAATCGTTGGGACTTTCTATGAAAGAGAGTTACAGAAAGTAGAATATACCCCCACCCTAGAATATAAAATTGATAAAATAATACGTTCACGGTATTCGGGTCATAGAAAAGAGTTGTTAGTAAAGTGGAGAGGATATCCAGATAAATTTAATAGTTGGATAAAAGCGGCAAGCTTAAAAAAATATGAGTGAAGAAAGTTTTTTCTAATAATACTTTGTACAATGATTTAATTGTGGATGAAATGTTTAAAACTATTTTCTAAATAAAATATTTTTTTATTGTACAAATGTGTTTGATTTGAGTAATAGTGAATAAACTATTAAATACAAAATAAAACAAACGAATTCATGACATATTTAATTTATTAGGATAATATTTTATAACGATGGCTCATAACATGATGGATGATAGATTGATGGTAATAAGATTATCGCTTCGTAGCTGCAAAGTAAGACTTTTTACACTGGCTACTTCCTGCGATTTCTTTGGTAATGTTGTATATAATATCACGCAAGCTTTCATAAAGTTCATTACGCTCAGATTGCACATAGTATTTAAGGCGTACTTCTGCATTCTTCCAGTACTCGGTGGCAGGCAATCCGTTTAGTTTCTTTGTGTCATATAGTTCGATTTTTATGAAATGGCTTGCCTGCGAACCATCGTCCGAGTTTGTAGAAATATACGATGTTCCCTCAGGATTCGATTGAGCAACACATGATGATAATATTATTTTCTTTTGCTTCTTTGGCTTCTCAAAGAAACCACTAATATCATTGCAGGCTCTCTTTTGTTTGGGTTTCTGTATTTTCATAGGGGCGACCTCTTCAGCCTCATCTCCGCTTAGATTAGAATAGTAATAGTTTTTAAATGTACAATCAAACGAGTTGTTACTTGACAGCTGCAATAATGAAAAAGTACACAATATATTTACTGGGCAACAACATAAATAAATTAGTAAATGACTTAAAAATAATACTCACCGCCATTGTTTCGTATCGGAAGAGCACTTTCACGTATCACGAACAACAATTATTTCATATCAGAACAGCTTCCAATGCTTCCATGTATCAACAAGTTTTGTACATCAGCTTACGTAGCCTTTCAAATCAGCGTTGATTGTATTAAATATTTAACCCTGAGTCAGAGATGATTACAACAAAATAACTAGGTGATAACCAACCGATACAAATATGAAACGGCTCTATGATGAGTAGGTATTATACGAAAACAATTTTACTGCGAACTAGGTTAGGTTAGGTTAGTATTGTTATGCAAAAAAAAAGTAAAACGAAATCCGCGGTTAATTAATTAATTAATCAAAATGGTGCGCCACCAACACAAATATGAAACGGTTCTATGATGAGTAGGTTAGGTTAGGTTAAAGAAATAAAAAACACTAATACACTGCTATTTTAAAAATGTTTGATAAGGCGATCGAGGCGAAATTTTTGATGAGCCAGAACGCACCCTAAAAATAATGACGGGTACTAACCGCGAAAAAAGCCGCGGATCTGGGGTAATCAACTTAATCCGCGGCCAATTAATTAATCAAAACCGCGACCCGCGAGAAAATCCGCGGAAAATTTTGATTGATAAGGCGATAAATTTAATGAGCCAGAACGCACCAATCCCTACTACTCTATGAAAAGACTCGAAATTATGGCGGCTACTAACCGCGAAAAAAGCCGCGGATCTGGGGTAATCAACTTAATCCGCGGCCAATTAATTAATCAAAACCGCGACCCGCGAGAAAATCCGCGGAAAATTTTGATTGATAAGGCGATCAATTTAATGAACCAGAACGCACCAATCCCTACTACTCTATGAAAAGACTCGAAATTATGGCGGCTACTAACCGCGAAAAAAGCCGCGGATCTGGGGTAATCAACTTAATCCGCGGCCAATTAATTAATCAAAACCGCGACCCGCGAGAAAATCCGCGGAAAAATTTGATTGATAAGGCGATCAATTTAATGAGCCAGAACGCACCAATCCCTACTACTGTACGGAAAGACTCAAAATATTGCCGACTACTAGCCGCGAAAAAATCCGCGGATCCGGGGTAATCAATTTAAACCGCGGCCAATTAATTAATCAAAACCGCGACCCGCGAGAAAATCCGCGGAAAATTTTGATTGATAAGGCGATCAATTTAATGAGCCAGAACGCACCAATCCCTACTACTCTATGAAAAGACTCGAAATTATGGCGGCTACTAACCGCGAAAAAAGCCGCGGATCTGGGGTAATCAACTTAATCCGCGGCCAATTAATTAATCAAAACCGCGACCCGCGAATATAATAGATCAATCTTTATTTCCTTAAAGAAAAGAACATAAAAAATTCTTAAAGCTTGAACATGTTATGAATCTATAAAATGGTACTCTACCCCCAAAGCTAAGAACTAATCTGTACGGGAATTTTAAAGAGGAGTGTGTCATATTTACATACTTATTATTTTGTTAGAAATTGGCTGGAAAGTGTCTTAATTCTAGATTCCCTCTGCCTTCTCTGCTATAATATGTGGGATGTAATCAACTTAATCCGCGGCCAATTAATTAATCAAAACCGCGACCCGCGAGAAAATCCGCGGAAAAATTTGATTGATAAGGCGATCAATTTAATGAGCCAGAACGCACCAATCCCTACTACTGACCGTAGGCACAGTGTGTTTTCACCGAAAAGCTTAAGTACCCAACACAAACAGAATTTATCAATTCGAATTATTATTTATTGAGATTAGCGCGTCCAAGCAAACCATTCAGCTTTGTTATGTTACTAAAGATACAAACTCTATACAATTTTAATAATAAGCACTTGATTATATTGCGCCTTAAAGTTGTCAACGTCAAAATCAGAACCCATAAATGTTTTCTAAAGTATTTTTTTTTATTGAAAAGTTAAAGTTTTAAATTTGAACTTTAAAAACTGTTCCTTTTTTCTACACTAAGTGAACTCTACGACTAGGATCTCAAGACTTCTCAACATAATTTTAAAAAGCTTTTTCAAGTTAACCATGTCCATATGCCACTTAAGGTTCTTTAAGTTTCGGAGATTTTTTACCTTTTCCAATTGATATAAATGCGTATAAGCCTATGCAGGTAGTATTTTTTTACCTTTTAAAAAAAAACATCCGGTATGTTCCACGCATATTTCATATCATGAGATAGAAAGCGACTTTGGTGATCGGTCACTCCGTCATCTTTACTTTGATGTTTTTTTAACCAACTTCAATAAAGGATGTTGCTGTTATGACAGATTTGTATGTGATATTATCGGAATTGGGTAATATTCGAGTATAAGGTTCTTCAGAAGCTTCCATGCACGTGCTGAACTTCGTATGTTTGTTTACGAATTTTTAATTTAACTGAGATATATTCGAACTTACATCTACAATCCAAATATCATCAAAATCAGTTTAGTAGTTTTTAAGATATACGTGTTGCGTAGCGCTTTACAATTTTTTTTTCCTTTCCTTCCTTTTTGTTTGTAAATAACAATTAAAAACATGTCAAAATATTTAAATTATCATTTTTATTTCTTTTATCTAGTTTCAAAAATTGGGAACGAAATGCCGTAACACTTAAATGCATCTATTCTTCGTATGGTGCGTGACGTAAAATATTATCTTTTTTATGAAAAGAGACAATGCAAACGAGCGTACGGGTCACGTGATTTTAACTGTAAGTGATCACCACTGCCCACGACCCCGTGGGACACCGGAGGAGCTACGTCCGGTGCGTTACCGGCTTTTAGGGTCGAGATAGAAGTGCTTTTTAAAGGTATCCAGGTCCTATTGACAAAACTACCGCAGGTAGACCATTCACAGAGTTGCGTGGCGCGTGGAAGAAAGTTCCTACTAAACCACATAGTAGTGGAGTGCCACGTATATCTAAATATCTATTATTAATCTTACATTGTACGTTATTAATACTCACCAACACAAGTCCTAAAGCTCAGCCCGACGAGCTGTTTGAGTGAGAAGGGCTTGGCGAGACGGATGAAGGACGAGCCATTGAAGTACGCTTCGGGGCGCTCCGACGGGCCGAGCGGGCCGGCCGCGAGGACGCCTGACGATGTCGCTGCCAGTAGTAGTGTGAGACAGACTGCAACAAAACAAAAATGTTTAGAATAATTAATGATATCTTTATTAAAAAATGTCAATGTAAATTCAAGAATTAAAATATTTTTAATAAATATTATACCGTAATTAATAACAACATGAATCATATAAAAGCTAATACGGAAATTCACAATATTTTTTCTATGTTTTTCCATAGTTAAGTAGTCATTTTGTCGTTTTCATACTACACATGCGTTATAATATTTCGGTTTTAGTCCAATAATAATTAGGAAGTAAAATTTATGAAAACATGTTTTATTTATATTTTTCAGCTTCACGCTGTATTTCGTATATATGTTGAGAGGCGAATCCCACACGCCAGTCGTACGCTTGTGCCACTGCACCACGGCTGCCTTAATGTTTTATTAAATTTTCCAAATATCGATCCTAATGGACATTGCTTTATTTACTTCTATTTATTAAGAATACACAACAACTCCAAAGAAATTTGTTAAAAAATAAACATAACAATACAAGTTTCTAATAATAAACAAGAAAATAATATAGTTTATATCTATAAACATCAACAACAAACAACAACTTTAAAAAAGAGCCGACACAAACAAAATTTACAAAAAATTGCGTGGGCATCACGTAAACAGCGAGACGGTAACTGTCACAAACGTGAGCGTAATCCCATTAGATGGATTTGTTTTCATGAAACGTGTCATGTGTCAGTCATGATAAAAAAAAACATCTCCAGCATTTTACTATGTCGGTATAAGTTAAGAACCTAGATTTTATGTGCAGAATGATGAAGGCCAACGCCGCAATTAGAAGACCAGTATACCTGCATTATAGTTAATCCCCTCGAAGAGGGTTTGAAAGCGCGGCGTTGAGTTCTGCCACTCAATACGCAATGCCCCCAGAATTCGGCAGAAAGTGGGGAACAGAGTGTCTTAACACCAGGTTCCCTTGCTGTGTGCGGGATAGCGTGAAGATGATCTATTTATTTTATTTAAGAAGGAACCCACACCTGATTCGTGTATATATACTACCACACTGTACCACTATACCGTATTTTTTTATAATATAGAAAAATATAAATTAAACCACTAGAACAATCGTAAGCAACGTTGCGAAAGTTTCTTGACCGTGATCGTTGGCTATCGAAGTAGGTCTTGACTCTCGGTACGTACCTACTCGAATATGACAGGGTGAACTAATCGAATTATAATCGATTGGCCACGGGTTCGATTCCGACAGTCTCGTGTTCAAATGAGCTTTATATAGTGAAAAGTGCAAAATGGGAAAGCTGGCGAAACTCCGCGAGCATCACGGTATGGGAACTATAGTATGATGCGGAGATAGCATTGTTGCTATGAAAGTGATGTTTTCCAATGTATTGCGCTGGCTCTCGGGTTAAGACATGGGTTTTCATATAAGATTAAAATACTAGAAAAATGCCGATCTTAATAAACCCACACATTTCATTTCATAATCTGGATTCATATTTTCATTTCTTCTCTGGTGTAGAGGAAAAGCACGGCCGGAAATGCCGCTACTCGTAACGCAATGCAACCAGAATTTGGCTGATAGTGGGGAACAGAGTGTCTTAGCACTACGTTCCTTCTTTCTACCCTGCTGTATGCGGGATACTGCGTGAAGCTGATTTAATTTTAAACATAAGTTCTTAAATGAATCATATCATAACAAAACAGCTAACATAAAAGTAATTCACCAAATACGACAAAACATTACGCAGTACACCAAATGATCGATCGGTCAGCTCTTTGCTTCACATCGATAAATAATCAAATATGATCTTTATCGCATTAACAATAAACAATATATTTGTATAAAGGACAAGTTACGTGCGGTTAACCGTTTGTATGCAATGCAATCGTAGAAGCGATCAAAAATATCGGACACGACCAAACGGGTTGGCGAAGTGAATGTTCTTTCTGTTATTGCCTTAGGATTGAAAATTACTAAACAAATTTATTACTAAATCGTTTCATAATTCAATATTAATGTGATGTTGAGTTAGCGTTGCTTCTATGGAGTACCTACTACCTACTGTATTGAGTTGTGACTATAATACTAGAGATTACTATATATACGTATACAGTAATAAATATTGTACTTATGTTGTGTTGGTATGCGGCTTATAAAAAAATCTATATGATTAGCTTTCCGGTCGAGGCTATGCATATTTAAAAAAATACTAACCATTTTATTTAACTAACCATTTCTTCCCTAAATAAAATTTTAATTTAAAATTTTAAGCTGCGATATTTCATATAAACTTTAACCTTTTTTTTCTGTCTTAGATTTTTCAAAATTATTATCTTGTGTGATCTATAAGTATTTTGGAAAATTCACTATTATATAAAGAACTAATCTGCGAAATTTCAAGGCTAGATGTAGAGCAGTTTGGGTTGTGCGTTGGTCTTTGGGTATATAAGTTACCTTAGAGTTTTCTATAAATTTCTCTGTAAATTCCATTGCTTTCATAGTATTTTTCACCTACATCTACTCTCTTTTACACGACTTTGCTAACAATACATTAACCTGTGACTAATAGGCAAAAAATTTAATAAATAAGGTTTAATACATCATATGAGTCATCGATCGCTACTCCAGTACTTGCGCTTAATGTAAATATTTAAGTGTCTTTACTCTTTATATATTGTGTTTGTAAATATTTAGTGACTCAATTTAGTTGACAAAGCCAGACGTGGCGTAGAGACATAAACGTGCGATTGTAAACAGAACTGTGGTTTCGATATTCACTCAGTAGAATTAAATATTTAATATTTTTATTATTTCTCCGCTCTGGTAACGTGGCCAAGCGCGGCAACGAGTCGCGCCACTCGTCACAAAATGCCTCCAGAATTCAGCGGAAAGAAAAATAAAACCGGAGTGTTAACACTAGGTTCCCAGCTTCTCTCTGCCTGCCCTGCTATATGCAGGATACGGGATAGGGTGAAGATAAAAAAAATAGTGAACTGGTAAGATTTATAGCGCTTTATCACAATAAAACATTGTTCTTTGATCCTGTGAGTATCGTCGTAATAAAGAATGCCTATAAGACGTAACCTATATCTGGAGGATCTCTCGCCGCTTAATAAATAATTACATTAAGAGAGCATTAGCATAACAAGTACCGTCTACTTTGATAGCTACCAAGGTTTTGTACCATCCGTGTTTAAAAAATCTATGGGTGCAAGGTTTTAAAGCAGCCGATAATGAGAGAAACAATATTTATTTACTTAAGGATCAAAATATGGCTTTTTGCAATATACATATTTTGCAGTACTTTTGCTGTGACGGCGATCGCAATAGTTGTGGGTTGAATTCTTACGCAGGAGAATAATTATATTTAATTAACATTTCATATTTCCCATTCTGGAAAATAAAGAGCGGGGTTAAGTTCCGCTATCAACACGCAATGACTCAAAATTTGTAAGCCGAGTGACTTAACGCTAGTTTCTCTCCGTCTACACTTCTATGCGGGAAAAGAATCGACTCATAATATTTTTTATATTATCATTTAAGCAACAATTTATCCAAATATTTTCTAAAATACATGTCATATTATTTCCAATAAATCCGAAATTAACCAAGCTTTAATCTAACTACCCTTGAGGTATATCCTTTTACATGAGAAGCATTAGCTTTTAAATAAAAAAAGAATCATCAAAATCGGTTCACCCAGTCAAATGTACTGAGGTAACAATCATAAAAAATACAGCCGAACTGATAACCTCCTTTTACTGAAGTCGGTAAAAGATATTATAGGATCTTTTACCTTAGTGACGTGAATACAAGTAGTGTATCAACGAGTATATACTATATAGTCAATTAATAAAATATTATAAGTTCAATAATTCTCTGTTAAAGCCGAACAATATATGGAATTAACAATAATTATCATAAGGAAATAAGAAGAGGCCAAACAAAAACTGTACATTGCCAAAATACACCGACATTATCAAGTAACAAAATACCTACTTTATGTTTATTTCATCCACAGCGTGGGACGCAGGGGAGGCAAAGGGAACGTGGGAACGGAGAAGTTAAGACAGTTCTGTTAGCCACATTCAGCTGAATTCTAGAGGCGTTGAGTGTTCAGAGGCGGAACTCAACGCTGAGATTTGCCTCGCTCCCTGAGCGAGTATTAATGTAAAATAGTAATAAAATAAAAGTTGTAATAAAAATATTGAATATATTATTGGCCGAGTGGGAATCGAACCCACAGGCGCTACGATAGTAAAAAGATACTCCCAATGTGTAACCTTTTAATGCATAATACAATTTTTCACAATATACCTACACACTGGTTCAGTTTACCCATCAGGTAGTCTTCAAACACGTACAAACACACAAGTCACGTTCCGCCATCTTGCCCACTTCCTTTTCCTCGAGCCGGTGTTACGAAATAGTACCTTATTATTTTATACTGACAACTGGCTACATTTTCTCATAGCATGATTCATTTCAAATTGGAAACATAGCGTTTGTCTTGGCAGTTGTTGGAAGTATAAGTCATTGTACTTTGAGGTCAAAAATCACGAGGTGTGCGAGTAAACGCAAATCAGCTCACCGGATTATTAATTTAAATTATTTTTTAGTTGTAATAAAGAAAATTAAATAGTAGTAGCCTTTAAAATTTATTTAGTAAATTAAGGTCATGTGGGCTTCATTTGCAATTAATGGTAATGCTTAAACCGTGTCTAATACAATAATATGAACAAAAACAGGAGAATGGAGCGTCATATTAAATTTTTCCTTCTCAATTATAGATAAATATTGGATTTGTATAATTTATTATCGAAATCCTTCTTACAGATCATAAATATTCAGCTGCGTATTAATTTTTTTAACTTAAAAGCGTAACGGGACTCAGATCCACGGTTCTTACCACCAATCTTTTTATTTTATTTTTTTATCAGCTTCACGCTGTCCCCGCACACAGCAGGGTAAGCAAAGGGAACCGGAGGGAGAGTAAGGGTAGTGTAAGAGACTCCGATTTTTTTTTATACAATTTATTTGTTGTTAGCATTTCTATATAGAGATTTTTACCTGTACCCGAAGATTAAAAATTTCCTTAATGTATAAATAACACTTTAAAATACGTTAAAATATTTATGGGGAAAATCGATAAGCAACATGTTATTGCCCTTTTATGTTTCCTTTTATATTATAGTCTTAAATACTGCTTTGTAACATAACAATAATAGTTCTACGAAAATTCTCTAAGGATTTTATTACTATATTTAAGTTGTATATAATAGAGACGTATATTCTGTTTGAGTTTAGTCACTGCAAATAAATTAAAATTGTTTTTTTTTTTTTAAATTACATTTAACAAGCTGGTTTAGGTCAAATAGTTTTCGTTTCGATTTACGTTTTAAAACAAAATGAGTTGTTTTTACGGTTATAAATACTTCATAATTCTGTATCTATAAATAAAAACTTTTATTAAGGCTAAGGTTCTATTGTCGTAAACAAAATCAGTAAACAAAAATCATAAGTTCTTTTCCTGGCGTTGAGTTCCGCCACTCAACATGCTTGTCTCGAAAACTTCGGCGGAAAGTGGTTCTCTCTGCCTAACCTGCGGGTACAGCGTGAAGCCGATTTTTTTAATAAATACTTTTTTAGCTTTACGCCGCACTCAGCAGAGTAGGCGGAGGAACCTAGTGTTAGGCTACTCCACTTTAAAGTAGTGGCGGAAATCAATGCTGCGTTTCATTTTGTTACCAGAAGGAGGAAATGAAAATATTAAATACTTAAGTCCCCCGAGTGAGAATCGAATCCACAGCGCAAATCGTATTTTACAGTCGCACGCTTGCGCCCCAGCGCCACAACGGCCTCAATAACTTTTTTTAAAAAACAAAACTTGAAATTAAGTAGAATTGACCTAGATGTCATGTGACTTTTTAATACAAAATTTTATCTCCATACACTTCGGTAGTTTTTATATGACAACACCCTTAATGTTTTTTTTTTTCAATCTCTTTCTATCGTTAGATCTTTTACATCATGAGTCAGTTGGCTTGTCGTAGTCATGACAACCATTTTGCTAAACATTAATTATTGTACAACGCATTGTCCTAGTAACAATGATAGTTCTGCATACTACACGCTATTATTATGCGTAAGAGAAAGGGAAGGATACTATTAATATGATAGTGGCCGGTTCTATCCCGCGTAATTAATGTTTCTTAACTTCACGCTGTATCCCGCACACAGCAGGCTATATTCTAAAATTCAATTTCAAACACGCAATGTATCTTTAATGGCCAAAAAGTGGGGAACAATATAATCAAGCACGTCATAATATAGCGGCACAGCGTCTAAATATTAACGCGACGGTTGTGAGTTCGATTCCCATTCATCGGAATAAATTATTTTCATCACGCAAATATACTTTAATACCGTAAGCCGTAGCTCAATTTACCAGTCTCACAACGGCCCAATAAGGCCCGCACTTGCGGTACAGGTAATCATCCATTGTTGAGAACAACAATGAAGACGCCTCTCGCTCTTATCTCCAAGTAATGAAGGTCATTTTATAACATAACTAATCACCAGTTTCCACCATGACTACCAACTTGGAAACTAGATGTATATAGGGGAGAGGGGGGCACATTCGAACGATTTTTAAACTTTGTGCCATATCTAAAAATTCTACAGTTTTTAACTTCTTTGCTATTTCACAATGCTTAGTCCAACTATTGTGCCACACAATCGTAGCATCATATGTAGAAAAATATATAAGGTAAAGGTGCAATATCAACTTTAGTAGCAGTAGTCAAATGTTCAAAGCTGCCCCCCTTGCGGGGTAGCTTTGAACATATATGGGACAGTTTTGAACTATCATCGAATTCAATGAAATTAAAAGGCTTATCAAACTTTTAAGTAACTTTATTAATAAACTTAACATTAGAAATGATGGAGATCAAATATCAGTACCATGTTAACTTAAAAAATAATATACCTAGTTTAATATTGCGATTGTACTAGTACTAGTGTTAAATAACTTTAATATTATTAATAGACTTTAAAAAACGAACAAACAAAAAGGTAGCTTTTGCTTCCTAGAAGTAATGAACATTATGGGATCAATCATAGAATAAATCTAATATTATGAAAATAAAACAAAATATTTTTTAAATAAACAGCTTACTACCCTAATTTGAACTTAGAAAAATTAAATTTAAAGGAAAACATGGATGTAGTATGTGACGTAACCAACAACTGAAATTGGGGGAAGTAGTCTACGTAAGAAATAAAAATCAGCTTCACGTTTTATACCGCACACAGCACGGTATGCAGAGGAAACCTAGTGTTAAGACACTCCGTTCCCCACTTTCTGCCGAATTCTGGAGGCATTGCGTGTTGAGTGGCAAAACTCAACTAAATAAATATAAATATATAGTAAATTTAAGTAAATATTTCATCTTCTCGAGTGGAGATCGAACCCACAACCAGTCGGTTGTACAGTCACACTTCGTGCCGCTGCGCCGTGACTGGCCTCAAGTCTAGTCTACGTAAGACTTTTGAAAAACTAACGTAGCACTTGTCCTCTTTCTCAAGAAAGAAAAAAAATACAAGCTACTTTTTTATTATTCACAGATGATGAGACATTCGCTAAAACGAAGTCTCCAATATTTATTAAGTTGTAGTCTAATTCCATTTCGTAGTCTTCATACGCACAGATTTCAGTATCTTCATTCTCTTCACAGTAAATTGTCACTTCTTCTTCTGATTCCAAATGCATTTTTGAGTCAGTATCTTGTGAAGAAAAGTTAATTATAGTTTTGTTTTTCTTTCGCGGTATTTTTTTACATATAATAATATTCAAAACTGCCCCCTTTATTTTGTTCAAAGCTGCCTCAGTGGTAATTAAAAAATTACAAACGTTTTTTTTTCAAGTAAATGTTTAAAAATTGTAGTGATTTCTAGTTTATTGCATGATATATGAAATATTCTAACTAAAAGAGGAAAAAATAAAACCATATACCTTGAATTGGTTCCCTGCGATCCTTACGCGTTTATTTAAAAATGCATAAAATTTTACTCAAAATCAAACACTCCTCGTAACTCAACAACTGGTTCTCATTTATCAGCGGTGACAAGTGACACGTGTGCAGATTAGTGCTGTCACTACTCAAAAAAAATCTACCAAAATTTCTTTTTAAAATAGCTCTGTTAACACATATTTTCAAAGGTGCCCCTGTTCAAAGCTACCCCCCTCTCCCCTAATATCTACACAGATAAATATTTTACTTCCTAATTAATGGGTGTAAAAGATATAATAGTGTATGTCAAGCGTTTCGCTTATTCTCATCAAAATAAACAATAAAATCACAAAGCTAAACAGTTCGTTTGCTTGAAATATGTACGCACTAATCTTAGGAACTACTACCTACTTGATATTGAAAAAATAAACATTGTGTTGAAATGAGTCCATACGTGGCGACATCCAGTCGTGGCGCAGAGGTACAAAGGTGAAAATGTGAACCCAACAGGTTGGGAATTCGATTCCCATTAGAGGATTAATTAATTTCCTTGCTCTCTAATGAGGCCAAGCTCGGCGTTGAGTTCTGCCACCCAACACGCAACATCTCCGGATTCAGCTTATTGTAATGAAAGTGCCTAAACGGAAACAGAGTGTCTGAGCACTGGGTTTCCAGGTTCCCTCTGCTAACCCTGCTAAATAAATTTAACAACGCGCGCTAACTATATTCTTTATAAAATACTTGTATGTAACTTCATTCAAAGCGTTTCGTAGATTGTGTAATTTGTAAATGTGAAGTTTATTATTGTTCGTTTTTTTGCATGTGGGAAGAGGCCAAGGCTGTATGTCATATTACGTACGCTTATATGCTTTTTCTAATATATTAAATGTCATAAACATATTTTATTATACTACACTTAGGTGTAAGATTGTTTGATAAAGTAAAAGATGCTTTTCTCATATGAAATCGTAAGCCGTAGTAAGCCGTAGACGCAGAGCAGAAGTATGCTACTGTAAATTCGACGATTGTGGGTTTGATGTCCACTCGGGTCAATGAAATATTTAATATTTTCATTGTGTTACTTTAACAACGCGGCAAAGCGCTTCGTTGAGTGCCGCCATCAAATACACAATGCCTTAAAAATTCGGAGGAAAGTGGGGAAAGGAGTGTCTCAACACTAAGTTCCTTCTGCCTGTTCCGCTGTGTGTAATAAGAAGAAATATGTATTTTTATATATTTATCTTTACTCAGTATCACTTAAAAAAATACATTTAGTCTTATATCAGTCAGAAACACTTATTGCTGTTACTTAAAGAAATCTCTTTAAATAAAAAATTAAAACTTAAAATACAGCTAATCTAAAGTCTATATGTTTCTATCTATGTCTAATGTTTCTATCTAAACGTTTACACAACATAAGCTATAAAAAGCACAGCAAAATAACAGAACATTAACATATGCACAGCTAAAGTTACGGGATTCCATAACCTATAATACATAAGTTATACGATACTTGTAAGTTGTGTGTATGCGAGGTGCGCGTGCGCATAGCGGGTAAGTGACGTCACGCGGCTGACTCACGCGCCGCCATCCCAAAAACTTGAACAACCAGGTGAGATAATGACTCAAGAAACCGTTCATTCATCCATTTCCACTATCTTTCCCAGAATATGTTTATGAGACATCATTAGTTCATCTGTACTTTACTTTTGTCTTGTTTCTACCCTAATCTCAGAAACTACTATTTAGTTCGAATTGAAATAATATTTTTGTGTTGAATAGTCCATTTATAGGAAGACTATAGACTAAACTACGCTTACAATACAAAACAATAGAATTATTATAACATTGAAAAGTGTTTTAAAAATAGGAGATATATAAAAAGCTTTCTCTTAGTTCTTTAAAAGATTTTTTCTAAGCAATCTAAGTAAATAAAAATCACGGAACATCACATTTTTTGCATTTAGCGGTAAACGCCGCAGCGGAAAGGTGTAGCGACAGCCGACAGCCTTTACGGTTGTATAGAATAAATTGCGCGACTGCGAGCAGACGAGTGTGGCCAATCGTTAGATGGTGTTCCGCCGAGCTCAGGTTTGCCTGCTGCGCGATCGATAGAATGCAAAATGACTACCTGGATAGACAACAGGTTGTTAATACTATTAAATATTGTAATTTCTTTATGTTTTCTACTCAGGTAAATGTCATTGTGTTTTTTTAAGGATTTTTAGCTTCACGCTATATCTCCCACGTAGTAAGGTAGACAAAGGGAACCACTACCCAATTTTCAAGATATAACACGCTGAGTAGGGTGCGAAATTACTGCTGCTGCCGCCTATAACAGAGAATTCAAGAAGAACCCTGCAAACTCTGCTACGGAAATACAACGTGAAGATAATAAAAAACATCGCAAAAGTCCTTGATAATAATACATGTATTGGTTACATTGAATTAAATTAGAATCAATCTGTTAAGTTTTCAAGTGTATATATATTATTTATTTTTATCTGTGTTTTTATTGTTTATCATAACACCTGTCATAAATACATTTACGTAAAGAGTTGGTTTAACATAAAAAAAATAAAATGATTCCTACACATGTGAATGTGTAATAATTTCGTGACAGTGAAAACGAATGGAGTTAGCACAAACTGGGATGTTGTGTTCTGACACTAAACACGTAGTATCTATCTAAAACCGGCGGAATATGGAGAATTGAGTCACTAATTTTGTCATATTTCTCGAGAAATGCACAAAATTTACTTACCAACACTAATAGTATAAACAATGATAGCAACATTAAATGACGCCGTACTATCTTTAATATTCGTGCAAACTGGTACAAAACATTAAAAAAAACAAGTGAACAGGCAAATGTAAACAAGATGTGAAAAATATTTTTATAACTCAAAACCAGTTTACTATTTACTTATCATAGCAAGTGAATGAGGGGCGTCCATTGTACAGAACAAAGTTGAAATAAATAAATCAGCTTTACGCTGTATCCCGCACACAGCAGGGTAGGCAGAGGGAACCTAGTGTTAAGACATTCCGTTCCCCACTTTCTGCTGAATGCTGGAGGCATTGCGTGTTGAGTGGCAGAACTCAACGCCGCACTTAGCCTCGACACCAGAGCGAAGAAATGGAAATATATATTTAAGTAAATATTTCATCTCCCCGAGTGGGGATCGAACCCACAACCAGTCGGTTTTACGGTCATTCTTCGTGCCGCTGCGCTACGACTGGCCTCCAGAACAGAACAAAGTTGACATAAAACAAAATCATAATTTTTGCAAAATAACAGTATGCTTCTAAAGAAATGCTTTTGGAAGCAGTTACTGGAGCGAAAGCTCAAAAAGAACATTCAATATAAGAGTATAACGGTCTTAAAACGCTGATACCGCAAAATGACGATTTACTTCAAGTCACAATCGCCGAAACACAAAAAAAGTATTTTTTATTTCCTGAGCGTGAAATAACATTTTATAATGTGAAGAATATTTAAAAAAAAATGCTTTCTCCCTTGCTCCATTATCCAATGTTTTAGTAGCAGAAATTTGTAAAAATCTTTGTTACAGGAATGCTAAACCATAACAAGTGTAAACGGATTTTGACGCAGCTTGATGAGAGCGCATGGCTTAGTAGACTTTTAACTTAAGTTGACACAAAATTTGAAAACTTGAAGTATTTCAATTTCTACATAAAAACCTCATAAGTATATTAAAATTGCTCTGGCATCATCACCAAACACATTATAATTTCAAGAGAACAAAAACCGATTTATTTCACTTTAAACGAGCGGCTCAACTGTAAGTGTATATAGTAATAACTGTAAAAAATATGATTGGGTGCAGAAAAAAGCGCAACGCGTGTGAACACACCGAGACGTTAGAACAGTGATTCTCAATCTTTTTTTGTTGCGGCACATATTTAACGATTTTAAAATTTGGCGGCACACAAAGAAAAAGATAAAAATTATTTACTACAACACACTGCATAAATAGTTTATGACAAAAATTTTAAATATAATATTTTTTTTGTGGATTTAAATATATATTCATGTTAAAAATATTTTTCTTTTTAAATGATATAGTTTAATAATATTAACATTATTATATATTTGCAAAATTTGCCGGCACGCAAAAGTGCCGCGGCACTGTGGTTGAGAATCACTGCGTTAGAAACTGGTTAATTGACGCGCCGGGTCGCTGCAGACACCATCTCACCACCGGTACTGTTTATATCTACGCATAATTAATGTAAAATCTATTTAGAGAAATTCTTGACATTGCTTCGTTAATACTGTTATTTTTGAATATTCACGCTGTATCTCGCATATAGCAAGGTAAGCAGAGGGAACCTGGCGCTAAGACGCCTAGTTTCCCACGTATTGCCAAAATTTTCGGGAAAACTATGGTGCGAAACTCTACGCTGTGCTTTGTCTCGTTACCAAAGCAAATAAATAAAAATAATTTATTTCCCCGAATGGGAATTGAACCTTCAACACAACGAGTTTATAGTCAGTAACTGTATCATTATTTTTTTATAGTTATATTTCAAAAGAACAAGTCGACTGTTTGAACACGTTGTCGGCGGATCTAACTTGCGCCAAACAGTATAGTAGTTTCGCTTTTTTTGATTACATTAAATACACTGTTATTACTATTTAATAATTGAATATTACGGAGCGGAGCGAAGCGAAAATTATATGTGTTAAAAAAGAATCAATTTACAATATCCACTTAATGTTTCATGCATGCAGCATGGCATACAGAGGGAACCTAGTGTTAGGACACTCCGTACCCCACCTTCCTCCGAATTGTGGCGGCATTGTGTGTTGAGTGGTGGAACTTATCGCCGTGCTCTTGCCTTGACACGACGAGAACGAAGAAATGGAAATATACATTTAAATAAATATATTTTTTCTCGAGTAGAAATCGAACCCAGTCCTGTTTTGTACCCCTGCGCAAAGACTGGCCTCATCAGTTCAAAATTTTCTGACATTGTCAAATGAATTAACAAAACAGTGCATTTTATCTTCCTAGGCCGAGAAAAAAATATATACAAACAAAGCAGCTTCACCGAATAGCCGATGTTCTAATGATGAATATAATTAATTCCCTCAGGCGGGTATCTAATCTATAATTATCGAGTTTACAGCCAGCCATTCTCCCACTGTTCCTCAAAGGCGTCAATTGCATAATATTTTATAATTTTTCTTTGGATAAAAAGTTTTAGCAATGTTTCTGCTTTGAAATATCGTCTCAAGTATGAGAAAGCTATGTAATAATGCACTTTAGATAAAAAAAAACACCATGACTAACAGAGCACTCGACAAGGGTACACCATTCGTTCTAGTTTCTGGAAATTCATATTATTTTTTAGTAATTTCGAGAAACCCTTGAATAGTTTTAGGTGTAAAAGTAAAAAACGACTGTAATCTAGATTATCTACGCCGCCAATGCCAGGTCATTCGATAGAAAAAGCAATAAAAAAATATATGTTTATTGTTTAATGAAAATAACTATTTTTAAAATCGCTAATATATTAATCTAATTTTATAGTAAAAGAACACATTTTTTTATTTATTTTTTTTTATTAGGATATTACAATTTGATTTACAACTAAACATGAGGTCTCCAAATGAAAATAAAAAAAAAACTATTAGAAATCACACAGCAGCACAACAGCATCTAGTTTGTAATACTTTAATCAAAATTAAAATATTTCAACCCGGTTAGGTTTGCCTAACCAGAGCGGGACGCGAATACAATTAAGTTACAGGTTACAGTAGACATTAAACTCATCATGGCAGTGTCTCGAAAAAAATAAACAGAAAGTAGGGACGGAGTGTCCCAACACTAGGTCTCCTCTGCCCATCCCAATAATCGGGACAATGCGTAAAGCTGCCACACAAATTTGAAGTCGCAACCATTGTGTTCAATCATGCATATCTAATAACGTACCTACTAATTAATAAATTATCTAAGATATTCTATTACCCTGGCGAAATAAGACAATGGCATTATATAAAAAGGATATATACTTATAATTATGTAGAAATGTATTACGAACAGTATCGGCCGCTGAAACCCGACCCATTGTGGAGTAACGAGGCGTGTCATTACCGGACCGATACGATAGCCGAAACGATAAGCGTTAGTTGTTTTACATGCACCAACGGGTAAATCGAGAATATTCTATAAATATCTATAAGCCAGCCATTGATGCCAGTCGTGGCGCAGGGAACTTTCCTCGAGTGGGGAATAAACCCACTCGAAATGAAATATTTATTTATATTTCCATTTCTTCGCACTGGTGTTGAGTTACAGTCACTCATCAAGCAATGCCTCCACAATTTGGCGAAAATTGGGGAACGAAGTGTCTTAACACTGGGTTCCCTCTGCCTAGTCTACTGTTAGAGATTTGCCGCTTTAGGTACCTTTCTGCTTAGAAACGAGAGACTCCCCAAATGGCTGACATTTGACACCACGCCTTTGGACGCAGTGGATATGTAAAGTAGGAATGGGTGAACATTACCCGGTAGCGACTGTTTTGTTTTTGACATATTTTTTTTTTGTTTCATCACTTCAATACCATGAATTCCTCAATTTGAGTTAGCACAATAAAATAGATTTACAACAAGAAGATAGTCACAATGAAATTACGTCAGATAATTAAGATCACGAGGAGAGCATTATCCATGACAGTGATGCCGAGCAGAAAACAGATTACAATAATATTCCCTGAGGTTCCTCTGTATTTTGAAAATGAAAAAGTCGTGTACAATTGGGAAAAGACTATTTAGATAATGAGAATATTTTATAGAATTCGTAAAGTCGGCAGTATCAATGCCTACGTTATTATCAAAAGCAATAAGGAACACTCGGGAGATTGGATTGGCCCAAAAAAGGATGAGTTCAAAGACAATATTGGCGAAATGTTTAGGTATGCCTTTACATTTTATTTATTTGGCACAGACTATAAAGACTAAAACCAAATTTATTTAGAGTTTACACAAAACAACGAACAATATGCTAAGTTCCTCAAGGTCCCGATCACATCCATACATATCTTAATGTGAAGATTTTGACTGGAGGAAAAATCGGAAAGCGGAATCGGAAGCTCTCCGGGTTATAAGAAAATATGCCGAGAACATACAAGAGCTAATTGTGGCAATTGTTGTCAAAAAGTGAAAGATAATTTAATCGTAACACAAATACTGATGAGTTTTTAAAGTGATTTTTGATCTTCATTTACTGCATTTTTTTACTGTTTTTTTTTTGTAGTTTATAGCAGTATAGTGTCTTATTATATTATGTAATTTCAGTTTGCATGAAGAATAAAGTTGACTTTTTGAATCTCTTCATTGTATTTGTTATATATTTTATTACTAGCGGACCCGGACGCGGCTTCGCCCGCTTAAACTTTACGAATGCTTATAGATATATTTAGGAAATTGTTTGTGAAAATATGTAACTAATTTAAATAAAAAAATATAAGTAAACGTAACCATAGTAAAATATTAATAAAAAAACTAAACAAAACCAGCTACATTATTAATAATTTTATCTCTTTCTGTCTTTCTATTTCCCCGAGCTAATATTCAGAATAACTGAACTAATTTTTATTGGACTTTCAGTGATCGATTTTACTGGTTTACCCGGGAAAAATCTTTTTACTCGTTTTCCTTGCGCGCGTACATAGATACTATATGAAATAACTAAAATCCTTTCTACATTAAATATGATAAGTTTTGCGAGCAATATCAAATAAAATCCCAGAAAACTAAAACCACAATTTATTAAGTGTATAACAACGATATAGATAACCATCCAACCAAGATGAAATAACCAACAATTCTCCCCTTAATACTTAAATAATATTACACCGATGCCGCGCAGGGCCGCAACTTACACCACACCAAGAAATTTATGAAAATCTAACTAATCTGCTCCTCGAATAAGCGAAGAACCAAAGAAAAGTATAAATTAATTATAAACAGCAAATAATTACATAAAAATTAACAGTAGTTCGAAAATGTATTAAAATTTACAAAACCGTCAAAGTCATCTGCCCGTTCGCGTCGGTCATACTATGCCGGTCGTATGCTAGGTTATTTCGAATCAGTGACATCTCCTTAATTATTTATTACAATGTTATACACTGAACTATAATTTCAATCTAGATGAAATGCTAAAAGTGACTATTATATTCATTTTCATAAGGATCAATATCAAAT
Organism: Heliconius himera; assembly: GCA_021202915.1. Taxonomy (NCBI): domain Eukaryota; kingdom Metazoa; phylum Arthropoda; class Insecta; order Lepidoptera; family Nymphalidae; genus Heliconius; species Heliconius himera. The sequence continues at coordinate 167,856 of JAJHJA010000397.1, read as the reverse complement.
TATAGAAAATACATACAACAAAAACCCGATAAATATAAAGTAAATTAATTAAAATGGTTACTTGTTGTTACTCTGTTACTTTGCTCAAGCTTCAGAGGTAAACATCATATCAACATGTATCGCGGACTTTTCTAAACATTATTTAAAGGGCAATATTTTTGTAAAACATTATTTTTATGTATCTCATAAGGTTGAGTCGGCGCAGGCCATGTATGCGTTAAGCAAGCTCATTTTGGGTGACGTTTGCTTATAACAACAAATAAACTTTGCAAACCGTTGCTTAGCAACGGTCGGTTAATATTAACATGGCGGAATAAATTGCCTGTCAAATTGAAAAATATTTTAATATATTAGTATATATCGACAATATTACAAATATGAGAAAAAAAAGTAACCTATGTTCATCCGAAGACCCTCAAGTATCTCTGTATGAGTATTTTATTACAATTGAATTAGCGGTTTGGCCCTGATTGCGGCACAGACAGACAGACAGACAGACAGACAGACAGACAGAGTTACTTTCGAATTTATAATATAGGTATGGATTAATAAATATTATGTTTTATTATGAATTTTACTATTTATTTATAGATTATGGTACAAACAAATGGAACATAATAAAATATATATTTTAATATACAGGTGTTTAACATAGGAAACTATAGATAATGTGGTATTGTTTACCCAATAGCAACCGTTTGTGTATGAAAGTGCCTAGCGACGAACCCCGGGTATACTTATAATATATGAATGGCGTTGATAGATTTTCGCGGGACTAATAAAACAAATTATATAAGGTATTTTATTTACGCGATTAAATTTATAAACTAAAAGTACTTTCAGTTAATAAGTAAAACATATAAAAGTTTTAACGTAGCTAGATATAGAACCCGCGCCCCTTACAAGCCGACCAAGCGCTCTAAACATTAAGGCATACGTTCATTTTTTTATCGATTTTTGTTTTCTTAACTTAACTTAACTTAGCTTCACGCTCTATCCCTTGCGGGGTAGTCAGAGAGAACGGAGCGCCAAACGCTACGGTTTATGTTTTCTAAAGAGTATTTTTTTCCTAAGTGTGGAATAACACATTAAAAATATTAGACCTATCTAAAAGTAATTTAACAATTTTGTATATCATATCATGACCATATCATGATCCTAGTTAATTTGGTAAAACAATGATGTTTTTGCGGTTTTATAAATATAGTGCACAACACGCAATTTAAGATTTTAAAGTCTTGTCGCATACATATTTCCTTATTAATGTGTTTTTTTTATGTAATTACGTCGTTGTCGCACTAAATGAGCGTAGTGTACTTTGGTTTCATTCGTTTAAAATGTGAAATTAGAAGACAATGCATAATCTAACGTTTCGGAGACAATAATGGTCCGTAGTCACGGGTAGTCTGCATTTAATGAAGTATCAAAATAACCGAATTACACGCCATAACAGTTACAAATAGTAGTTCTATATATATAAAACCCTTCTTTAAGTGACCGAAAAACAACGTACAGACCAAAATACTAGACAGAGAAAATTTGACGTGTAGATAAGTTAGAGACGGTTGGGGAGCACTAAGAACTTCTCGAAAACGAAAACGAAGTGGTTTCTGGAGTTTCGTAACAACGGCAGGTTAAAAGAAGAAACGGTATTAAAGTCCACACAAACCGAGTAGTATTATAAATCTAGATCTCAAATCAACTTGAAGCAGGAAGACTTACAATCTGTGCATATGTATATTAATACTATCAATATAAGATTACAGTTGAAAGTCAAAGGTCAGTGTAGAAAACTTAGAAATGTGGTAAAAGGCTGTTTGTGCGGAGGAAGGTCGAGGCGTCGCGCGTCACCGGTCACACGGCACCGCACCGGGCGCGGGCGGGTGCAGCCACCAGCCACCTGCCACCTGCCACCTTACTTTTCCCTTATTCAACTACTACAGTGAACTCAACATTTAAAACACCTGCCATAACTACCATTGTTTATGGTGAATGGGTTACCCGCGTTACGGGAAATGATTAAACGAAAATATTTTTTTCAGAATTCGACGGAAAGTGAGGAACGGCAGTGTCTTAACACTAGAATTCCTGGCCGTTTCCAGGCTGCCTATCCTGTTAAGTGCGGGATACAGCGTGAGAGAGCGAAAAAAATTATATTCTAAATTTATAGATTTTAATCTATAATTTTAAACTAATTTTTACCTGCGGTTACTCCCTATGTCATATAGGAATGACAATGAAAGTATAGTTTTTTAGTTTTCCTCGATAAACGGACTATCTTTCACAAAAATAAATTCTGAATTCAACTCAGTACTTCCTGAAATTATCGCCTTCAACCGTACAAGATCTTCAGCTTCATAATATTAGTATAGAGTACAGATACTCGGTCACCGATATATTTTTTTAACTGTTTACGTAAAGATTAGTTTAAACATATATTTTTCTATTTATCCTTTCCATCTTTTCATGCATGTACTGCATATAAGCAAAATAAAGCAAAGAAAAAGACCCTTTCTCTCAATATGGAAAAACCAAACAACAAAAGCACTTCGACCCATTTTGTTAAAAGAACTTTTCAATAGCTGGTCCTTAAAATATTATATTATAAATTATAATTTAGATAATCCTCTGTACACTATTATATTAGTTTTAAGTTATAATTACGGCTGTAAGCCCGGTATTAGTCATTGCTCATAGTGCATAAGGAACACGCATGCAGCCTTTTTTATACTATTATAAGTTAATCTTCTGCTGACATAGATTTTTTATTTTTTTTACCTGCTAAATTGACGTTTTAAAAATGCTTTCTTGGGTTTTTTTCACATAAAAATGTAATCTGTATAACTAATGACCGTGGACTTCGAAAGCGCACGGTCAATTATAATTTAGTTTATTTTTTATTCAATTAAGACATTACTTATTAATAGGTTTACAATTCTACGTACTTAGGTCTTTAGAGTTAAAACATTAAAAAAAATATAGTAAAATGAACTTTAGATTGATTCTCATATAAAATGTTATACTTGTATAATATAAGAAAGCTTTTTATGGAATATAACGAATACATTTATGTTATAGGTACACTAGTCGTGGCCCGCGACTTTGTTTGCATGGACGCGAAATGGAAAATCCAGTTTTTCTAATTCTCATAGAAATTTCAAATAAACTTTCCTTAGTGTCCCTTACACTGTAAGAGGTTTTATAATATATAGTTTTCTCGGAAACCAAACCTCGTCTTTTCTTAAATTTTCCAACATTTTACAGATTTTCCTTGTTTATTGACAGAAGCTAGCGCATTTTGTTTAACCAGATCAGGGTCACACTTGAATGAAATACGAATTCAACCAGTACCTAATGAAATATAAATATATACTAAAACCAACTAAAATAAGAACCCACAAACATCGCCTTCAATCAGTTTTACCAATTTCACATCTAACATCAAAAACTCCTCAAAAAAAAAAAAAAAACAAAATGCTTTCCAATGACGCACCAATACCGAGATATCTTTAAACAACAGGAGTGACATTCAACAGGTATATATGTACACAATGTGACAATAGGGTACTTGTGACGCTGACCTCCTAATTACCAAACCGAGAATTTCACTTTTCCTCACATTGACATGTGTTTTACATACAACTAACTGTCACCATGTAAATAGCTTTTTTTAACAAATTTCTATAGTGCTATCCCACACTTCTTCAGATTTTTTTTCTAAAAAAAATTTCTCTGATGAATTGAGTTTTTTTGATGAAAATAAAATTTTACGTAGTTAAGAGATTTTGCGATCGCCCAATACTGAGTGGGTTATGGATGTATTCTCAAAAAATAAAATTATTATGTCCGGTTATGATTATGTTTCTGTTTTTTGTTTTTTTTTTGCTTTACCTGTATCCCACATCTAAAGTGTTAAGGCATTTTTTACCACATCTTTTGCCCAATTTGTCAAACATTGTGTGTTGTACTAAGTTGTGTCTTTGATTACCAGCAAAAAAATTAAAATAATTTATTCCCTCCATGAGAAGGAGGTATATGTTACAATTGTTGCCTCAAAGTCAGATTATAACTTAACTTTTCCACCATAATTTTTTTCCTATTCTTTCATCACTCATTTGTTTGACATGCCCAAACCAGCTGAGCATGTTAAGTGGAGGACCTGAACTACAAAAGTCAAATTATTTTCTTTTAAAATTGATTTCTGTGTCAATTTTTTATCCCTTTGTTTCTCAATTCTAATTCAAATTATTTAACAATACAAAAACAATCACAAATGCCCTAAGTTGTTGTAATAAATATTCCTTTAGAAGGGACAGCATATGCAGGGTGTTAAGTAAAAAAGAGAAACACCATAGTTATGTGAAAAAATAACAATATTTAGAGGCTGTTTTTACAGATCAACAATCTTTTTTATTTGGTTTAAAGAATATCTGTAAATGTATATTATAATTTAATATACTTTTTTTAATTAATCCTATGTTTGTAGACTATAGGCAGAGCATTCTTCATATATATAAATTATAATTGTTTTAGCCTTAAGCTATATTCTGCTAGTCGGGTAGGCAGGCAGAACCAAGTATTCAGACTTGACTAACAATGTGCAGAAATAAATATAATTAATTACTCAGAGAGAGAATTGAATTCACAACTGTTCCTGTGAGATTTTATCCCACTGTGCCACAATATCCATATTTACAAAATTTTATATATATACAGTTTTAATGGAGTTGAGATTGAAATTATAAACCATTTAATTGTATAACTTAATAAATATATTATTTAAATCTATTTAAGGCTGATCCAGCAGCAAATTAAATAAATAAACATGTCTTCCAATATTTTATAATAAGTTTTAATATTATAAATAAAAAATTGTATTTGTATATGTCCAAATAATTTGTTACATAGAACTTTAGTTTATTTATTTTACTGGAATATTAATTTCATGCATCATAATAGAATTATAGTTTATTTGAGGTTCTTATTTATACACACATAAATTGTATGCGAGTTTTATATATGTAACTGATTTCTCTGCACTGGTGTGAGTGTTTTACCTTTCACGATTGTTCTAATTGTTGTAACGAAAGCTGTTAACTTTTGTGAATCATTTTACACTTTAATATTTTGAAGTTGAAGTTAAGAGATTTATAATTGAAAAACTATTTCAAAACTCACCTGTGAAATTAAGCTTTGCGCGTCGCCTCCAAACGCTCAGATCCACCTTCATTATGTTGAAATAATAAACAGAACACACGTAACTTTATCATCAAAATTCAATTGCCACTAAAAGATAATGAATTCATTTTTCACTATAAATAAATGATAATAAATAAACTAAATAACTGAAAAATGTACACGAAAATAAAAACTTAAAATGGACATCACCGTCCAACGCCCATGGTTGCTCGAATAAAACTGGTATTGTGGTATTAGAACATTTTTTTTGAAATGAATTAAAATGATGAATGCTGCCAGTCAACTAAAATAACTGATCATTTATAAATTATTAAATATAGCAATAATATTATTATAATTAAAATTAATTCAATTTAAAAGCGTATTTATTTTCTTGTTTAATTTTGTTAATTATTAAAATTTATTGAGTATAAATTTATCACTTTTTCGAGATCTTTTCAATCGAGATCACATCGTCAATCACGTAAAAAACGTAAATATTCACGTAAATATAATATATTATTTGCTTTTATTCAATATCCACGTAATATTCGTAGTTGTTAAATTAATAATAATAATAGACACACATAACTAGAACAATAAATATTTTAGGTGTGAATGTAAACAGGAACGGAATGACATGAAAGCAAATGTTGCTATTTTTCTTAAAAAATGGCAGCCTATATGTCGTAAGCTTTTCTTTTCTTTTTCTACACGAAAAGTTTTTAAATAAAGATTTGTGGGTGATTTAGAATGCCAATAAATGTGATTCGGATGATGATAACATATTTTTAAAGAGATATATTGTTAACAAATGTTGAGAGTTACTATGACCTTCGCATTTTTAGTAAGTATTTAACTGATAACTACGTGGTTATGTTCTTTATGTAGTAGTAGATATGGTTGAATTAATTTTATTAATAGGAAGCCGGTATGACCGCTTGTGTCCATGTTTATTTATCTTTGCAATGTCATTGTAGGTGGCGTAGTTTACGGGCCAATGCTGAACGGTTCGAACGATAACGAAACGAGTAGTTCGAGCGTAGCGTTAGAAAATAGAGACAACATGAGCGCTGGCACTGCGTCGTTGGAGCGCGAGCTGTCCAGCACCAGACGACTACTCTGGGGCGACCACGTGAAGGAAGACGTGTTTCGCCGATGGGCTCAAGGCTTCCAATTTAATTCTGATGAGCCCAGCGCACTCATACAGCAGGAAGGCGGGCCGTGTGCTGCCATCGCTCCAGTGCAGGGATTCCTTTTGAAGATCCTCCTATCCGAGACACCTGGACATAGTCTTCAAGACTTGACATCGGAAAAGTGCAATTCCTTACTTGTTAGGGCTGTGTGTACTATTTTAAGTCAGTGTCTAGCTTCTAAGTACAATGTTGCTGTTTACCGCAAGAATGATACAGAGGCAGAAACCAGCACCAGCCTCAATGTTAGTGCCGAGGAACAATCTTGTGATGCTATTAATCACTTTCATAGACGGATTGAAGTACATTCATTTCAAACATTGTCAGAAGTTGAAGCATTCTATACAAGAAACATTCGCATTTTGAAGGACAAGTATGGTGTTCTGCTTTTGTTATATAGTGTCATTCTAAGCAAAGGAGTAAGTACTGTTGAAGCCGAGCTGTCAGAACTCTCTGATCCCCTCATACATTCTACATATGGATATGGTTCTCAAGGACTTATCAACTTGATGCTCACAGGTAGAGCGGTTGCACATGTTTGGGATCATGATCAGGTGGTTGGTGGGTTGCGTTTGAGGGGTATTGAGAGACAAAATGACATAGGATTCCTCACTATCATGGAACACATGCAATACTGCACAGTGGGCTCCTTCTATAAAAACCCTAAGCATCCTGTTTGGGTGTTGGCATCAGAGACACATCTGACAGTTCTATTTTCCTTTGAAAGGCGACTGGCAGCACCAGAAACAGTGGGAGAATCAGCAGAACGTATATTTAGATCTTTTGACCCTGAAGGAAACAATTTTATCCCATCGGCAGCACTGCAGGATGTCCTGTGTGCTGCTGATCTGGTCAGTGAGCCAGAATATGTGGAACTGATGAGGAGAAAGCTGGATTCTGAGAACTTAGGAATAATATTATTAAGTGCTTTCATGGACGAGTTCTTCCCTGGTTGTGAGCGAGGTGCACCTGACACTTTCACACTGCATCATTACAATGGGCTGTCACGCAGCAACCCTGGAGGTCGAGTGACATATCTAACAGGCCGTGCGGCCTTGCTGGAGTGCCCCATGCGTGCCGCCACCACCGACCCCATGTTGACTTGCTTACAGACCAAGTGGCCTAGTATCGATGTGGTGTGGGATGAGGGCCAGTCACCTTCTCTGAACTAGGCAGGTCCAGGCTGTGCTTGGAACTTATACTGTGACACAGTGAGGAGAGTTAAACACTAAAATGTATCGTAAAATATGTTACAAAAATTCCATTACTTTATGTATTAATTTATATAGAAATTATATCTAATAATTTCATGGCCTCCACAAATAACACATCATCACGGGCAGCTATTTTTCATAAATTTGACAATTTCTTAGACAAACAACTGCTCTCACAAAAATGTGTTAACTTTATTTTGTGATTGCACATGCACACTAGCTGCAAATATACATACATCCTTGTCTCAATTCAGAAAAGATTTCATAGTAATAATTTTTGGAATTTAGTAAAAAAATAATTCTGTACTTTAATTCCATTTACTGGTGTGCGAATGGCTGAGTGCACTAAATAATAATTGTAAAGCAATTAATACTAAGATGCCACCATAGTTTTTTATACTGAATTAATCCTGAATTGGAATTTTTTTAGTATAAAAAATTATATTCTGAATTAAAAATCAAAAACAATGAAATACGAGTATATATCTGTTATATATCATTGGGATGAATCATAAGCACTTTGTAATTGCACTTAGTAATTTTTTGCACAAATCATTATATTTATATTTATTTACTAGCAACTCGACACTAATGAAATATCAATATAATTATAATAAACTAAATAGTAGTATCATTGAGCAGGTACAAACAAATATTGCGTTTTTGTAAATATTTACCATAACTATGGATTTTTTTAAATATATTGTATGCTAACATCCTGTGTATATTTTAAATTGTAATATTATTTAATGTATTTTTAATAAAAACAATTTCAGATTCATGTAAAATAGCTGTGTACATGTGATCGACAAGGATTATATTAAAAAATAATTTCATTCAGTCATCATGGATAGTGAAACCTTGCGGCTTCTTAAATATATATGGTTTTTATCTTATTTCGTCGCTTGCATTAATACATATTACATATACTCAGCGTTTGTGCCAGTGTGGTGGCCAGGTGTACCTGTGTCGAGCAAATTGCAATAACAATAAACCATTACATATATTTGTATATTTTGATTTTCACTTACTTTTCTCAGTACTTTATGATTATTATCACTACATTTTTATTAAAATTTTATTTTGAGCCTTTGATTAAATGATAATTATAAAATATTAGTAAATGCTAATAATTAAAATATTAATGAATTATTAGCATTATAAACACTTTCCTAAATTAATGTCTTATTGAAGTCATAAAGAAGATGTTTATATTATTTGCATATATTCTCAGTTACAAACAAATAATAACTTATTTTCATTATAAAATAACTACGAGAGCAAAAAACTAGTCGAAATTCGTAATTTAAAAATATCGATACTTTCCTTATGTACAGCCCTAACTAGCGGATGTCATTTGACGTTGACACTTGATAGCCATATTAGTAAATAAACAGAAAGTTCATCTATTTTTGGTTTTCTTACAATAAAAGTTACAAAAATGAGACGAGACGATGATTTTGAAAAATATGCTACAGATGTGTATGATCCTATTAAGGTTGGATCGATAGACGGTGAGTAAGTAATAGATTCTTCAGAAAACACGTCGGATACGTTTAATTTGTGATCTTAAATTGTTAGTAAAAAGTAAATGTATTTTTTGTATTTTCTAGGCACTGATACTGAACCACATGATAGGGCTATCGTAAGGGCAATATCTTCAAAATACTTCCCAAATAAGAAAGTGAAAGGTGACGCGTATCATACCCTGTTTATTGGCAGACTCAATCCGAGAACAACACAAGTAGGTATACACCACTTTAACTTTAACAAAGAAAATAATTTTAAAGATATTAATTTGTAATTGCAAACATATTCCTTTTAGGATACGATTTACACAGAATTTTCAAAATATGGAAAAGTATTAAACTGCCGTTTGGTGAGAGATATAGTTACAGGCAAGTCTAAGAAATATGCGTTTGTCGAATATGACACTTTTTCCAGTATGGACCATGCTCTGATAGCTATGCATCAAGAATTTATTGATGGCAGTGAAATAATTGTAGAGAGGGAGGCAGAAAGACGTCTAGAAGGATGGAAGCCCCGACGGCTTGGTGGGGGCTTTGGGGGACAGAAGGAGTCAGGTCAATTAAGGTTTGGCTGCAGAGATAGACCATTTATAAAACCTATTATACTAGAATAAAGAATCTATTAACATGAGATATGATTTATGTAAATGTGTTATAGGATATAGTAATAAATATGTTTCAGTTTCAATATTATTTTTTAATGTTATGGCATAATCTAGATGGCCTTGACCTGTCATGTGTGCATTTTGAAAATATCAATAATGTCTAATATATATAATGTGTAATGTTTACTGCAAAGAGTTTAAAGGATGGTGCAAATCATTTACAAAATTGGAAGCTTCTTTATCTCTCATACAATTGACATTTCTTATAATTTTAATTAGCATTCTTACTTTTTTGACACTTCATTTTCTGGCCTGTACTAGAGATCAAGAAAAATTATTAAAAGTTCATGTAACAACTGATTTATATGAGACTACACAGACTGATGGGAAAAAAATTACATACTCTGAAACGCACAGTCCAATGACAACTCCTCTTCCTGAGAGTGTCAAGTGTACGTGGGATCCATCTCAGAAAACTAAAGCCATGACACATTATTATGAATCTACTCAAACTGAAACCTCAACAAAAACGACAGTATCTGGAGAAAAATTTTTAGATGGTGAGGTTTTAAATGAAAAAGTTGAATTTTTGATTGCCCTCGTCAAGTATAAGCCTCCTCAACATATAACGTTTGGTTGTACACTAACTATAGTTTCAACCAAATGGACATTGACTGCAGCAACTTGCATAGAAGCTATAGAAGAATTGGATTCTTTAGATTCCTTTGTTGTGATGGAAGGCCTCGGGACGGGAAATTTTGGAAAATTTCATGCAATATCTGATGTAATGATTCATCCTCAATATGAAGGAGCCAATAAAAATTATGATTTAGCTGCAATTAAATCTGAAGGGGATATTGTTATAAAAGAAAATAAACATATAGCAATGGCTTCTTTAATTGATCTTATGTCCATCACTATTGGAGAGAAAATGCAGCTTTATGGATTTGGGAGGTTTAGGTAATTGATATTTATGCTTTTTAAAAATACTGAAGACTTAAATGCTATTATTAGAGGGCAGTGGTGGCGCAGCGGCATGAAGTGTGTCTATAAAACCGTCTGGTTGTGGGTTCGATCCCCACTCGAGGAGATGAAATACTTAAATTTATATTTCCATTTCTTCGCTCTGGTGTCGAGGCTAAGCACGGCGTTGGGTTCTGCCACTCAACACGCAATGCCTCCAGAATTTGACTTAAAATGGGGAAGGGAGTGTCTGAACACTAGGTTCCCTCTGCCTGCTGTACTGCTGTACTCTGCTGTGCGCGGGATACAGCGTGAAGCTGATTTAATGTTTGATTTAATTTATGTTACAGTGATGCTTGTTTAATATATTGCTCACGTTCAATCAAATTCACATTTAATTAAAAGTATATAATTTTTTAACTTATAAAAATGCATTTCAGGAGCATAGACAAAGATTCTTTAACACGAAAAATTGATCATGTGAAAGTGCACAAACTCCCATCAAAGCACTGCCCCTCCACAAATAACACATGGTCTCCGCGACACCTACTCAGGGGACAGGCCATTTCTCATGGATCCTGTGGCAAAGCTCCTATATGTGCTGGAGTCCTAGATAATCTTCAGACCCCGTGTAATTACTGCGCCGGGGCTCCGCTCGTGTACCGCGGAGTCCTGTTAGGATTGATGAGTGACAATCCTAATTGTGGAATTTCTTGTGGTCCAGTTTTGTATGTGAACATAGCAGCAGTGAGAGACTGGGTTGATTCTGTTGTTAATTCGGATTAGTCTTCTTATTTGTGTTCTATTTATTAATGAAGTTATTCTCACAGATGTCTATTAGATTTTTATTAATAATAAATCACCATACTTCATACTATCTATCTGTTAATAATATTTAATTTTATCTATGATACAAAACATGCTCATTCTTAAAAGAAGTTTGCATAGAACATTTCACTTTGAAATTGTCACAACACAATGTCAACAGAAGACTTATTTTAAATACAAACAATTTATGTAAACCTATATAACTGTGTAAATAATATAATATCTGATATTACGATGGCCATGACAAAGGGTTTAATAACGTGTTCGGTGCTGATGGCGGTGTTCGTGGCGGGCACCATCAGCGTGTCGGTGCTGCAGCTGGTGACGGCGGCGCAGCAGGGCGGCGCCCTCGACGATTTAGAGGATTGACAGGAAAATAATATATTCCAGTCAATCCTTATATATATTATATATGGATGAAGTGCTTACAAGGAACAATCTTTATAAAGCATGATTGATTATCGTGATGATGGTTCAATTTCTCATTATTTTGTATTAAATTGTTCATTTCTTTTTAATATTTTTTTTGTAATGATCGTATCGTGGTCATTGGTTTTTTTTTATTTATTAATAAAGTATTTTTTGTGCATTATTGAGTGTTTATTTTACTTATCTTGCTTAATTGTAGTAAAGTATGATTTTTTTAAAATTAGTGATATTAGGAGTTTGGCCTGATAATGGTTATAGGTAAATTAAAATGCTAAAGTAACAATAGTCGGTTCAATTACAACATAAACCTTTTGATTGAACCGCATTCAACAAGTATTTAGATATAAGTTTATATGTACTTATATTCATATCTTAATACTTTTGAAAGCTATAAATTATATATTTATACATAATTATGAATATTTTTAAAGCATTTTCAATGTTATTTCACATTTAGAAAAGAAAAATACTTTAAGAATAAGAAGCGCGGGTTTTAAATCCTTCTACGTTATTTTCTTTATATATTTTCGAAAAAAGTATCATGAACCTATCACAGTAAACTGTACCAGCTGATATTATAATGACAGACTCACGGTCTAACAGGATTCAGCTCTAGAACCTAGTGAATGTTGTCATTTATGTTTTTTCAATATAATTTAATAGTATCTTTCTAATATCATAAAAAATGAAGCCATTAAATGGAGGCCAGTCATGGCAGGGGCACAAAGTGTGACTGTAAACACGACTGGTTGTGAGTTCGCTCTCCACTCGAGGAAATATTTATTTCAATTTATATTTTCGTTCTAGTGTAATTGGCTAAGGACGGCGTTGAATGAATCAAAACGCCTCTAGAAATCGATTGAAAATGGGGCGTTCCCCTTGAATGTCTTAGCATTAGGTTCCCTCTGCCTACTCTGTTGTGTGCGGGATACACGTTGCGCCGCTACGCGACGACTTCTTCATTTTATATCGTGTTATTTAATATTTGTGGGTAAACTCTTTTGTATCTACTTTCCAAAGATGAGAATAGATTTTTACTCGTATTTTAAGATTTATCGAATTATTTAAGATATTTACTTATATTTTTACACTAGCAAAGATGTAGTAGAATACGCGATTTTTAGGTATAAACAATAAAACAACAACAACAATAAGCATAACATAAACAATTTATTTAAATAATTTCCATACAATGAATTATAATACATTTTTTTCGGAATACACAGCATGGACGCGCCCGCAAATATACAGATACTCTACCTATAGTTTATACAACGCGAACTCTCCATACCTCCCCCCTCCTCTCTCCTCCACACTGCTCATTCTAGGTCACTTCCTTACATATAAATCACCATTTCTGTACACAATGTTATTAATAATCTTATTTATACATGGATACTGTATTATGAAGAAAAAGTAAAGTTCTACGGTCAGTTTATTGTCTATGCTTGTTTTGAGAAGAATTATTGCACCGTAATTTGAAGGAGAGAATTACTAAGAATAAAGAAATTATTAAGAAAATAAATGTACATTCTTTATTGTAACAATAATAATACCAATTTTCATTTCAATTATAAATTTTAATTATATTTAATTTAGTAAATAGTGATGCCACTACGATGTTCTACCAGCTTTTTGGAGAAAAATAAATGACAATAATATAACCTTAATTCAGGTCCAATTTCTATTTGGATACTATTTTTCATTTATTCTGACAAATACAACATTCGCAAGTGGCAACACTAGGCACATTATATAGATTATAAATAATAAACAAACACCTACTAAATAAAAATTAGCAAATATTATAATAAACCACTATTTATTATATATATCTGAATGTTCAGGTCCAATTTATTAATTAAATTATTTTATCATATCATTGTATATAAATGTTGTTTTAAAATTCATTCAACGCAAGATTTGCTTAAAATTATTATATTATGATAATATAAAATTTCAAATGTCATTATTCTTCGCCGAGCTATTAATAAAGTATAGAAAACAAAAAACAGTTTCATGCTTGTATAGAGAAAGGGAATCTAGGGTTAAGACAAACCATTCTCCAATCTCCGCCTAATTTGCTGAAGTCAACGCCGCGCATTGTCAACTGGAGAGGGGGAAATAAATTAATTTACAATTTATGAATTTATCCCTCAGTGCTTAAAGTCAAATATTTTCAACCAGTGTGTGTTGCCAGTGTTGACTTATGGCGCTGAGACGTGGTCCTTCACCGCAAGCCTTATCCACAGGCTCAAAGTCACTCAGCGAGCGATGGAGAGAGCTATGCTTGGTATTTCTCTACGCGACAGAATTCGAAACGATGAAATCCGTAGACGAACGCAGGTTACCGACATAGCTCTCAAAATCTGCAAGCTGAAGTGGCAATGGGCAGGCCATATTGTCAGGAGGACTGACGACCGATGGGGAAGAAAGGTCCTCGAATGGCGACCACGTCTCGGCAAAAGGAGTACAGGCCGCCCTCCAGCCAGGTGGACCGACGACATAAAGAAGACAGCGGGAATCCGCTGGATTCAGAGGGCGCAGAACCGGGCGGAGTGGCGAGCATTAGGGGAGGCCTATGTCCAGCAGTGGACTTCGAAAGGCTGATGGATGGATGGATGGACAATTTATGATGAAACTTTTCTTCAAATATTTCAAATCCAACTAATAATTTTATTTCAATTAAAAATTAATTAACAAGAAACTGAATGATGTGAAGTATAAATGATTTTCTAATGGTTTCTAAATTGTTTATATAAAAAGATCACATATCGCTTTCTATACGAATCTGTCAATACCTGTATTGTTTGTTATAAATATTTCATCACAATCATAGAAAAGAGACGTTTGAAAAAAAATATTTCAAATGTATTAATTTTAAAAAAAATTGAAATCGATAAAACCTTTATAATAAATTCATTACATAAAATATCAACAAAAAGCGATTTGAGATCGTCATTTTATTAATTATTTATTAGTAAATAACAACATAATATACCAGTACCGTCCATTTCTACAATTATGAAAAAATACATCTTCACCAAGTAATGTGTCGATCAACTAAGCGTACCACAAAACACATGAGAATTTATTTACCCATTTTTATTTGATCCTGCCACCACTGGCGCAGTATCGACGTGAAGTTACTACTGAACCGCTGGGCAGTCCGATATATATTGATAGATAGAACGATCTTTAAGTAAATAACTTATAGCATATAAGTTATTGTAGCCATATAATAGCAGTCTTGCTAATTTTTTTTACAGTTTTTCAATTTTTTGTCACGAATAAATGTATAGAAATGTGAAGACAGACCAAGTATAAAGTAATATATAGTTCAAAGAAAGCAGAGTTGTAAAATGATATTGACTTACATACATACACACACATATAGATAAAATATTTAATTGAATGTACTGTCTAGTTTGATTTTAATTTAAGTAATAAGGAATGTAGTCAACAGTTACATCAAAACATTTTAAAATGAAACATAAAAAAATAACTCTGTTATAATATAACAAAATAGCTCGAGTCTAGTCTGGTCTGGTCTGGTCTAATACAGGTCAGCATAGTCTGATTTGGTCTGGTTTGGTCTAATAATGTCTAGAATGGTCTGATGTGGTTTGGTTTAGTCTGGTGTCACCTGCGGGTGCGGTGCTTCAAATCCCGCTTCGGTATTCTTCCCCAGCAGCTGCCACTTGCAACGGATCGTATATGCCACCCTAGAATGATACAAAAATAAAAAAATCTGATGTAATTTTTATTTTAAATGAAACTATAAATTATATAAGAAATTATAAGGTTTAGCACAGAAAAAGTTAAACCTATTTAGGATTCTTTTATGAATAGAAGACATTTATAATACTATAATAATTTTATATAATTGTATTAAATAAATACACTGCAGGGTAGGCAGAGGAAACCTAGTATTAAGACACTCCTTTTTCCGAATTTTGGAGGCATTGCGTGTTAAGTGGCGGAACTCAACGCCGCGCTTTGCCTTGACACCAGAGCGAAGAAATGAAAATATAAATTTAAATAAATATAATTTCCTCGAGTGGGGGTCGAACCCACAACCGGTCGCTTTTGTTAATTAAGTTTAAGATACATAACGTAATATATCAATTATTTATCTTATTTAAAAAACAACTAGTACAAATACAAGGACAAGACACTAATATAATTAATCAATGTGTTCTGTACATACATAATTATTAATTTCTTTCTAATTTTAAACAACATAAAACTTCCTTTTTACTTAATTTACCTTGTTAATGGCCATTGGGCATATCGGCTTCCTGACAGCGTGTACAATATATTTAAGTGGAATAAAGTAATTGTAACAGATATAAGCACAGTCCGCGAGGTCTAAGCTGAGCTTTACATTTGTGTGAGGGTTCCTATATAGTGTGGGTAACGGTGTATTGCTTTTTGACAACTGACTCACAACTTTGTAGTGATAGTAGCGTCGCATTTAATTTTATGTACTTTGTATTACAGAGCACTGGCTTCGAAGCTCTGAAGCTATATTTAATTTTAATAATCACCAAGTAGCTAGTATGTTCAATAGAGAAAAAGCAATTCGCGGTGGCTCTTTAATAATTTTGAATAAATCTTATAAATTTAAAGAACGTAAAGATATTGTGAGCCTCTCTGTTGAGCAGACTATTGAAATGGCCTGTGCTGAGCTAGAGCATTTCATTGTTGTAAGTGTATACAGACCTCCCACTGGGTTATATGAAGAATTTGAAATAATTTTAGAACAAGTACTTGTAATATTATCTGGGTCTAAGAAATTAATAGTTGTATGTGGTGATTTTAATATTAATTTACTAGAAAATTCCACCATTTGCACTAGATTCAGGTCACTACTTAATTCATATAACCTAGTCAATCTATTTCTAGAGCCAACAAGAATCACTCATTGTACCGCTACTTGCATTGATAATATTTTTACAAACTCTGTGCCTTGTAAAAAATCAATAATTAATATGTTAAGTTCAGATCATTGTGGCAAAAAAAAATTGATAAAAATAAAAAAATTGTTTGTATACCGATGACAACTAGTCGTATAGAAAAGTTTAGAAGTAATATAATAACAAAACTTAAATATTTAAAACATAGTAATAAGCCCAATTTACTATATGAGAATTTTTTCAATGTTATACAGAGTGAGTTCAAAGCTATATTTACTTCTAGAACAGTCAAATCCAGGAGTTTCTTGTCATTCAAGGATTGGGCGACTGTGGGAATTCATAAGAGTAGACAAAGGTTATATGAACTTTATAGTGAGAAAACGTATAACCATAGTGAAACATTTATTAATTATGTTAAATCTTATTCTAAATTATTTAAAAAGTATGTTCCATGGCAAAATCGTTACATATTAAAAACAAGATTAAAAACTCATTTAATAAAATTAAAATGACATGGGACATAATAAATTGTGAAACTGGAAAAGCCAGGGATTGCAATTATGAATTTAAATTAAGAATTGACAATGGCTTAACCAGCTCGGACCAAGAAGTAGCCAGTGTTTTTGAAAAATTCTTTGCTGATATTCCAGTTTCCACAACCAAAACACTTATATCTTCCACGACAGTCGCTGAATCTTTACTTAAGGAGAACGTAAACAAATGTGATATAGATTTTAAATTTAAAGTGGTCAACTCAAGAGACATTGTTAAGACATTCAAGTCCCTAGATATTAAGAAAACATCAGATATATGGGGAATTTCTGTTAAATTAATTAGTCATATAATAGACGCTGTTGCTCCTTACCTCGCGACTGTATTTAATAATTGTATAGAGTATGGTGTGTTTCCTGACTTAATGAAATTTAGTAAAGTCATACCTATATTTAAATCAGGTAGTACATCCGATCCCAACAATTTCAGACCTGTATCTATACTACCCTCATTTAGTAAAATCTTTGAGAAAATTATTTTAAATCAAATGCTGATGCACTTTGACTCGCATCAGCTTTTGCATGATAAACAGTATGGCTTTACTAAAGGTCGCTCGACCACTGATGCTGGTGTAAGACTTATAAAAAGTATATATGAGGCTTGGGAGGGATCGCAGGATGCTCTTGGTATGTTCTGTGACCTGTCTAAGGCCTTTGATTGCGTTCAGCACTTTACATTGGTCATGAAGCTACACCATTACGGCATAAGGGGACGTGCACTCAATCTTCTGACCTCTTATTTAGCTAACAGAGTTCAGAGGGTTGATGTAAATGGCAAGAAATCTCCTGGTTCATTTGTCAGTATGGGGGTCCCACAAGTGTCTATTCTTGGTCCTTTTCTATTTTTAATATATATAAATGATTTGCCATTTTTAGTGGGAAAGAACCATGATATAGTATTGTTTGCTGATGATACTTCATTGATTTTTAAAATAAAACGACGACAAAACATATATGACGATGTAAACAATGCTCTATCGAAAGTAGTACATTGGTTTAGTGTTAATAACTTACTATTGAATAGTAAAAAAACTAAATGTATAATCTTCAGAACACCTAACACAAAAATTGTTAAAGCTGATGTACTCTTGAATGGTGAAGCCGTGGATCCTGTCGATTCTACGGTGTTTCTCGGTATCACCATTGACTCTAAATTACAGTGGGGACCTCATATCGATGGATTGGCGAATAGACTTAGCTCAGCAGCTTTTGCGGTTAAAAAAATCAGGCGATTAACTGATGTGGAAACGGCACGCCTTGTTTACTTTAGCTACTTTCATAGTATTATGTCCTACGGCATTCTACTTTGGGGTAATGCAGCCGGTATTAAATCAATTTTTGTCTTGCAGAAGCGAACTATTCGCGCAATCTATAACTTAGGCCCTAAAGAATCGTTAAGGCAAAAATTTAAAGAAATAAATATTTTGACAGTTGCATCTCAATACATTTTTGAAAATGTTATGTATATTAAGAAAAATATTAAAGATTTTGCCAAAATTGGTGATATACATAATATCAATACTAGAAATAGGAGTAAACTTATTGCACCTGTAACCCGATTACATCGGGTCTGCAATTCTTTTATGGGACAATGTGTACGCTTTTACAATAGGATCCCAGAAAACGTCCGAGAATGTTATTTTTAAATATTTAGCATTATGATAATTGATATAGAATCACAATTTAAAAGAGTTGTGAAAAGACGTTTGTGTGTTAAAGGTTATTACCAAATTAATGATTATATAAATGATAACACGCCTTGGGAATGAAATGCTCGCTCCAGTCTATTTCAAAGTATCATTGTCAGAAACGTTGAAATGTGATTTTGTATATTTGATTTTAAAAAAATAAGTCACGCTGAGTTTCTTGCGCCGGTTCTTCTCAGGTCTGAGGCATTAATTTTAGTGAACTGGTGGTAAATTATTTGACGTTCAAAAAGTGAAGCATGTAACTTCTTATTTTGCATAAAATTATTTGACTTTGACTTTGATTCGTAATATTTTAGCACGACTTTATTAGGTCGAGCTGTAGCTAAGTTATTATTTAATAAAAACTAAGAATGTATGTCAATTTTCGTGGTCACAACGGTGCTCTTGATGATTTAACGGAACAGATTAATTATTAAGACCAGAAAATGACTATGAGTATATAATGTCCAGTGAAGAAAAAATTATATATTTTTATATTGATATTATTATTAATAAACTTTATTTTAAACAGTTTCTTTTGCATCTACTGTTGGCGATTCACTCGCTCAAATGTAAAGCTCAGAATAAGCCTCGTGAACTGTATACATGTACATTTTAACTTCTATACCTGATGGGGTGTGTAGGGAGGTGTGGGGGTATTGGAGGGGCGGGGGGAGGCTTCGGGAGTGGACGAGATGGACACTTGCACAACCTTACATATGTTTATATTAGATATGTATGTATCATATTATATTATATTAGTATTATATAAGTAATTTCTTAATTACTTATATAATAATGTAATTTTTTTACATCATGTTGCATCCTGCACATATCAGGGTAGACAGAGTGAATGAATTGCATATAAGCATTCCATTTCCATTAAGAAAATTCCGCCGAATTCTATCGGCATAGGGTTTTGAGTGGCAAAACTTAACACTTGTCTATGCCTCGTTACAAGAGCAAGGAAATGAGAATATTAAATATTTCATTTCATCGAGTGGGAATCGAATCCTCAACCTGTCGCTTTTACAGTGGCACGATTGTGCCACGATTGACCTCTTTATTCTTATCTTATCTTATCTTAATCATAATGAGATTAAATAGTTTGATACAATTTACAACAACCACATAAATCTATTTCTGCCCTTATAAATGTAAATCAAACTCACAGCCATTAAAACCAGTACTATTATTTTCCAAATCGAATTATTTTTTCTCCAATTTATAATTGGACACTTCCTTACCTGGTCAGGCAAAGGTGCCGGTATGAAGTAATTATCGGGTGGTGGCATGGGGGCGAGGGGCGCGAGGGCAGCGAGGGGTGCGGGGGGCGCGGCCGCGTCCAGGCGAGCACCCCCCGGGTTGAGGACGTCTACGTAGGACTTCTTGATATCTGGAAATATTTAGCATTATGATAATTGAGAATAGGAACATAATAATTAATGAAAAATATTCAATATTTTTAACATTTTTAAAGTGTTATTCTATACTAAGCATTGGAACGTATTGCTTGGTGGTCAAAGCGCTTGGACAGATTCCAGGAAAGGCGGGTCCCGATACGTTACATTTTTTATACGTTTTTCAAATATGTATATTTAATATTTATTGTATTATATAATAGGGATATTAATTATAATACCAACTACTAATAACTAATTATACTATATAGAACAAATATTTATATATTCTAATTAGAAAATTAGAATATATATTTTTAAATTGTCTTTTCATAAATACCATTTATTATAAAGTACTTACGTCTCCCCTTCTGCATTTTGAATATGTTAGAGACGGGAGGCGCTCCTGGAGACTGCATAGGCGTCGACGTTCCCCTGGTGAAGATAATTATTTTATTGATCTTAATCATTTATTTATTTAAATAAATTATTTTTTCAATTGTTTTTTTAGGCAATTTTTTTCTTAATATTTTAGTAAACGTAAGGTAAAGCTCCGCTCACAGCGCGGGTCCGGGCGCGGGCGCGGGGGCGGAGGCGGGGGCGGCAGGCGGCGGCGGGAGCGGCGCCGGCGCCGCGCTGTCGGCCGTGCCCGTGTCGCGCCAGCGCTTGTGCTGCTCGTCCCATACGATCTGTGTGCGCAATGTATTTAGATCATTTTATTAAATATACGAGTTTGTTGTAATATTAAAAAAAATAATTAAAGAATGAGTTGTAATAAAAGACACATATAAATAATTTCTTTATTGTAAATAAACATATATACACAATATACTAGCAATGACATTATATACATATTTTACATATATTTACATATACTACACACATACAGATACATTAAATAACACTAATAATAGTATAGCATAATAAATTTTATGAAGTAACACAAACTTTTCTAGAATTAAAAAATATATACTCGATTAATTTATATAAATCTATATTAATTTATAATATGAATAGAATAAGATTTAAACACAAAAAGTGAATCAAAAACTAGGTAAAGTTTTATATTACACAAACTATTATTCGTAAACAGGAAATATAAGTAAAAGACAACATTTTAAAAGTGTCATAGAATAAAAAGAATAGGATAAAACTAAACTGGGGAACGGAGTGTCATAACACTAGGTTACATAACACTGCCTACCCTGCTGTGTACGGGATACAGCGTGAAGCTGATTTTATAAAACTAAAACAAAAAAAACTTTATGTAGTATGTAACTGCTACCCAATTGAAGTGTAAACTTCTTTTACTTGTAACATGTACAATGTATAAACATGTTAACTAAATTAAAATATGTTAATATTTAAAAAACGATATCATTTTTTTTTGGTAAATGTCATAACAGTCAAAAATGATATAATTACAGTTTACGACATAAAAAATGTAGCACTCGTAACTGAAACGTTCGGAAAGTCATAATCAAAGAAAAGAACATAACTAAACACAATATCATCAATTATTTTATAAAAAGTGCATAAAAATTACATAAGCGTGGGCATAGGCAGGGTTTTGGGTACAATAGGGAGTTGGGGTTTTGGGTCACTTACAGTGGGATTGGTGTCATCAGGCAGTATCATCTGGTTGGGCGCTCGTAGGGACAACTTGGTGAGTATGCCGCCGAGCCAGCCCGACTTCTTATCCTTATTGTCGGGATTCTTGCTATCGCCCTTCTTGCCGTTCATTTTTGGTGTGTCTGTATCGCGATCGTTTTCCTGGTAGTAAAAATACAGGATTTTATGTTAAATACATAAGCATATATAAAACGTTTGTAAGATCTATTTCTGATTTAAAAAAAAATCAAAAATTGTAAAAATAATACGTTAGAGTCCGATGCCCACCTATCCTCCCATTATAAGCCAATAAATAACTCTCATTGGTTTATGACTATTCTTGCATAATATACAAATAATATTTATTGATTATCATTGCAATGTTTGGATTTTCAAGTAAATTAACACGTTTTTCTTAAGTATTATTATAAGTGTATTTTTTTGTTGAGTGGCGGAACTCAGCGCCCTTTTTTGTCTTCTCAAGTGTAGTTGAACTAGTAGTGCTCACCTGAGCGCCGGCGGGGTGCTCGTCGTCCGCGAACATGGCGGGGCGGGACGACGCGCCCGGCATCGTGATGGTGGGCTGCGGGGCCTCGTCCGCGCCCGGGGCCTGCTGGGATAGTACACGGGGTTATACTTATGACGAGAAAATAAGAATACATATTTAAGAAACAAAGCAGTCACATAAAAATGTCAATAGCAAAAAGTTTTTTATACTTCTCGCAGGATACAGCACATAGCATATACAGAGGGAACTTCGGAACCTAGTGTTAAAACACTCTGTTTCCGTTAAGACATTTCCGTTCCCCGCTTCCCATTGAATTCTGGAGGCATTGCGTGTTGAGTGGCGGAACTCAATGCCTCGCTTTGCCCAGACACCAGAGCGAAGAAATGAAAATATCAAACCACACACACATCTGACACGTTCACAGTCACACGCTTGTGCCCCTGCGCCACGACTCGTTTCTATTTGACAATTTAAGAAGATAAGAAATTAAAAGAAAAAACAAACTGTTTAGTAAATATTTATTGCCAACATTGTACAGTACAAAGATTAGTAAGTGCTCTACAACACAAACATAACTACGACAACTAGGAATATGTGCTTTTTTTATTTATTAGTTAGTAAATAAATTACATTTTAGTTTGGATAACAATATAATTTTAAATAGGTTTATTTAATAAAGAAAATATTTGTAAAAATATTAGCATTAAACTCGTTATGAAAAACAAAATATAAAAATGACAATAATAAATTCATGAAGTAAAAAAAAAGAGATATAGAAATAAAAGGAGATTCAATTGATAACTGTCATGAAAATTCAAATAAAAAAAAGATTTAAAATATCACAGGTTTTAAACCATATAATATAGTTAGCTCATTTAAAACATAGAAATAAATAAATCATGTTTGTATATTACTATCAAAAACGTCATTGCACTTTTTTTTAATGAGATCTTTTGCAAAATAAATAAATACAAAAAAATATGTACATCTAAATGTGTAAATAGTTCACTAAGAGCCAGAGCCTTTATTGCACATTTGATTATATTTTTGAATTTAACAAGTTACGACAATACCCATTCATAGAAGTTGATCATAAAAATTAGGAGTGTGGTGTGTGTGTATAGTTAGTCTGTCAGTTTTTTGTTGTAGACAGAGTCAAGCCATATATCACAAGTTTTAAGTTGAAATCAAGATAATATGTAAAAATATATACTAAATCGATTTTAATGAAACTTGGACTGTTCCATTAGTTAGAAAATACTTGATTGAAATAAAGAAGATCATCTTCAAGATATTTAGTTTTCCCGAATTTTTTGGATAAATATCATATGTACACAGTATATTATGAGATTAACATACATGTTTGGACTCAAAAATAAAATTCCAACACTATCACATATATGATACTCACTTCACTTACATGTCACTCTTTTTTCGAAGTTGATAAAAAAAGTTTTACTGACTATCGTTTTGTACTGGACCTCTCACTGACAAAACCACAACCACCACAACACAATTTTTTTTGTTTGATATATTTTATAAATTATAGTTGATGCTTAGTGTTAATTCTTGGATATTAGATAACAAATAAAGCACGTTAACTTCACAATAATAATATTAAAAAAAATACCACATTACTAAAAAAAATTAAAACAATGAAAATTCCCTATCGCATGGTAACTTTAAAAAAAATGGCGTTATATGAACGAAACGGGTTCATCTATGTCGTACGTCTTGACCCCGGACACGTAGTACACCTCGTACTCGTCCTTGGGCAGGGGGTCGCGCGCGCACCACGCCGTGGGCTCGTCGATGGCGAACGTGGACGCGAACCCCCCCTCGCCGCGCTTCGCGAGCGCGGCCTCGAACCTCTGCACACTGCGCTCGATGGTCTCGCGCAGGCGCCGCCGCCGCGCCGCCGGGGCCTCCGGGGCCTCCGGGGCCCGGGAGACGCTCGTGACCTCTGCGGGCTCGTCGATGGGGTACGTGCCCCCGAAGACGATAGGCTTGTAGGCGCGTTGCTTGGCGGCGACGCGCGCCCATGCCTCCACCGTGTTGCCTATGACGTCGGAGCGGGGGCGGCGGGCGGGCCTGGCGGCGTGCCCGGCGGGGGGCCTGGCGGGGGGCACGGCGGGGGGCCCGGGCGGGGGCGGCGCGCCGCGTCGCTGGCGGCAGACGGAGGCGGGGGGCGGCGCGGGCTGCCCCCACAACACGCGTTAGCTCACTTGCACAATTCATACACATCACTACACTGACACACACACTAGGGGGCCAATGGCTCAATAAAATGCTTTTTAATTTTTAAAATTAATTCCATTATTTTACCACGATTGATAAAAATATATTATACTTAAACTTTAATCGTGTGAAAACGAAATTTTGTAATGAAATATGAAAGGAAAATTTAAATAAAAAACATGATAATTAATCTAAAAAGGGCAAATACTTACATCTTGGTATCCGTAGAGTGTGTCCCCCTGCCAGTAAGGGTCAGCGTATGAGCGCGCTTGGTCCTCATACCCATACTGTTCCAGCGGGGCCTCCCCGCCCGCCTCCGGGACTGTTTGTAACTGTTGTTGTTGAAACTGTTGTTGTTCTTGATGTTGTTGTTGTTCTTGATGTTGTTGATACTGTTTTTGTTCTTGATGTTGTTGATACTGTTGTTGTTGTGGCACTTGCTGTTGCTGGTGTTGGTAGTATTGGGAGTAATCTATGGTGTCCTCTGCTGGGTCAGGGTACTGTTGCAATTGCTGAGGCTGCTGTAGAGTCTGGAAAAAGTAATTTCTTTCATTATTAACAACATTTGAAAAATACAAGAATTACAAAATTACGAATAATAATGGAAAAAATAATGATTAATGTTAATTATTTTGTAATTATCACTTTTGATGCAGTAAAGCACTGTAATCTAATGGGTAAAAATCTCACTCAAAGGAATATTAATAAAAAAATATGAAATATGTAAGTGGAATAATACGAAAATTAAACTATATATAAACACTTTTAGGGGAAAAAACAATATAACACTACTCATACAATCATCAAAACTGACCTGCTCAGCCCACGAACCCGCACTATATGAATCAGCGCGGTGTTGAGGCGTATTCTGCTGCGACGCTTCCGCCTTGAAAATAAAAACAAACATATATAAAAATATATATTTAATTTAACTTATTATTAACAATTATATTATTTACTTTTTATATACAAATGCATTAAGTTTTTGAGGTCATTCGTGGCGCAGGAGCACAAGCGTTCGGCTATAAACGCGATAGGTTGTGGGTTAAATTCCCACTAGTAATAATGAAATATTTAATATTTCTATTTCCACGTTCTTTCACATAATACATAATGCTACGAGAATTCGGCAGAAAGTTGGAAACGGAATTTTTTAATACTTCATTATGAAGTTTGAATATATAAATTATATTCTTATTGTATCTAACTCTTAGCCATTGCTTTGTATTTTATTATGTAATATGTAATTATATATTAAATATTACATATCATTTATAAAATTTTAACAGATTTTTTTTTAAGGAGAGAATTTTAAATAAAATACATAAAAAATCCACTTACATGAGGTCAGTCGTAGCATAGGGGCACAAAGTGTGACGGTAAACTTGGTAGGTTGTGGGTTTGATCTAGTATTCGGCGGAAAATAGGGAAAGGAGTGTAACACTAGATTCCCTCTACCTACCCTGTTGTATGCAGGATGCAGCGTGACACAAAAGAAAATATCCACTTACAGACAGCTGCAATGCAACAGTATGGAGATCCTGCAACCACTGCTGGTGTCTTGGCGAATCCTCATTACCCTCGTTGCCTTCTACACCCTCTACACTCTCGGGAACATCTTCTTGGAGTGACGGGTCGTAATATTTTAGCCTGGATTTAAAATAAGTATTTTTTAAATATATAATATGGTACTAATTAGTAACTGGAATTGGGATAAAATTTATGTACATAGTAATTACATATTTATCATAATTAAAAAAATATATCGACCTGTCTGCGAAGTCCGCGATGGCAGTGGCGAGCGAGGCGCGGTACAGCGCCGGCTCCCGCGTGAGCGCGCGCGCCGCCGCCTCCGCGTAGGCCAGCGCGCGCTCGCACTGCCCCGCGTCCGCCAGCCGCGTGCCCGCCACCAGCTTGTACACCTGGCAGTTCATATTGTATAGGATATAATCATCTGTCGTCATGCCTATTGAAGTTGTCATGGCCAAATGAAAAAGCGTTAAACACGGTTACACTATGGTTGTGGGTTCGATCTCCATTAAAAAAGATGATTTTTGTTTTATATAGTTTTTGTTAATTTTTGTTTAGATGATTTTTGTTTTAGAGAGATTATTTTTGTTATGTGTGTTAACACTAGGTTCCTTCTGCCTACCCCGCTATATACGGAATACAGCGTGAAGCTGAAAAAATAAATTGTGAATAAATCAACGCACCGTCAACTCGTGCAGCACATAATCCTGACTCAAGGACAGCGCATATTCATATATCTCCGTGGCGAATATGGCGTGGTTGGTGGCGAAGCGCTGCAGCGCTGTCTCGCGCGGGTCGGCCAGCAGCAGCGCGAGGCGCGGCGGGGCGGCGGCGCGCGCGCCGGGGGCGCCCCCGTGCGGGCTCAGCGGGTGCTGCGAGAAGGGCACGCCCGCCGACAGGTAGCAGAACTGCGCCGAGTACAGCAGCCCGCGTGCGCTCAGAGTGTCACCTGCGAAAGAATTAGGTACACTCAAATGTAACTTAATTGAATTAATATAGCTGCAATTGCACTAAACAAAAAATAAATACTATAAATATATTACAGTGTATAAAAGTATCTTATTAGTCATTAATTTAGTATAAATATATGTAATACATATGTAAAACAAAACAGATATTTTTTTTTATTGATTCTTCTTAGTTTCACGCTGTAGTTCTAGCAGAATTGTCAGAGAGAAAGGAGCGCCAAATGCTCCACACTTTGCATGCCTCTTTCATCTCGTCAACAGTCATCAACCTCTTCATACAAGCCCTTCTAGGGGTTTTATGTTTTTTACGTAACTGACCTTCAATATTATCGATATTATTACTATATATAACCCGGGTTTCTTCACAATTAATGAAAAAAAAAACTAACCGAGTTGTGTAAGAGTACGTCGGTCCTGTTCCGGCCTTGCGGAGGGATTGGACAGCATGATGGCGACGTGCGGCCTCCAGTCGCCCCAGCCAGCGTCCGACACGCACTGAATTATAACCAAGGAATAATTTAAATTTAAATTGTTTTTGAAGGAAGAGAAATAACACTGTTATGACGCAAGTGAAATTCAGCCCATTTTATGTTTTGTATGTGGGTTTACAGATTGCTAGTGCATATTAAAAAAAAACACGCTGCATTTCGGTTATAACATAATAGTCAGAGGAAATCTAGTGCTAGTGTCGCACGGACTTCGCGCTAAAGCGCTTTTTGTTTCACTAGTGCTTAGTAGGTAGTGGTTGATACTGACGGTGGCGGCGGGCGGCGCGCGCAGCGCCAGCGCGGCGTAGAGCGAGTGCAGCGGGTCGGCGGCGGGCAGCGCGGCCACGAAGCGCGCGCACACGGCCGCGCGCACGCGCCGCTCGCCGCCCGCCGCCAGCTGCAGCGCGTGGCCCCACAGCCCGCACTGCATCGCCCATTCTGTCACAGATCAAAACACTATTATGATAGCCATCGAAGCCGTTGTGGCATTGCAGGACGGGCTTTGACTGTAAGCGAGATGGTTGTAGGTAAAATCTCCAGAACTGGGAATAAAATAGTCCAGCAATGAAGTTGAGAAAAAAATATATGTATATCATGCAATAAATATATGTACTTTTAAATCTCCAATTAATTAAGTAAATTTAAATTACAGAAAAAGAAATTACTTAATCATTTCAAATGTTTATTCATAAACATATTTTATATAAATAAAAGTTACTTTGACTCACCCAAAGCCTCTTGTTTATTGCCATATATGAGGTACTCTCTGAAACGATCGAGGGCCTCTTTCTCATCAACTGCAGGCTTCTTCACCTCCTCTTCTATTCCTGAAATCAATATAAGAAATAATTTTTTTTTTTCTCATTTTTATACTGCAATTACTTATTTGAGCTCTTATGAGCAGACTGTTGAAAATGATATCAAAAATAGTATTAATTATCTATAATGTCTATTGTTTTATTACCTGTTATAATTTTGTAATCTGTGGTAAACGATGTTGTTGTTACATTTATATATTTTGTTATGCTGTTCTTTTATTTACATGTATGTACACTGTTTGTTTACCCCAATTAATTTAAAAAAAAATGTGTTTCTGATGTATACTCACAATAAAAATAAATTTGTACGTTAAACTCTAACCGCGTGTTTCATTATACAGACAGTAGGTGACTTATCAAACACGTACGTTTCTTCAACGTTGTTTGCACAAAATAAATATTGAATTAATTAAGATATCAAATTGAATAAAATATTAAATATAAAAAAATATTAAATTTCAATTGTATATTTACTAAGTACTCGGTAAGTTTCCTTAATAAAAAAATGTATAAAACAAAACAGAAAAAAATATCACTATCAAGAGACTCAAGTTACGTTGTTCTTTCTGTCATGTCCATTTAAAAATAAAAAGTCAAAACAACTTACGTGCAGATTCTATGGGCATCGCCTCCTCTTCTTCATCGCCTTCATTAAAATTCACCGACCCGCCTTTATGTTCTACAAATACAAGATATTTACAGTACATTTCACTGCGTTAATTCGCAAATCGGCCAATTCTATCTATGTATTTTTTACAAGAGACGCAAAAAACGTTCTTTTTCATAGACTCATTAAAAAATATTAGTAGATAACTAGATAGCATATTTAAGTTTTTTTTTTTAATAAAAATACCAGTTGGAGTTACCTACTTTGCGACTTAATGTACATAATTACTTTTAAAATTTTGAAAGTGTTAAACGTCGTGAATAAAAATATTTTTAAAATGTTGAAAACATTGATTGGAACATTAAACTGGTGCTGTGCACATCTTTTATTGCTCTATCACAGCGGTTTTACAACATTCATTTAAAATATTCCACATTTTGTAATAATCCTAACAATATTAAATATGCAATTGGTATATAGCACTCGGTGTCACAGATAGAAAAAATAATTTTACATTATAATGTGTCAGTATGATAGGCGAAAAAATGCTGGCAAGGAGGGGAGATCGGGTGAATGGCGCCAGTACGAAAGGAATTTCTTCTTTTCACACTGATTATTCTAATCCATGCTTATATTATAAATTAGCTGTCTGTCTGTTTGTGACGCAATTACGACCAAACCGCTGCTCCCATTGTGATAACATTTCATATAGAGATACTTGAGAATCTTGGGATGAACATAGGCTACTTTTTTCCCCATATTTGTAATATATCATTTTAATATTTTAAAATACCTTTCTATTTGTCTGACATGTTAATTACAACCGACGCTAAGCAACAAGGAATTTCGTTGTTTTAAGAAAAGACTCAACTTTAAGAGACACAAAAATCAATGTTCTATAAAAATACTGTGTTTTAAGAAAAAAAATCCGCGATAGTATATGTTTATCTCTGAATATTGAGTCACAATAATCATTTTAATATATTCATCCCATGGTCACCTTTAGCATTTCATCTAGATAGAAATCATACTTTACTGTACATCGTAATAATAAATACTTAAGGAGATATCACTGATTCAAAATGAGCCTCCGAGCCGCACGGTATGACCGACACGAACGGGCAGAGGATGTTGATGGTTTTAATTTCATACATTTACGATCTACTGTAAATTTTTATGTGGTTATTTACTGTTTATTATTAATTTATATTTTTAAACAAAACGTATAAAAATTTGAACTTAGCAGAATTTGAACCCATGCCTCTTTGGAAATCGTCCAAGCGCTCTGACCAATAGCCATACGTTCTGATCGAGTTACATTGAACTTCTGCGGCCCTCAAAACTTATTTCATTAATATTTTTTTGTTTGTAAAAATATTGTCTTCTACACATGCGTCTATCGTGTTTTTAAACGTAGTAAATTTAGATTTTTAACATTCAGGAATGTAAAAATTTTCAAATAAATAGTTAATTTATGTAAATTCGTCATTATTTACCAGATGGGGGCTTGTATTCGAACTCCTTGGTGTTTTTCATCAGTAACTCGGCAATATCTGAACCAACTACCACCTGTAAATGATTATATTTTTTACTAAATATTTGTTTTTTATATATAAAATAATATTAAAATTTCAATATATTAAAAATCCATAATATTTTTTGTGTTTTGTTATAAATGAAATATATCAAGAAACTACAAATAATAAATTATAAAGCATTCTAAAAGTGACTATAAATATACAGGGTGGAAGAGGCAGCGCTCCATTTACGGAAACAGCATATAGTGTAAAATATTTCAAACCTATACCTAAAGAAATTAATCAAGATGCCTCAACAGTTTGGACGTAGGATTTTTTTTTCATTTCACGATTTTTATCCATACCTGTATTTCGTGTGACGCGATTACGTATAGATCCCAATTACATAAACACTTACTACTACAAAAATACTACTAAAGGTTAAACAACTTTGAACTTTACCGCCAATACATACGACTCGATTTCGAAATGAGGCGTGTGCGGCGCTGTTCCTTTGATAGGTTTATGTGTGCGTGCGTCATCCTTTCAAATGGCGTTTTGTTTTAAAATGACAATTTTATTATTTATTTTGTTTGAAAAAAAAAACTTTTTCAATTTGGGAATTTATTTTTTTCTGAATTATATTAGGCTTTTATAGAGTAGTTAAAACTGCTGTTTCATTTAATGTGGTGCTGACACTTCCACCCTGTATATAAATAACATTAAATTAAAAAAATATACAATAATTAATTGTTTTAGCAATCCTAATAATTCAGCCAGTCGTGGCGCAACGGCACAAGGTGTGACTGTAAAACTGACTGGTTGTGGGTTTGATCCCCACTCGAGGGGATGAAGTATTTAGTTAAATTTATAGTTTCATTTCTTCGCTCTGGTGTCGAGGTTAAGCGCGGCGTTGAGTTCTGCCACTCATCATGCAATGCCTCCAGAATTCGGCAGAAAGTGGGGAACGGAGTGTGTTAACACTAGGTTCCCTCTGCCTACTCTGCTGTTTGCGGGATACAGCGTGAAGCTGATTTAATTTTTTTTTTGATTTAATAATTTACATGAGTTTCATAGGAAAGTAGATATATGTATGATATAGATATGAAGTGGCTACCCCGTTCTGGCGCAACAGCAGCGCCAGCAGCTCCCACAGCAGCGCCCAGCCGGCGCGGTCGACGCCGCCCTCCGCCGCCGCCGCGCGCACGCGCGACTCGCAGTACTCCACCACACTCTTCTTGTGGGTCACACCTAAAAACATTTATGTGTTTTAATTTATATGTTTTTATTAACTATATGACCTTTTTGTTTCTAAAAATAATTCTAATATTATGACCACTTTGTTCAAAGTTTTTAGACAATAAAAACAAAAGAAAATCATCTTGTATTAATTAAGCAATAATATCACGTTGTCATGTGATTGTTGCATCATTATTTAAGACCATCCGTTATATACTCACCCTTGAGGAGCGGGCCGGGGTAGGCAGCGAGCGCGGCGGCGTCGGCGGCGGGCGCGAGCGCGCGCAGGCGCAGCAGGCGCAGCGGCGCCGCGCGCCCGTCCGCCGGGTACGCGGCCGGCACCACCACCAACGCGCGCGCGCACAGCACGCCCTGAAGGGGCAATACATACTTTATATTGGCAGTTCTCCGAAACCCACAAATTTCAATTTCCTTGTGCTTACTCATTAATAGTAAATTATTTTAAGAAGATGAATATCATATTAAATACTTAACTAAATAACAAACAAGTAGTCTAGACAAGTTTAATGATTTAATATGTATACAAAAATATATTTTAAGAAAAAACCTTCAAAAAATTGAATATTTTACGTGGAGATTTGGTGTATTCTTAACTAATTTCTTTTCAAAAATATTCGTAACTAGTGGGCGCGCGCGGCTTCGCCCGCTTATTAGGAGTGAATTCTAAAAAAACCACGAAACACGTGTTCAATAAAATATTTTTAACAGTCTGAATTTAATTTTTTATAAAAATCGGTGGCAATTTAAAGATTTTTCCATATAAACTTTCAACCCCTTATTTGAACCCTCACGGGGTGAATTCTTAAAAACCATGAAATACGTGTTCAATTAAATATTTTTAAGAGTCTGAATTTCAAATTTTATAAAAATCGGTGCAGATTAAAAAAATTTTCCATACAAATTTTCAACCCCTATTTCATCCCTTTAGGGTTAAATTTTTTCAAAATCCTATCTCAGTGGATGTCCAGAATATGAAAATAAACATCTGCCCAAATTTCACGTTTCTACCATCAGCGGTTACGGCTCTGCGTGCGTCTTACCTCAGTCAGTCAGCACAAGTCCTTTTATATATATAGATTAAACTATATTTTTTTTTTTTGCTATTTTTAATGAAATAAGTACATACTTAAAGTTTTTAATGATAAAACGTGCTTATAATTTAGATGTAGCTACACAAAAATATGTCGCAAAAAAAGTTTATAAAAATAAGGTCATTGATCGAGCCAGCTTTTTTTTAAAATATTGCCACGAAAATACGTTATCTAACGTACTGTTTATTTTGGGTTATAATTATGTTAGCATGCAGAGCTTTAATGTCCGACGGTGCAGCTGCCGCCATGGATGCTTTAACTTTAATAAGTCTTAAATTGGATTCTCCTAATTATAGCACATCAATCGTCATTGATATCTTTATTTACTACTTTTAGATTAAAAATGTTTCGGCAATTGTTAATATATATTTATATGGACATTTTGAACAAATCCATAACCAACACATTTCATGTACTTTGAATGAGTTTTTCAAAAAATTCCAACGTGTTTTACGTAAAAACATCATTGATTGCGACTTCATTGCCAATAAAATGGTAAACGATAGCAATGACGCTGGAAGAGAAGTAGCTGAAGACAATGATTATAAGCTTTTAGAGTAGAGAGTAGAGATTTCAGGCTGTAGTCCTGAATCTTAGACATATTTCTAATAGGTTAACTCACGGATGGGTCGTGTGATGAATTTTTAATGTTTAAACCAGTGGCGTAGCTGGGGGGGTGCGAGCGGTGCGGTCGCACCGGGCAACAAATGGAAAGGGGCATCAAAGTCTACGATCAATTCTTCTAATTTTTTTTCAATCAAGAATCAAGGAATGTACAAGAAAAAAAAGAGAATGAAAATGAAAAATACAATCTCGCTATCATGTCAATTAAACATGAACTAGTCGATCTCCGTTTTAAATTTTTGCAATATTTTTTACCAAAATCTAATGTTATAACTTATAACTTAACTTAGCTTCACGCTTTATCCCTAGCGAGGTAGTCAGACAGAACGGAGCGCCAAACGCTACGGTCTCTACATGCCTCTTTCGCCTTGTCCACTGTTATCAACCTCTTTATACATGCCCTCCGGGGAGTCCTCATGCTTTTTATATGACTTTCCTCCAGTATCTTTGATACTGTGTTTTCGAAGGTCAACCGAGGTCTACCCCTATCTCTCTTACCACTCACTTTTCCATCATAAATCTTTTTTGCCATTATTTCATCACTCATTCGTTCGACGTACCCAAACCAGCTGAGCGTGTTCGTCTTCATTCTCACCGTGACATCCTCGCTAATACCTGCCATTCTGTGTATCGCTTCATTACGGATTCAATCAGATAAGCTGACTCCGCATATCCTACGAAGAGATCGCATCTCCACGGCATTCATCTTTCTTTCAGTCTTCTTCTGTAATACCCACGTTTTGCTGTCGTTTAACAGCGTCGGTACCAACACTGCATTGTGTACAGCCAAACGTGCAGCTATGCTGACGTTTCGCCGTCACATCAATGCAGCTAAGGCTCCGTTAACCCTGTTACCGGCAGCAATACGCTTTCCACATCCATCTCGTATTTTCCATCTCTACTGAACAATCTTCCCAAATATACCACTTCATTCACTTATTCTAATATTTTACCATTTACACAGATTTTGCGTCCGTTCTTCATTTCTTTCAAAAATGACCTTCAGATGAATTTAAGAACCTTTGTCTTATTCGCATGGAGGCTTAGACCATTATTTTCACATCCTTCTTTCAGAGTGGTGACCAATGCCTGCAACTCGCATTCTGATGATGCAATAAGCACTGCATCATCTGCGTACTGCAGGCAATTCACATTCAGGTCACCTTTCGCTTCAGGCCAACTTTCACTCCCATATTACTTTGTTTCACTCCATGGAGACAGCTATCCAAATACAAATTGAACAACCAAGCTGACATTTTTTTTTGTGAGGAAATCCTGTTACGGATACCGGCCTGAGTGGGGACTCGAGCGGGTTATGTGGGACTTGCGGACTGGCAGATGTAGGCCGTCCGAATACCCACTAAAATCTCACGGTGCTCCTCTTCGACCGCCACTGGCCGCGAGACGCGGGGACAATAGTCTTCCGCGAAGCGCGGCGGCGGGAGCTTGCAAGGCACGTCACGGAGTCAAGGGTGTGTGGTCACCCTCGACGGCCTGCTCGGAGTAGCGCGCGGGGGCAACCTGCGCGCGACTACTGGGGCCAGGTTAGTAGGCGGCCAGCTTCCCCAAGCTGACCGCCCTCGGGCTCATTAGGGCGGAAGGCGGCGATCGTGTGCCGCCCTCCGGAACCAAGCTGACATGGCACAACCTTTTTTAACACCCGATCGGATGTCAAACCAGGGCGACACGCCAGCTCCTACTCGCACGCAGGCTGAGTGATCTCTGTAAAGAGACTTTACGGCCTGCAGCAAGGGTCCGCTCACATTGTACCGGGGTAGTATCTCCCATAATTTCGCTCTTACAACTCTGTCAAACGCCTTTTCCAAGTCTACAAAAGCACAGAAAACTTTTTGGTTAACGGCCATAAATTTTTCCGTGATCATGCGGAGGGAAAAGATCTGATCGATACACCCTCTTCCAGGTCTAAAACCTCCTTGGGCCTCCTACAACAGCCTTTCAGATCTCTCCTGCATTCTTCTCGCTAATATTTTAGCATAAACTTTACTACCCAAGCTAATCAAACTGATAGCCCTATGGTTTGCGCAGTCTTTCTGTGAACCTATGCCTTTATACAAAGGCACGATGAACGCACCTCGCCAATCATCTGGGATCTCCCCTGATTTCCAGCATAAATTGCACAAAAACCAGAACAAGTCCAAGATGCGTGGCCCACCATATTCGATAATCTCGGCAATAACTGATTTCGCCATCAGCTACATCAAGACTTAACATTTCGCTGTTACTTGAGACTGAAGACTCCATCACGTTCATACATCTCCTTGTAAAATTCCGCCCATCGCTGCAAAATGTGTGGTTCTTCCGTTAAAATTTCATCGTCCTTCGAAAGCAACCTCGAGAAACACTAACTTCTCGTCAGAAAAGCTACGTGTTTTCTCTGAAATTGTTCGTTAACCTTTCGTCTCTTTCATTCTCTGCCTTTTCACGCTTCATCTTCATCAGTACTTTCGTTTGGTGATTTTGTAGCTTATACTGTTTCTTTTTAATGTCTCTCATACTTTTATCCTTAGCTGAGGCTTTATAATCCTGCCATGCTTTCTTTTTTCTTTCTATAGTAGTTTCCACTTCATCATCCCACCATTCGTCGCGGTTTTTGGTAAAGCCTTCCTTCTTTTCCCTTTCCATATACCTCTATTGCTGCTTCTTTCATGCAATCCCTAAGGTTCTACCAGCATACTCCAATACTTTCATTTTCAGATTCGCTGCTGTCTAGCTTCTTGGAAACTCTTTCTTGATATTCCTCTCTAATCGGTGGATCTTGAAGCTTCTAGTTTCTTATGCGATAATTTGACTCCAAGTTTGGACACCTTGTGTAATTGCGCCAACCTGCAAACAGACCCCTTATTCTAGCAACGACTAGATAATGGTCTGTTCCCAGCTCAGAACCACTAAACACTTGCGTGTCTATAACTTGGCTTCGAATACGCTGATCCACTAGGAATAAATCAATCATACTTTTCCCTTCCGCTCGCTCAAATGTATACATGTGAATTTATATGTGTTCAAACGTCGTGTTTGCCACAAACCAATTCCTTTTCTTGCAAATTTTCAATATAAGCTTTCCAGTCTCATTTATTTTCTTGTCACCATATTGACCTAGCACTCCCTCGTAACCGCTTCGCGCAGTTCCGATTCATCCGTTCAAATCGCCACATATTATTAATTTTTCATTCCCTCTAACGCACCCTGACACTCTCCCAAAACTCAACTCCTCGAGTTCGCCTAATGGAGCTGAGGATACTGGCGCATACGCCGCTAACAAGAATATTCTTGTTATCCCCAGCTTAAAGCGAATCCAAAGCAGTCCCGGGTGGATCGCCTTGTATTCAACCGTTGCACTAACCAATCGAGAGGATAATAGCACACCTACATCTTGACAGCCCCGCTGGTTTTCTGGTACGGCCCAGAAAGCGACTCGACTGCCCGGTAAATCGGTAGTGTTATTGCCCTTCCGCTAGGTCTTAGTCACGCAGACGACATCCAAATCTCTATCATCCATCACATCTAACAGTTCATTCATCTTTTATTTCATCCCTCCTCTTACATTCCACGTAGCTATTTGTAGCTCCGTCCTCCACCTCGTGGCGTGTTGGGTGGCGGTCTCCAACGCCGCATTCGTTGCCACTTGACACACCATTATACCCCCATTATAACTTATATATAGTTATTATAGTTTTGAAGCAATAAAAAATTATATATCTACTCTAGTGTGTTTTGAAATCTTAATTTTTTTTGACCATTTTAAAGGGCATCAAGTCCTAAGCCGCACCAGGCAGTAAATGCCCTAGCTACGCCACTGGTTTAAACCAGCTATGACTAAAAATTTACGTAGTACCTAAATTTTATTCGTGAATTTTTCTCGGATTCTATTCTTATGCATCTTTTTTCTATATCACTTCCATGGCATTCACTTTAAGTGTAATGGAAACGTTATAAATTTTATTACTGATTTTCGCATATAGAACAGTACAAAAATAAGCTACTTCAACTTAAATTTTATATTTAGTGTTAATAAGATATATCTAAAATTTAACGATTTCTATTAATATGCTTTAGTTTTTTTTTTTTTTTTTAATTATTCTTTATTTTTCCGACTGCTAAGGAAGGGTTATGTTTTTCGCGCGTATCTTGTATTTATGTAATATTCTTTATTACCACATATATCCAGAACCGCTGAATGGATTTACACAATTGAGGTATCGTTAGATTTGTATTAGCAGCCCAAGTGTTCTTAGATAGGTGACGTTAATAAAAAATAATCATGGCGGCTGTGGTACGCCATTGGACGTAGTGAAAAAAAAAATCGTTTCGAATACTACAATATGCGTATCAAATTAAAGAGCTCAATTTCAGGATTTCAAAAAGGTATATCATGATTATCATTACCATAATAAATTCTAACAAAAAAATGAAAAATAAAAAAATATTTGTAAAAACAAAAACCCCGACTGCATAAAACTAAAAAGAAAATAAACAAGTCCAATAGTTTATTAGGATTAACAGTCGGGACCTCTTTAAATTATGCGGGGTTCCTGGTAAAGATTTTATTGATTGAAGAATTACTTATAGGTCCCGACTGTTAATCCTAATAAACTATTGGACTTGTTTATTTTCTTTTTAGTTTTATGCAGTCGGGGTTTTTGTTTTTACAAATATTTTTTTATTTACATATCACTTTATCCCTAGCGGGGTAGTCAGGGATAAAGGAGTGCCAAAAGCCCTACTCTCTGTATGTTTTACTTTATCCACTGTTACCACTCGTCAATCTCTTTACAAATGCCATGCGGGGATTTTTTATGTTTTTTCGTGACCTACCTTCTGTATATATCTGTTCTCCCTAGCGAGGGTTTTTCGATTTATAAGACCTGATGTTATGGTTAGGTTTATCCGCTCTTTACGCATACGCAACTGACTTCGATACATGTCCATTCTTGACATCGGAGATGTGTTCGTTCCCCCAATACCGATGCTTCCCCTTTTTTGAACAATGTATGCTAAATCTCAGTTACTATCTAATTTTTATAGGTCTACATAAAACAGAGGAAAATTATGTTTCACTGGTCTTAAGAATTTGATTTATACTTTATTGTTAGACTTAAATATAGTTTTAATGGAAGGTTTTCTTAAAAGATTGCAATCCCGTCCGTTTCAAAAGGTGTTTTACATATGGTAGAAGTCCTGGTTGTCATTCTATTGGGGGTCTTCTGATAACGCTGGAGGGGAGTAAGCATCTTGCTCTGATGAAAGGCATTCTTAACCTATCAAAGCTCGTCCCCTAGGTGTTCAGCGTGGCTGAGTTCGTGGGCTCTTTGAAATAAAGAATTGCCAATGGTAGAAAAATGTGTAGGATGGTGGTAAGATTCACTAACGTAGTGAGTATGGTTTCTTTGTTAACTAACTTAAGATCTTTCAGCCCACAAACAAAGTGGTAAGAGTCCTTGACATATTGAGCCAGTTTATACCTCAGCGTACCGATTTGGCTAACTATTGAAGATAGTCAGTTTAGTCTTATCGTGTATTTTTGGCAACCCGAAAACGAGAAATTTAATGTTACATATCTTACGTTTCTTTCATTCTTCTTCTGCAACACCTACGTTTCGCTGCCGTATATCAGCGTCGGTTGTCAGCATTGCAAATATTCTGTTATTTCACGGTGTCATCAATGCATCTAAGGCAACGTTAATTCTGTTACCGGCAGCAATCGCCTGTGCGTCTTTTCTTCATTTCTTTAAAATGCAAGAACACTCTCTGGTCTTTCTTTAAGAGAGAACTTTCCTTGGAAAGAAGATTTTCCCCTTACATATCACTTTGTGTCACTTCATGATACGAAGTTGACGTGGTGCAACCTTATTTAATACGTGAGATGTGCCTTTTCCTTCTCGCACACAAGCTGAGTGATCTCTATAAACAGATTTTACAACAAGGGAAGCAATTAAAGTATTGTATCGAGGTAGTCTCCTAAAATATCTTACACCCCTGTCAAACATCTAAAAAAAATTTCTTGGTTTAGGACCTCCTGCGACCTGCTCACTGGTGTAAAATGTGTGGCAAATTAGTAAACAATCTTAGGAATTACTAAAATTTCATTAGAAATGTTGCTCGTTAACATTTAATTTCTTTCTTTCTCAGAACTTTCACGCTTCATCTTTATCAGTACTTTCATTTGGTGCCTTTGTAGCTGCTCCTGTTTCTTTTTTAAAAAGATTTATCTGATTATTATGATCCTAGTGAGCTTTTTTTCTCTATAATGTCTTTCACTTTATCATCCCACCTTTTATCGTGATTTTTACTAAAACCTTGTTTTCATTTACCGCATATTTCTGTCGCTGTTTTTCTCATATAATTCTTAAATATAATAGCAGAGTATACTTCAACATTTCCATTTGCTGTTTCATAGGTGTCTAATATTTTGGAAGCACTTTTCCTCTTTGATCGATGGATCTTAAAACTTCGAGCTTCTTACGCGATAATTCGAACTATCTATGCGAACAGAAGAGGGGAACTTTTTTTAAATAAAAGTAAAATTACCTTAACATGGGCTGTGGAGTACTTGAAAGGTGTCATACGCTCAGAGCGCACTGTCGACTCCTCTAAATGCAGGTTCAAAGACATGTCCGTAGTCAGTTCCCTGTAAACACAACGTTACTATATTAATATAGTATACTACTATAGTTATAAAATCGTAACAAATTCTACAGACGTATAGAAATTATTTTTTTACATACACATTTAGCGAAATATAAGAAAAAGAAGTAATTACTAAAGTTCAGAGCAATTTAATAAAATACTGAAATAATAAGTTACCAATCTACCACAGATCAATAATAAGAGAGTAATTAAAAAAAATATATACATTCATAAGTAAAAGAATATTAAAGTACAAATTATAGTCAATGAAAATATTAATAAAAAAAATTAAATGTATGAAGAATGAAAAGCATGAAGTGGACGTGCACTTAAGTGTTCTATATATGTATACAATAAAAACCAAACAACGCGAACCTTCACCCAATAAGTAGTGTACATACAATATGTATGTATGTATCAATGAAATTACAACTTTTACAAATAATCAAAAAAGTTCTATTATATCATTTAAACATGCAAAATTAAGTACTGGTATTACAAATAGAATATATGACAATCTGCATTTTTTATATGAAAAAAAAATATTTTAAAAATCAATACTAATATAAAATACGTTACTCATCATAATCAACAGGTCAAGACTACACCTGTTACAGTCTACCAACATACAACACCACAGACGAACAAAAGACAGTGGAACGGAGAGTGGCGTCACTAAGTCACTAACCTGTCAGAGCAGTCCGTGCGCAGTGAGATGGTGTCACGCGCGCGCACGTAGTACCTACACCAACCACACTATGCAAGTATGCACTATACTCTATGCACTGAGTACTATGTACAGTAAAGCATCGATTATCCGAACGCTGACCAACTGAACGACCATTTATTCGGACCACTAAGCCAATCCAACTAGAAAATGTCGTAACAAAAAACTATATTCCGAACATCCTGGGGGATTTTAAATATTTATACTATTTTAACCGGATTATTCGCATATATTTAAAGTATAACATTTTGGAAACCCGACCTTTCGAACACTTTGCAGTAGTCCGTGGTCACGGGTAGACTGAGGTGGCATTCGTCTGTCAGTTGACATAATTATTATATCAAACTACCGCCAAGGATTTCTTAATTGCCTCGCGTACTGCCCTGGATTCCTGCAGAATGAGCTGATAATATCTTGCCCTCTGGTATGGTGGGTTTGAGACTTCAATGATTTTATGAGTGGGTCCCAAGTGGTAGAAAGTTTCCAGCCATCTTCTCTATTGAAATTATGTTAGGGTTCGCCTGTGCCCCTGGTAATAGCAGATATCTACATAG
The DNA here is from genome assembly GCA_021202915.1 of Heliconius himera. NCBI lineage: Eukaryota > Metazoa > Arthropoda > Insecta > Lepidoptera > Nymphalidae > Heliconius > Heliconius himera. Next base: position 126,173 of record JAJHJA010000397.1, on the reverse strand, counting down.
AGGACTTTGAGATGGCTCTTAGCTCTGCACCTTGTCTACCTAGGATATATAAGCGGTACGTAGATGACACTTTTACCATTTTACCTACGGACAATACTTATATATTCCTAAACCACTTCAATTCTATTAATGACAGTATTAAATTTACAATAGAATTACAAGCAAATAATTCCCTAGCTTTTCTTAATGTTTTAGTCAAAAGAAATTCCAATATCACAATAGGCCATACAGTATATAGGAAACCCACGCACACCAATAGATACCCCCTAGTTATCTACCGTTGGCAAATTTTTGTTTCAGAGAGCCCACCACCTCTGCGACGCTGAACACCTATGGGACGAGTTTCGCCAGGTGAAGAATGCCCTTCATCAGAACAAGCTGCCAGTTCCTCGCCAGCGTTGTCATAAGACCAACAAGCCACCCACAGTAGAGAGACTGACTTCTACCATATGCGAAGGGGGTTACAGACAGGATTGGCAACATCTTAAGAAGAGCTTCCATAAAAACCATATTCAAGCCTAACAAGAAAGTGAGCCAATTCTTTTACAGAGTGCAGGTGTATACAAACTAGACTGTGACTGTGGCTTATCATACATCGGTCAAACAAAGAGAAGCAAGTTAGGGAAAAGAAACACATCTCCGATATCAAGAATGGGTATGTATCGAAGTCCGCTGTGTGTGAGCATACTGTGGATAAGCCCAGCCACTACATTAGGTTTGATAAGCCCCAAATCCTCGCCAAGGAAAACAGATACATTTCTAGAATGATTCGCGAGGCTATTGACATACAAAAACATCCTAATTTCAATAGAGAGGATGGCTGGAAATTTTCTACCATCTGGGACCCATTCATAAAATCATTGAAGTCTCAAATCCACCATACCAGATGGCAAGATACTATCAGCTCATTCTGCAGGAATCCAGGGCAGTACGCGAGGCAATTAAGTAATCGTTGGCGGTAGTTTGATATAATAATTATGTCAACTGACAGACGAATGCCACCTCAGTCTACCCGTGACCACGGACTACTGCAAAGTGTTCGAAACATCGGGATTCCAAAATATAAAATCTTAAATATACGCGATTAATCCGGTTAAAACAGTTTCATTTAAAATGTGTAATAATCGTGAAAATCAAAGAACTTATTATCCTGGGGGATCCTAAGTAGTTCGCATAATAGAGGCTCTACTGTACTTTATGCACCAGCATGTTATGCGACAAAGCTGCGTACATTTCGCATATTAGTGTATTTAGTTTAATTTTCAGATTGAACCTGTAAAGTTCCTATTTAAATAGTTCCGTTCCCCACATTCGGCTCAATTCTGGTTGAGTAGCGGAATTCAACGCCGCACCTTGCCTCGTTACCAAAGCAAAGAAATGAAAATATTAAATATATATATATTTCTCAATCAAAAATTAAACTCACAACCCATTTTATTTATTATACATGTTCTTTATACCATTTGTTTAAACACTTGTGAGTTCGTTTATCCAAAATACACTAGCATGCGGAAAGTAGATTTTAATTAGTTATATATTATTATGAAATATATTTTTTTATGATAACTTTACTACATATTGTATTATGGTAATATACAGTATATGTAGCTTTCTTTAAACTATCACATATTATGCCAATAATTATTACTCACATAAAATCAGAAAAGTCAGTAATGTCAGGCAAATTGTTTTTGCATCAATTATGCTGAGCATAAGAACAATAATTATTGGCATACTTGTTAGTAGTAAATAACTGTTAATAAGCATGAAGATTATTAAATCCTCTATATAATTGTTTATTATTAAAAAATTAATTTTTCTAAGCAAAGTTACAAAAAATATATATAATTGAACTTTATTAAATTATATATATGATTAAATATATATAGCTAAATTATATTGCGAAATGTAATTAAAAAAATATAAAATGTTGAACATAGTTTATCAAAATATATATTAGTGTGATATGACTATTAATAATAAAAAGCTGATGAATGCAGCATTATTGTGTGGTGATGATGATAAAAATGATTATATGAATGTTCACAACATTATAGTGTAGTATCTAATTTTTTATTGCTTATATAATTTATAGCTAAGTATTATAAATTTATAATATATATTAGCAATAAAAAAATTCTTAAATATTTTTTACATATTTAAAGTGTATTCCACAATTAGGAAAGAAAAATACTTTTTTTAGAAGTTATACATAAATGTTGAACGTAGCGGGATTTGAACCCCCGCCTCTTGGGGACCGTCTAAGTAGACCGTTGAAATTTATACAGGGTGGAAGTGTCAGCACCACATTAAATGAAACCACAGTTTTAACTCCTCTATAAAAGCCATATAATTATAAATCTAAAATCATAAAAGTAATATAATTCAGAAAAAAATAAATTCCCAAAAATGAAAAAGTTTTTTTTTAAACAAAATAAATAATAAAATTGTCATTTTAAAACAAAACGCCATTTGTAAGGATGACGCACGCACACATAAACCTATCAAAGGAACACCGCCGCACACGCCTCATTTCGAAATCGAGTCGTATGTATTGGCGATAAAGTTCAAAGTTGTTTAACCTTTGTAGTAGTAAGTGTTTATGTAATTGGAATCTATACGTGATCGCGTCACACGAAATACAGTTATGGATAAAAATCGTGAAATGAAAAAAAAATCCTACGTCCAAACTGTTGAGGCATCTTGATTAATTTCTTTAGGTATAGGTTTAAAATATTTTACCCTATATGCTGTTTCCGTAAATGGAGCGCTGCCTCTTCCATCCTGTATATGTTTGTTAGTTGTAACAAGTACATATAAATTTCGACGTAGCCCGATAAGAACGTATATATCGCTTCGATGGTCAGAACGATTCCAAGAGGCGCGAGTTTAAATCCCGCTTCGTTCAAAATTTTTATGTTTTCTTCTTAAATTTTAAAATTTATTAATGGGGTGTGGGTTGCTTTGAGTATTATATGATTTGTACCGTGCGGTCAACATTAGGTGTATTTTGTGGCTTGTGGTGTGTATAGTTAGTATAAGTAAATATATTTTTACGTACGTGTCTGCTGCCTTTAGACCATTAGCACTAGAACGACCAGAATGTACGCTGCCTCGCTCTTCCACTCGTCCGTCGTAGCCGAGTCCACTGTAACCTACAACATATAAATAAAAAGAATATAAAAAAGCTATAAAAAATGTCGGTAGACAGAGTGGTAAAATGAAAATAATTCATGCCTTTTAATGAGTATCAAACCCACAATCGAAAGCGCAACGACGAAGGTGTTCGAACGAACGAGGAAATAATTTAGGAATATTTTCCTAAATTACTTCTCTCTATCAAAAAAGTGAAAGTAAAGAGAAAATAAAAAGTAATTTCTCATTTACGCACCGTCGTAGAGGTTGGCGCCGTACAGGCCGGGGTGCAGCAGCTGCTTGTACACGCGCGCGTAGGCGGCGGGGTCGCTGCGGCGCAGGCGCTCGTAGTACGCGTACTGGCGCCGCCGCGCCTCCAGCGCCTCGTCCCACGCGCCCGCGCCCTCCGCCGGGGCCGCCGCGCCGTAACCTAACAATACACACACAATACGCACCGTCGTAGAGGTTGGCGCCGTACAGGCCGGGGTGCAGCAGCTGCTTGTACACGCGCGCGTAGGCGGCGGGGTCGCTGCGGCGCAGGCGCTCGTAGTACGCGTACTGGCGCCGCCGCGCCTCCAGCGCCTCGTCCCACGCGCCCGCGCCCTCCGCCGGGGCCGCCGCGCCGTAACCTAACAATACACACACAATACGCACCGTCGTACAGGTTGGCGCCGTACAGGCCGGGGTGCAGCAGCTGCTTGTACACGCGCGCGTAGGCGGCGGGGTCGCTGCGGCGCAGGCGCTCGTAGTACGCGTACTGGCGCCGCCGCGCCTCCAGCGCCTCGTCCCACGCGCCCGCGCCCTCCGCCGGGGCCGCCGCGCCGTAACCTAACAATACACACACAATACGCACCGTCGTAGAGGTTGGCGCCGTACAGGCCGGGGTGCAGCAGCTGCTTGTACACGCGCGCGTAGGCGGCGGGGTCGCTGCGGCGCAGGCGCTCGTAGTACGCGTACTGGCGCCGCCGCGCCTCCAGCGCCTCGTCCCACGCGCCCGCGCCCTCCGCCGGGGCCGCCGCGCCGTAACCTAACAATACACACACAATACGCACCGTCGTAGAGGTTGGCGCCGTACAGGCCGGGGTGCAGCAGCTGCTTGTACACGCGCGCGTAGGCGGCGGGGTCGCTGCGGCGCAGGCGCTCGTAGTACGCGTACTGGCGCCGCCGCGCCTCCAGCGCCTCGTCCCACGCGCCCGCGCCCTCCGCCGGGGCCGCCGCGCCGTAACCTAACAATACACACACAATACGCACCGTCGTACAGGTTGGCGCCGTACAGGCCGGGGTGCAGCAGCTGCTTGTACACGCGCGCGTAGGCGGCGGGGTCGCTGCGGCGCAGGCGCTCGTAGTACGCGTACTGGCGCCGCCGCGCCTCCAGCGCCTCGTCCCACGCGCCCGCGCCCTCCGCCGGGGCCGCCATCCCGTAACCTAAACATATAGCTATTTGTAGTTCCGTCCTCGGGCAAGCCTTCCACCTTGGACCCCCAGTTTAGAAAATTATTCTATTTTGACTTGATTACGACGCCATCGTATAGCAATCGAGGTTGAAAAAAAAATGTTTTTGTTTACATCGCAAGATGGCTACAGATGTACAAAAAATTTTAAAAATTGGAAGATAAATGAAATAATATAAAAAAAAATAATGTTACATAAACTTATCTAAATAAACACAATATTACTACTTAGTTAATACAACAAACACAAACCTTCATAATAATGATGATGTCGATGTCTACGCCTTTCATCGCGATGTGTCCGACGACGCGGTTCCTCCCCGTCCTCGTCCGTGGCGGTCGCCTCGCGGGATCCCGCACGAGATCCCGATGAGTAATTTTCTCCTAAGCACGCATAAATGTCGTATTTAATTTAAAATGTTAATATTGTCAAATCCTACGAGAGACTACCGTCGAGAGGCGGAAAGACAGTTCTGTAGTAAAAAGCTGATCAGATTCTCAACAGAATATGTTATTTGTAAAATTATAAAACTCTTGTGTTTGAACGTGCTAATCTCAAGAATTTCCAAATATGATCAATTTAACAAAGAAGGTTATTGGCTACATAACGTTAATCGTTAATAAACTTAGGCTCGTATTTATTAACCGTTCTCAAGGGTGAGATCGATCTTGAGATGCTATTTTCATTTATAGATATATAATTTCTGAGTTGGAATATATCAAGACTGTGTTATACAAGACGAGTAGTTATTTTTACATTCGACCACGCTAGCTAGCATAGGCGTAGGTAAAAGTAAACGTAGTAATATATAAAGGATTTAAAATCGGTTTTTTGATAGAATAAGAAATTCTTCTTTTTCCTTACTTAAAAAAATATGATTACAAAATTAATTTCAATTGTACAATAATTAAACAATGCTATTCACATAAGATCTCTTAACCTTTATGAGATAGTACTTTCAAGACCTTTCACGGCCTTGGTGTATGAACTTAAAAGCTCTTGGCCGTGTTATCTATAAGGGCAAAAGTTATTATTATACCTAACATTGTAGTACGATTGTCATTTTTCTCTATTCTTTCTCAAATATACAAATTTTGTCAAAAAAAAATAATTGATTATATTTTAATTAATAAAATGTATCTGTAAGTTATAAAGGAACTTATTTAGATCTAGTAGATAACCTATCTATCTCTGATATACCTATATCAGAGACTTTCATTCAATTCTAGGAAAAAATTTGGACGGACAGTTCTATTTTGAACGCACCTAAATTAATTTTGTAATATATGGGTACTATAATTTTGTAAAGTACATAACATAGAAGCTTTTCAAAATATATCCAACACAAATTTAGACGCCTTTAAGTTTAAAATATGCATCCTTCTTCTTTTGCTGAGGCTGTCGTAGCGCAGTGGAACATCGTAAACGTATACGCGATTGTCGTGGGTTCGATTATATTGATTTTCATTTCTTCTGCTCTGGATGACAAAAGGTGGCGTTGAGTCCCGCCATTCAACAAATGTTCCATAAAATTGATATAGATAAATCATTCTCATCAAAAACATGATTTATCTATTTATTTGTATCTCTTTCGAAATAACTAAAAAAAAATTCAGTTATCTTATCATTGCAGTAGAGACTACCTAGTCAACTGTCAGATAACCACGTGTTATTCATCTAAAATCACTTTAAATATAAATAATTATATAAAAATATTTATAAATGATGCTGTCGTATACGTTAATTTGTGGGTTTGAAAGCAACATTGGGAAAAATATAATACAAATATTAAAAGTTCCTCCAATATAGTTAATTAACTTTTGGCGTTTAAATTAATAATTAAACACGGAATTATGCGTCACTATATCGTCTATAAGAAGAATATTAAAAAAATATATTGTATGTTAGGAGACCTAAGGAATTATCGATAATCTATTCTTATTACAATCAAAATAGTTTCTGTCATTAATAAAAAAAAACATGTAATGTTTCATGCCTTAATATAATGAATCGTTATGAAAATATGTATAAATAATGTAAATTTTAATTTTCGCACAACATTCTTTAACGATTTTGAATCTTATGTATCGTGTAAATAATGTTTAAATTGCAATGTAAGCGTAGTGTTATCGAAACTCAATGAACCTTGGCTGCATGCATAATAAAGGCTTCACCGTGTTTTTGTGACAAGTAACAGAATTGCTGGTTTCTACGTAATATGTTAATAACTAAACAATGTCCTTTCTTTTAATTTCACACTGTATCTCGCGCACAGCAGGGTAGGCAGAGGGAACCTAGAGTTAAGAAGCCCTGTTCTACATTTTTTGCTAAATTCTGGAGGCATTGCGTGTTGAGTGGCGGAACTCAATACCGGGATTTTGCGTTGGTGCCAAAGAAAGGAAAATAAAAAATAATTCATTTCCCCGTGTTGGGATCGATCCCACAACCGTCGCGTTACAGTCACACCCTTTTGCCCCTGCGCTACAACGGCCTCTAGTTAATTATATTTTTTTCTAAATTTATAAATATTTCGCTCTTAGTCTATCAACTAAGAAAAGTAAATAAAATAAAATCAATGTATCAGTACGTTCCCCTTTGCCATTATCATACAAAGTAAAAATGGAAATTTAGAAAAAAAATACATTACTTGACACAAAAACGGATGAGGCGTCATCTGTGCAATGCTGACACTTTCATTACAAAATTATTATATAACAAAAAACAGAATTAAACTTAATGAAAAAGCTGGAGAAAACAAAAAAAAGAAATGTAAAATATGCTCGTGCGCTGAAAACACCGCAAATCGCTATACAGTATACAGATACCTTTTGATTTACTACTATCTGATTTAGCATCGCCACTGAACGTTACGACTGCAACACAAATATAAAAATAGCTATATTGTCTATCCATTATAATAAGAAAAAGGATACATTCTCAAATAAATAAATAAATCTTAAAAAGCTTTAAATCCAGAATAAAAAAAACACACGAAATCGTGCTATATTGAGAAGAAAGAAATATTGCGGTTACAAAATAGTTCTACGTTTGTCGTATGAAAGTATGTACTTCACTATTATCGATAGTGATGTGCTCACCCTTCCGTCTATCATCATCATCCCGGTCCCGGCGTAGTGATGTCACCTTCCTAGGGTCGATGTCCCTGTATCTGGCTCCGAACCTGTCCCTGTCGCGGTGCCGGTCGCGCCGGTCGCCGCGACGTCCGCGTTCCTCGTCGTATCGACGTTCCCTCTCTATAGTGTTGTACCGACGACGTTCCCTGTCGTCGTACCGCCTGTCCTTGTCTTCGCCGCGGGGGGGTTTGGATGACGTGTACGATCCTTCCCTATATTGTCTGCAATTTTGTTAACATTTTTTTACTCAGCTAACTTCTTTATTTGTGGGAATTGAACTCTTATTCTTTTATTGATTGTGAAACATTTTTTTATTTCTTGTGAAGTAAGAAACTTTATGAATCGCATGAACAAATAGACAAGAAATTGAAAATATTGCACAATGTGTTACAAACTGTTACTTTGAGTTGCTATATAAAAATCTGATAATCGCTGTATGTCATAACTCAAATTGTGTAAAACTGAAATATAATGTTACACAGATTTATAAATATTTAGTTATTTGCGATTATTTAAATTTCTCTGACATTTAACAATATTGAGTTAAAAAAGTGGGTTAGTTAATAATAATAAGTACAATGGGCTTACCTGCGGTCCCTCTCCTTGTCGCTATAGTAGTCGGTGTCTTCGGTCTCGTATCGGTGGCTTCGTGTGCTGCGTCGGTGTCTGCGCGCGTCGGGGCTGGCATCCCTGTCCCGCCGGTCCCTCTCCCTGTCCCCCCTGTCCCGCCGCCTCTCCGGATCGCGATCATACTTCCTATCGCCTCGAGAGTAACGACCCCTGTCCTTGTCACGCTCTCTGTCCCTGTCCCTGTCCCGGTCTCTGTCCCTTGACTTCTGCTTGTCCCTGTCCTTTCTTGGGGACGCCTTGTACGCTCTGTCCCTTTCCGAGTCCTCACCAGAGGTGACGCGATTGAGAGATTGTCTCCGTGAGTTGTTCGGCGGATATTCTGCGACGTCTGCCGCGTCGTGGCTCCTCTCCTTGGCCGCGTCCGCCGCACTCGCGGTCGATCCGTCGTACGTTATGACGCTTAGATCTTGTAAGTTCTCGCCCTCCATAGTAATTTCTCTTTGTTGGTCATCGATAGACGCGCTATAATCGGGCGAGGTGGCGTTGCTGGCCTCGCGCGCGCCTATTACACTCCTCGAAGGGTTTCTGGGCGGCGGCTCCGTGTAGTCAGAACCGTCGACGTTTTGCTCGCGAATGTCACTGCGACTTGAGTCGGGCTGTATGGGGTAGTCGTGGTCGACCCCAGTGACGACTCTGTGTTCATTAGCAGCTGTGAAGTTGGAACTCTGATACTGTGGATATTCATCGTTACTGGGCTCGCCAGGCACCATTCTATCGAGGCCCACGGGCCGCCTGTCACCCCCACGGGCAGTAGCGGATGGTGCGTAGTTATCGGCGACCTGCTGGCCCTCGGCCTGTCTGTAAGGCCGCCCGCTACCGTCAGTGGGCTGCCCGTCTATCTGACGATCCATATAATCGTCGCCCACGACTTGGTTATAAGAATTGTCTGTCTCAGTCTGTTGTCCGGGCACCATGCGCGCTAGGCCTGGAGGGGGTTCGTCGCCAGAAATATTCAAAGTTTGGTTGTACTCAACTTCCTGCTGTCCTACCCCCATTCTTCTTAATCCTGGGGGAGGAATATTTCGGCTGAAATCAGTATTTTCGCCATAGTCACCACTAGATAAATGTGCTGTCTGTAAATATTCGTTCCTATCGTTCTGTGGAGCTATTTCTAAGTTGTCGGGCACTTGAGATTGCACAGGCATGGATCTGTAGCTGGGGACCTGAGGTTGATCAGGTCTTTCTGAATTATCAGGAGTAGTTTCTAAATTGGCACCAAAACTAGCTGACAACCTATCTTGATGGACAACTTTATTGACAACGCTAGGAGCTGTAAGGCCCGTGCTGGGCATGTGGGGTACAAATGGTTGGGGCTGGGCACCTGTAGGTGCCTTAGATATATTTTTATGTGAAAAAGGAGCACCACTCTTAAATGGATTTTGATTAGATGATGACTGGAAGTTGGTTGGAGGAAGAAGTGGCACAGAAGAAGATGGTGGAGGTAGACTAGCAGAAACCAAATGAGAAGATGGTATATTTATTGGGGGTAAGTGCTGTGCAGGCACAGTAATGCCTGAAGGAGAATTAACTGCTTGTACATTAGGACTTTGTACATGTTTAGAACTAACAGGAGGTGGAGGTGGCATAGATTGTGACATCAATTGAGTTTGTGAAGCTGAGAGTGGTGAAACTGAGGGTTCAGGAGCTTTAAGTGGTTCTATGTTATCTTGTACTAGTTCAATGTTATGGCTGGGTTTTTGAATATCTAATGGAACATTTTCATGATTAGCAATGTTCATTTCCTGTACTGAGGTCACTAATTCATCATAGCTTTCCCTTCTATTAATATTTTGGGCCCCACTTGTTGGAATAGAATCTTCATTGGAATGTTTGGACCACTCACTGTTAGTAAGGCTCATATCATTTAGCCCAGAATGCGAGAAATTAAAATTGGTAGCATCTGTATTTGGGCCTGGACTGCTTTTGCTTGAATTTCTTGATTGATTTTCACTTCTATAGGTACCTTCTGATTGTGTATGTGGGCCGTCACTAGAGTCCTGTGACATTTGGGACTCTATCGACCACTGAGGTGTTAAATTTTCTAGATTGATTCGTTTTCCTAGAGCTAAGTTAGGTAATTGTTCCTTCACAACATCTTTATCACTCAAACTTTTTACTTCTTCTGTCTTTTCTTTAACTAATATATTACTAGCACTTGCTTGAACAGCAGGTTCAGGGACTATATTATTTTCATTAATTAAATTTTCATTGTGTAATGGTTCATCTTGATTATTCTTTAAGGGTTGCATAGGAGAAGGTACTTCTAGTTCCTTTTTGTCCTCCATTGACCAGTTCCAAGTGTTTGTGGGTGCAAAACTTTCTTCTATAACATTAGCATTATTGAATGGCTGTGGTTGAACAGCTGGTTGTGGAGGAACAGCTTGGTTAACAGAGTTTTGATAATGTTTGGATGTATCCTCCCATCCCCATCCCCAATTATCTTCCCATGCATCCCCATGACCTTCATTTTGGTTAAAATGTTGTTGCTGAGGTGGCTGATTATGAGCATAGTTCTGTGGGTATGATTGTTGATCAAAATTCTGATTAACATAATTTTGATTATATTGTTGCTGTGGCTGTTGATAATATTGGTTTGTATTATTTACATAAGGTTGTTGTTGTTGATACACTTGGCCATATTGTTGGTTGTACTGTTGTTGCTGTTGCTGTTGTTGCTGGGGCATTTGCCAAGTCTGTTGTGGACCTGCCGGTGGTCCCTGGTATGAAGGAAACATGTTCTGTTGATTTCCATATGGCTGAAATATAAATTATTTATTCATATAAATTCATTGCTTTTCAAAATAAACTCATTGCTTTTTATCTGTAGCACTTACTAAAATTAATATGTAGGGTTATTTCACTCTAATTTTATATCTTACAAATGAAGGCAAATATATCAATGTCATATTGCTTTCTAATATACTATAAATAACTCACATGATAGCATTTAAAGCACTTAGGAAAAGCTATTGGACCACGTCATTGTTTACGTCTGTTATGATATAACCTGAGTTACTTACCTGTGGTGCAGCATAGGCCTGCGGATCGGGCCTCGGCGCCGCGCCGCCTTGCCGCTTCATCCACGACATGCTGCGCTATCCTCGCTTACGTAACATTCGTGAACTCAACTCCTCACATATGTTTGGGACAAACAGCTTCGTCACTATCACACAACGAAATCAAACTGAAATCACTTTCACTTTTACACTATATAATATCACAGCATTATTGTATTCATCAACAATATACTACCTGAGCTTTTTAGTATTAAGATATTTTTTTTGCTTGTATAGAGGTAATTTTTATTTAATTATTTCATCTATAATTTAGTAAAAAATTGTTGACAGCAACACATCGATCGAAGGTGCCCTGTTGGCAGTGTCGCCATGCTAATTTTGTAACTAGCATTTGGATACAGGTAATAAATTAAATACAAAGTACGGTACTAATTTCTTTGATACCGTAATAATGGTAGTAGACAATGTTTTTTACTGAATATTTTAACATAAAGTGAAATATTGGATAAGTAAATAAAAAAGTAAATTGTCTATCATTTAATTTAGGAATATCTGCAATTTGTGTGAACGTAGACACAAACTTCGAGTTCGTTTTATCGGTGTTTGGTACATAAAACGTGATAAAAAAGGCAAATGAGCATAATGAACGTAATTTATCAATATGTTACGATATAAAAAGGTATGTAGTTTGTTAAACTAATCAAAATCGTACTTAGAATATACTACGACTTATTTTAAATACTTATAATATAATTTTAAAGAGTGTATTTATGCAAGAGAATGGTAAAAGACCCCACAGTAACGTACCCTACATTCTACTATTTAATTCTTTTATTCCGAACGTGCTAGTTCACTAAATTTTTCTGCCTGCTATTTGACGTTTGCGATGACAGCTATTAATTGTCAATAAACTTTGTTTTGACAAATCATAGTTAGTTTTTGTTATTTACCTCCCACAAAATAAGCTGCGTTAACCAAACCTTATAATATATTAATCTTTACCTGTTATTAATCTTTTTTATACAAAGGTAAGACGATGCCGAAACGCTGCAATCCATATATAGATGATTTTGTTCAACAGAGCAAAATGCATATAGGTCTCAAGCAGTTTAATAATAATGAAGATAAACTTAAAAAAGTTTACGGTAGTATCCTTTCTTTTTATCTTACTTAATACTTTGCAAATTATTGAAATGTTTTATTTAGATTCTATTGACATCGATTTTATAGAAAAAACTTTACAACTCCTTTTTCGAGGCGCTAATAAAACTGAACAAGACGATGAAACACAAAATTCTGATTTAATACCAGTTGAAAAGAAAGATGGAATGAAGCAATTATTTATAGGAAAAGATGGCTCTCTGTTACATTCAGGATCTATGGTATATTCCAATTTATTTCTTCATTTCATTGTACATAATGAATTAAGTTTTAACAATTTAACTATTTTTAGGCAATTGACAAAAAAATCATCAAAAAACAGTGTTCTTGTGGTGCAGTTACGAAAGAATGCTGTGCATATTGTGAAATTGCCTTATGTTCTCCATGCCAGCATCAATGCACTATGTGCAAAATGACATACTGTAATAAATGCTCTTTATTTGGGTAAGATATAATCTACATAAATAATTTTTATATTTTATATTATAGTTATTTCATACTAAAACAATAAATATATAAAAATAACCAATTTTTTTAAGGGTCACATTGTATCCTGTCTGCCCCATTTTCTACCGAATTTTGGAGGCATTGAACCGAGTGGGAACACAGCCCACACTTTGCCTCGACACCAGAGCAACTAAATGAAAATATTAAATATTTCATTTCCTCAAGTAGGAATTGAACCCATAACCTGTTACATTTACAGTCACACTTTGTGACCCCTGTGCCACAACTGGTAAAATTATTATAGAATTATTACAGCTTATTGTTACAGCTTGTAATTTACATATATGTGGGTAGATTTGTCTAAAACTTTTCTTCCTGAAGGTTATTACATGCAAAAAACAAAAATGAATTCTTATAAATTTATAAAAAAAATATGAAGTTCTATAAGAATTAATGGCTTAATTATACAAGTGCTTGGATGATAAGTATCCAAGAGGTGTAGGTTTAAGTCCCTTATGAATAATTTTTTTTAAATATTTAAAATAATGTCATTCTTTCTTACAGCTCTGAAGGAAATGAAATATGTGTGTCATGTTACAGTTAATACTACTTTAATTAAAAAATAGAATTAATAATAAGATAATTAATTATAGAAGTTATACTAGAACACTACAAGTTTGTGACAATACATTAAAAAAGGTTTTACTGCAATACAAACAATATTTTTTATAAATAATTTTCTATAATACAATTTAAAATGTGATATAGGGCTAAGCCTCATTGTTACTTATTATTTATTTAAGGAAGATAAATAAAATATTGCAATATACTTTCAGTTTTTTTTTATTTCCGTAAAAAATACAATCAATACCACATTAGCACCTGTGGATTGTAATTCCTTGTCTCAGTTTCACATTAACAGTTAAACATAAAAAATTATATGCTAATACAAAAAATAAAAATCATTATTTTCATAATTTTAAAGCATTGTGCCTTATTATTTGATACATACGTAAAGTATAAAAATTGTGGGTAATTGACTCTATATTTAACCATTTAAAGCACCTTCCTTCTTATGCTATTTTGTAAACATTGACCAAGACAGATATTTTCTGTTTTTATATTATTATTAGTATGTCTTTTTTGATTCTACACATTGCCTACAACATTCCTTTACATTATAAACCATTACCCAGTAACAACATAATTTTTAATAACTTCAATTTATAAAAATGAAATTCAAATAAAATCTTATTATAAAAGATATTAAACAACCATCCACAATTACCAAAGTTTGTTAAGTTAAAAAAATATATAAATACAACTAACAACTGTCACATATTAAACATTTTTTCATTTTGTGGTAAAATGTAGCAATATTATTTCCATGGCCAAAAGGCATGGAATACTATAGAAGTTTTATTATTTTCAGAAGTTCACTCAGTGGCTTCAATTAGCATATAACTAATAATAAACCTTTACTAATATACATTTCTACAAGTCTTATATAAGTTAACTGCTAACTGAAGCCTCTTGGTGGTAATTTTGTAGCAGAACTTTACTTTTACAAGAGAGGCCAGTCGTGGCGCAGCAGCACGAGGTGTGACTGTAAAACCGACTGGTTGTGGGTTCGATCCCCACTCGAGGAGTTGAAATATTTACTTAAATTTATATTTCCATTTCTTCGCTCTGGTGTCGAGGTTAAGCGCGGCGTTGAGTTCTGCCACTCAACACGCAATGCCTCCAGAACTCGGCAGAAAGTGGGGAAAGGAGTGTCTTAACACTAGGTTTACAAGAAAATAACAAATAAAGTATTCTCTCATTTTGTTTACCACACTCTTCCTACTTAATTGTAGGTTGTTAAATATTAACGCTAATATGTTAATTACCATTAAAAGAAATGCATACATATTTCAAAGGCTATTATTACAGAGGAATTTCAATATGAGTAATTTTTTAAATTGACAGAAATAAATGTAAGAAAATGTTCCAGTTTTAGGAATTAGAAAGTTTAACTGCTGCTCTTGTTAACCTCTACAACAATGAAAGTTATAGTGTAACCGAGTGTAAATACTTAAGTATATCAGGTCAAGCATTTGTTAGTTATTTCTTATCAACATACAGTAGAAAAGCTATTTACAATTATCTATACAGACACTAATGTCATTTAATGATATTAAATTACAATATGGACTAAAGGAATTCTGTCTGTTTCATGTAGAAAAATACTTATTTATAAATTAATATTCCTATATACATATATAATATATGTATATGAAGATTTCAATTTTCTAAATGCTGCACTGAAGTTTGCGCTTAATAAATAATCGTTTTAAATTGTTTTTATAGCGTTATTGAGTCTTAATTTCTTTATATAACTATATAGTTGTAAGAAAATCTCTTAAACTATGGTGAAATTAAAGTAATTCGTCGTGGTATTAGATGAATAGGTATCTGAAGACGACGGTGGCAGCTATGCCCAGCAGCAGCGGCACCACCCACGAGCCCCAACTGTTGATGAGAAAGGAAAAAAAACTGTGTAAGAGGCATTTTCTTTACTATTTGTCTTCTTCTTTTAGCTTTGAATTACATTTTTATGAACTTTTTGCAGTCTCATAGCTTAAATAAAGAACTGTTTGATTTTGACTTAGAAAATACCCATAAATGTATCCGAGAAATATCTGTATTCTGCTTTATGAATAGGCTCAATGCTAACTAAAATGAACAGAATATATTTCAAATCTAGTAGGGTATTCTCACGTTTTCCACCTCATAGCAGGGTAGTCAGAGCGATTCCAGTATTAAGACACAGCGTACCATTCTATTTTCGAGACATTGAGTATTAAGTGGCGGAAGTCAACGCCGTGCTTTGTCAAATATTAAGTCTCTATAATGGGATTCAAACCCACAATCATTGTAGCTAAAATATCTTTTAATTGGATCATGACGTTTTATTATAATAAAATAATAGCATAATCCTCTTGCAGTATTTCTTATTCATATGTATAGAAAGGTACTATATATTTTATGTAATCTATGATAATGCTGATAATTAAATAAAATGTCGCACATGGATTGTTATAGTAAGATTTAATTAACTCAAACAAGCAACTAAAGCGATCAACGTCTCGAGTTGACTGGCTGATGATAAGACCATTTAAATATCTAATGTATGAAAAAAAATGGTAAAGAATTTGTGACAATCATGCTTCGTCATTTATAACGTCACAATAGTCTTCGTGATCTGTGATAATACAATAATTTAATTATTTTTTTTAATCAATTTAATTTTAGTTACACAAAGACTTCAGCTTAACTACAAAATTGTGTATCACACATAATATTTTGAATGCCCGAGGTATCTGACACCAGACACAGTGGGCTACAACGAAGCGATTAAACCCTATAGCCTTCCTCAATAAATGGAATATCCAAGAAAAAAAAATTAACCAGATAAACTCTCCTTCTTTATACCAATC
The DNA here is from genome assembly GCA_021202915.1 of Heliconius himera. Taxonomy (NCBI): domain Eukaryota; kingdom Metazoa; phylum Arthropoda; class Insecta; order Lepidoptera; family Nymphalidae; genus Heliconius; species Heliconius himera. The sequence goes on along the minus strand of JAJHJA010000397.1, from coordinate 109,718 downwards.
TGTTGTCCAATCCGTAATAGTGTTTCGTGATTTTAAATATAATAATCTATCAACAACGCCTATAAGATAACTTTTTTAATGAGGTCATTCTCATTCAATTATTTAATAGTAAAAAATATTTGTAATGTTCATGAAAAGAGGTTAATATTAAGTTATATAACATGACATTAATAGTAATCATTGTGTCCATTAATTGTGTATTATCAGGTCGTGCTTTATCAGATCAAAGAATAAATTAAGTATTGTACTAGAAACACCTTTTATACTAAAATAATAAAAATGTACGTGACAGAATATATGTATATATAAATAGAGTTAGGAGTCAAAGTTTTTTTATATATGCAGTTACATAGTGCCTAAATATGCAGGTTGGTTCTGGATTCGAATACCACGGATTTTAATCCAAATATATAACGAGCGTCGCCACTTAACTATTAGCTTAAGTTACAAGTCGAAAACAGTAAAAATAATCATCAGGTTCTTTCTGCAAATAATGACTATTATTATAAAATATGTGAAAAACTGTAAGATAATAGGAATAGTCGAGAGTGAGGATCGGAGTGGATGGAGTTGATTGATTCAGCAATGAAATGATTAAAATTCTATAAATATCATGCTTACTTTTGCAATTTTATATATTTTTATAAAAAAAATAAAAATGAATTATTTTTCCTCAATGATTATGTGATTGATACATGCTCATTTTTTCTATTATTACAATTAATATAAAAATATTATCAAAAAATCAACGTGTGTTTAAGATAACATCAGATAATGATTTAATATAGGAAGGAAGATGGTGTCTGAACAAAAACCACTCATGGGTCGCTGTAACTAAACAAATAAATTGGAACGATAAATAATAAGCCACATATGATTACTTGCTTTATTGAAATGATCACAAACACAATATGTACCGCCATTACCGCGTACAGTGAACCTACGAGCACCTGCGTTGTGGAGTAAGCTAGCGAACACAACGCGCTATGTGCTATAACTATATAATAATATAAATCTTAAAATAAATATCTATTCTATTAGACCCATGACTACTTTACTACAACAAGCCCCATATGCTATGTGTAAATATTAAAAACAGCTTTATGAATATGAAAAATAACAATACTTGATAAGCCCCGTGATTACACGCATAAAATTTAATTTATAAAATATATAACATTGTGTAAATAAAAATACATTTACATATAATATTAGTTATTTATACAATAATATACTTTATTAAAATATATTATCTATGCTAACTAAATACTCTATGATTTTTATCTATAATCTATGCACTATATTAAAAAGCAAAGAACAGATAGAAAATCACAATTTAAAATTTTTGGTATGCTTAAGTACATAATGAGCAAATATGGAAGTTTAAAAAATAATGGATTTATGTGCGTTAAGTGAGTGCGTTACATTATGTGTGCATTTTGTGATATATATATATGTATGAATTTAGAACGATATCAGCAGATCTTTTGAGTGAGATCCATATAACATGAATAGACACAAGAGATATAATAGAGTACATGATAATAAACCAATTATTCAGAAATTAATAATTTTATGAAAATTTTAATTGCTTGAATTATGAATATTTTTAGTACTGATTGAATTATGCCAAAAATATATCGAAATAAATTATATATTTAACTACATATTATGATGTATTATCTGTTTAAACTATTGAAGACATTCAAATCTAATATAACACAATAATTTGAATTTTAAATTTAACCAGAATTATGTTTTTTATGTTAGTACTCTATAGAATTGTGTACTATCCATCTTTAAAATGTAAGAAAAAAATGCAGTGTAGTATTACATTATATTAAAAACGTGATGCGTACAAATAAAGTTACAACACGTGTCAATAAAATTGGTGATTATAAATCATAAATTTTATCATATTTAAAATATTTATTGCTTCATTTATCAGTAAAAAATTACTACTCAGGCTGATTTTATTTTTTTTTAATTATCTGTTTATGCTTTGCAAATTTTATGACAGATTGGACCATTAAAGTCTTTAAAATTACATATACATGTAAAAAACATTTAAATATCATTTCATCATCATAATCAAAGGATCGTACCATAATTTTCTTCTTTTGTAGAAACGTAACCATATTTTTATTGACACGAGTTGATTATAAAAGATTCAAAAATGAATCGATATAAAAATATATTCACTCTTTTAAATTTTACCATTTATTAAATATTATCTGTAGAAAAAAAAATCACAGTGACAAAGCAGATGCAGATGAAGACGAAGACGATGTTATTCTAATTTTATCTTTCCCGTTGTGACCTTAGGCCTTGAGTCGAGGTAATGATCGTAACCGATAAAAATATATTACTTCTCTAATTTTAAGATATTAAGATTTTTTACTTTGGCATTTAATAAGATTTTATAATTGTGAATGAATGAATTGAATTGAACGATGTTGAATGTTTTAACCCCTAAATACATGTTTGTTATGTAGATTATATTCTTTTTTATATATTTTATAAATAGAATAAACTAAAATGTTATTTTAACCACACAAAATATAATAGATTATGATACCATAACCAATTAATTATAGAAAAAGTTAACAAGTCAAATTAGACATTTAAAGGTTAAAACTGATACAGATTGTTAAAATAGGAATGATAAAGAAAATTATTATAAAAGCAACCCATTCACAGACGTAGATTAAAATAGTTAACTATAGTGTATAGGTCACAGTTTCTTTTCTTTTAAATAGCTCCTTTAGTACTTTTTTTAAAAATTAATCTTGAAAAAATACCAAATTTGTATACGTTAGCAAAGTAAAATTTTCTATACTTATACATGTTTAGCGTTCAAAGCAATTGTCTGTCCGTGCTTAGCTGTGACAGGTAAAAGTAAAAGTTAAGGTAAGTTTAGGAGATTACGCACTTGCTCTGCTCCAATTGTTGGTCATTGTTCCATTGCGCCGGCAGATTGGTCTTCGTCTGTTTCCTGTCAGCCTCCACCACTTCGCCTATTTTAAACTTCTTCATTAACGCTCTGTGGAGAATAGCTAGTGTTAATACAATAAACATGAATAAGTTGTAACAAGCGTAGGTACACGAATTTTGACGTAGCTTAATGAGAATTAATGATATAGCTTAGTGTTCAGGGCGGTTAGACGGTTTCCAAGAGATGCGGGTTCAAATTCCGCCAAGTTCTAATTTTTATACGTCTCTACAAAAGTTTCTAAATGTGGATCTTACTAAATTGTTTGAATAAGAAATTTTCCTTCTGAAGTTAATGTAAACTTTCAAAAAGTTCTAATTTAGCCGACGTATGTTTTCTGAATTGAAAAGCTTTATTAATTGATCACAGTTCTTTCTTTCAAACACTGTTATAACCCTGCTATATTTTTTTAAAAATACATAATCATTTCATATATAATATTTCATAATCATTTAATGATTAATAACAATAAACGAACACTAACCTGGCATCAGAACTGTGACTGACATCTTCGAAAGCTTCAGTGGAGTCCTCACCTGCCAGTTCCATAATTACTTCTTCTCCACCAGGATGCTGCAAAGAAAAACATTTTGAAACATCGGTAAAATTTTACATAGTGTTAAGTCATATGTAAATTATTAATTTTGTGTCATTTGTATAAATTATCCATGTTCTCTCTCAGGTAAAAAGAAATATTTAAATTTGAATTTCTATGTACCTATTAGTTGCAGATAACTACTCATTGGAAAATGTTTCGTTAGAAGAATATATACAGAGTTATTTGCTATATGACTTTCTATTCCTTTTTCATAATCAAAAACTTACACAATAGATATATAATAAAAATATTAGGCTAAGTGCTTCTCTTGAAAATATTATATTTTTGTTTTGTTTTAATATATAATATTTTTGTGCTATTTTACGGACTCGGAAAGCTCGGATGGCGGAAAGTGAGGAACGGACTGTCTTAACACTAGGTTCCCTCTGCCTACCCTGCTGTGCTGCTGCTGCTGCGGGATACAGCATGAAGCAAAAAAAAAAGAGTAATGGACCAATGACTTTATAAAGAAGACGAATTTTCATGTAGAATTTTGACATGTTTTGTAATTTCTCGTACATGTCCGTTGAAATGTGCGATCAAACATGTTTGAAATTTATTAGATAGAGCGATTGACATAAGCACAGTGAATCCACGGAATGCTTAGAATTTACTTAGTTTACTCTTTTGTTGATTTATATTGGATTCCAGAAAATATACAATGAATATAAGTATTAAAAATATATTTTTACAAGGTGGCCAGTTTGGAGCATTCTGTATTACCTGCATTATTAGGAACTTTAATAATCTACAAATCTAAAATTTTTACAACATTGCAATGCTACAGATTCTATATTGTAGAGTTGTTAAAAAAAACCTTGAGATATTTTCCTCGTGTACGGGTACGAAACGTTTGATAAAATTATTTTTGCATTACACATATTTTATGTCACTAAAACGGAAACTGCGCACAGTAGTGAATAGAGTGACATATCAAAAGATTCCCTCTTTTGCAATATGGACAACAATTTTTCTATAAGGATTTGCTGTTTCTATAAGGGTCTCTTTTTTTTAGGGTATGAAACCCTAATAGTGAAAATATTAGATAGCCTTAACTTTTTATTTTAACCGACTTCAAAAAGAAGGAGGTTCTAAATTTGGTCCTATTAGTAGGTAGCACATACTACATATTTGTTCATACAGTATTTGTTTTAACATTAAAAGCATTTAGGTTTGCATAAGAAGTATTCTAAATTAAATACTCTTTAAGTTATGTTTTTTTATACGTTTTTTAGTTCTTGAATTCGGTTCTTTTTTTGTTACTTACTATACTTATAATTGTCTAGTAATGTTAATATACTAGCTCAAGTTAATGCAGCCGCGATATCTTTTTATTCGCGACCTTTGCCACTTCCATGTTACATCATAAACGCGGACGACGATGTGATTATATTTAAACGAACTGGTTGCTACTAAATTGTAAGGATTATTCTTTTGAGACTTCATCATTTTATATATTAATGTAATATAAGTAATAGATAAAAAAAATATATATTTAATATCTCCGTTTAAATCAGGAGATTAAAATAAAATCTTATTTTTATATCTTAATTCAATAAATTTAAGGTTTTTTGTAATTGACTAACAGTTGCTTGGCCTAATGAGGGTCGAACAATTAAGTTTATATTTTTTACATTTAAAAGTGTTAATTAAACGGCCCCGCTGCGTTCAAATTTTTATAAATACGTTTTCTAAAAAGTGTCTTTCTTTTTTCAGTGTGGAATAACTCTTTAAAATGTAAAAAATATTTAATAAACATAATTTTCTCTACCCAAATGATAATTCTAAGTAATTATCCTACGGTAGCGGAAATTTGTAAAAATCTTCCTACAGATATGCTAACAACATAAATAAGTTGTAACAAGCTTATATGAATTACGACGTAGCTTGATGAGAATGTATTACAAACGTAGTGGTCAGAACGCTTGGACGGTTTCCAAGAGGCGCAGGTTCAAATCCTGCTACGTTCAAATTTTTATGTTTTCTAAAAAGTAATCAAGTTTATATTTAGAAAAATATTTTCTGTTATTTTTTATCAAAAATATATTCAACGACAATCTGCACTAACATATAATGGGACGGTATAGACTCCCGCAAGGCGGTGAGACAATATCTCGACAAAGTGATTATCTCACGAGAACGCTGTCATGAATTGATATAAACGATAATTCGGGTGCCATTTCGATAAATAAGCACATCCGACCTTTTATGTTTAGAAGTTATTTTTAAGTTATTAAAATACAATGGAAATTTGACAAAGTAATATCAGAAAAGCCAGAAGTTTATATATTTTCGTCAATACATGTTGGGCGGCGGAAAACGATATCGCATTTACTATCCAAATGAGACAAAACAAAAACATACACACACACACATATACACAACTATAAGTATGTAATTAAAAAAGGCCTGTAATACAATTATGTAAGTACAAGTATGTAGTTAAGTATCAGATCGTGAGAATCATATTTTATGAGATACTTATAAGGTCAAATTTTTATACGTTTTCTAAATAAGTATTTTTATAAATAAGTACTTACAAGGTATGTTATATAAATTAGCTTTAACTCAAGATAACACATTATATTCAATAAGAATAATTATATAATAGTACATACGTATATTTATATTCATTGTTTATTTATTCACGTATACCCTTTTTGCGAAGGCAATAGATAAAAGGTAAACAAATCAAAAAAAGGTTGTTTTATTGAATAATGGCGTTACTGTATTAATTAAAAAAATAAAAATATTAATGGTTTAATGAAAGTAATTCGCTAATAGTACTATTATATTATAGAACGATGTCTATAAAACTTATGTAATCCATTCAAATTTACTATAATATTATGTTATTATAGAATTAGAGGCCAGTCGTGGCGCAGCGGCACGAGGTTGTGACTGTAAAACCGACTGGTTGTGGGCTCGATCCCACTCGAGGAAATGAAGGTTAAGCGCGGCGTCGAGTTCTGTCACTCAACACGCAATGCCTCCAGAATTCGGCAGAAAGTGGGGAACAGAGTGTCTTAACACTAGGTTCCCTCTGCCAATCCTGCAGTTTGCGGGATACAGTGTGAAGCTGATTTTCTTTTATATAAAGATTCTACCTGTAAAACTGGTTACAGGATGAATAGACACAAATCTCGAAAAAAGTTTTAGATTCTAATACTATTTGATTCCTCTGTTGTTAAATATATTTTTTTAAACTGGAAGACTCAAAGTAAAGTTAAGCAAAGAAAAAAAAATGTATTTCACGATCGAACGTCGTCGGTAAAATTGCAATAAATTCTACTACAGGAAAATTGTAAAATTTTTAATGTTATAAACGTTGTTCAGTAACAAAAACAGCCTTTACTATTCTGTGATTAATTAGGATCATATTATAAATATTAGTTAATATAATTATGATTTAAATTTATGGATATAAATGAAATTATATTTTCAAATTTTATAAAATTTCATATACAATATGCAATTTTATAAAAATTCATGCAAAAAGAAACGAATACAATAATAAAAAAATATAGATTGCTCTCATATTTAAAACAAATGTGATATTATCTTAATGCTCAATTTTCGAGACATTGCGTGGTAAGTGGCGGAACTCAACACTGCTGTTGATCTACTAGAGCGAGGAACTGAGAATAAATTAAATATAAACATTCCCCAGATTGGGGATTGAACTCGCAAACATCGCGGTAACATCAGAACAGACGCTGTCTCACTGCTCACTGCACCAAGATAATCTATATATATAAAAGGACTTGTGCTGACTGACTGAGGTAAGACGCACGCAGAGCCGTAACCGCTGATGATAGGAACGTGAAATTAGGGCAGATGTTTATTTTCATATTCTGGACATCCACTAAGAAGGGAATTTGAAAAATTTTAACCCTAAAGAGATGAAATAGGGGTTGAAAGTTTGTAGGGGTAAAAAAATTATCTGTACCGATTTTTATAAAATTTGGAATTCAGACTTTTAAAAATAATTCATTGAACACGTGTTTCATGGTTTTTAAGAATTCACCCTCTAAGGGTTCATATAAGGGGTTGAAAGTTTATATGGAAAAATCTTTAAATTGTCACCGATTTTTATAAAAATTTAAATTCAGACTGTTAAAAATATTTTATTGAACACGTATTTCGTGTTTTTTTTAGAATTCACTCCTAATAAGCGGGCGAAGCCGCGCGCGCCCTCTAGTCTAATATTAAATGGAATATTTCTGTAAATTTACCTTATAATTCTCCTTTTTCAGTTTAAATTATAAGAAAGAATTAGCCTAGATCAACCTTAGTCACGAGATAGGTTGTTTAATCACGAACTTTCCATTTCATCGCAAATTCATTATAAGTTGGATTATTATGTTATAGGGTCTATTAAGCATGACATAAATCCTTAATTCTGTTAAAATTTCCTCAAAATATTTAGGTATTTTTTAAAGAAACTATAGACGAACATTTATTGAGTTCAGACGATTTCTAACATTTCAAAAAATATTATAAAATATAATATAATTAACAAACAATAGGCGTTTCTCATAAAAAGAAACAATTAACTTCCATACAAAAGATATTATAATTTTTAAATTATAAAAAGCTGAATGTGAAGAATTTGAATTAAACAAAAAGTTAAATTATTTTCATGAAGTATCTACGTCATTATAATTTAGTACTTTTTTTAATTCTTTAAAATATAAACTTAGGTATAGAAACATGTATTTACATTTAAAAATCACTAAAAATGAAGTGGCTTTAGTAATATTTTAAAATAATATGGCCTAATCTAGTCAGTGTTAGGAAAATATGTATTTGTTCTAAAAAAAAATTAAGCAGATCGTGGCGACAGGTGCACAAGCGCGCAAATATCGATAGGTTGTACGTTCAATTCCCACTCGAGGAACTAACTTCCGTACCTGGGTGTGGGTTAAAGTGAAGCTTTAAAAAAATAATATTAAATGTGAATATCAAGAAGTGGAGTGCCGTCTTAAGTCATGTCGAGATCGTTGGGCACACAAATTCTGTTTTTAAAATAAAATAAAATATAACAGATCGTTTAGTTATGAGAGTAAAGAAATGAAATTATAAATAATTAATTCCCCGAAGTGGGGAACCGAACCAGCCATAAGCGACGTGTCACGTTTACAGTCAAACGTTGTGCCACTGCGCCACGACGGCCTCACATTTTAAGCAATGACAGCTCAAATATGTCGTAATGTTTTTTGTCCACAAAATGATTTAAAATATTAAAATTAGATAAAATTATTGATTATTCATTTTGGTTCAGCTATTATTATTAATATGCATTATTGACGTGTTATCTTGAACAAAAAAACCAATTTCAGTCAGTTGTCGACCCTAAACTTATATAAGAAAGAAAGATTTTGATAAAAAACATATCAACTGATAAGCTATATTTAGGACACTGATAAATATCATTGAATTACATCAAAATCTAAATTACTAACCTAATTGAAAGTCAAAGATAATTATAAAGCAAGTCATGCGCACAAGCGTGCGGCTTTTAACGCGGCACGTTGTGGGTTTAATTCCCATTCGAGGAAATATTTTCATCTCACGGCTCTGGTAACGATGCAAAAGCGTGGCGTTGAATTCCGTCACTCAACACGCAATGCCTTCAGACTTCAGCGGAAAATGGGGGACGGAGTTTCTTAACATTAGGTTCCCAGTTTCTCTCTGCCTACCATGCTATGAAGAACACATGAAGTGTAGCTTAAAAAAAATATTATGTATGTCCTAAAACGTTGTCTACATGTTGTCTGTCTGTTTAATTTAGAAATATTTGTACCGTTCACTGAAAATTTTACGAGATTCTAGTTACATAAAATTAACCTACCCCTTTAATCTAGATACAAAAATAAATTTAAAAATAAACAAAAAAAAAAATACGAGCATTTTAAAATAAAAGTGTTTTTTTTTTTTTTTAGCTTCACGCTGTATCCCACACACAGCAGGGTAGGCAGAGGGAACCTAGTGTTAAGACACTCTGTTCCCCACTTTCTGCCGAATTCTGGCAGAACTCAACGCCGCGCTTAACCTCGACACCAGAGCGAAGAAATGGAAATATAAATTTAAGTAAATATTTCATCTCCTCGAGTGGGATTCGAACCCACAACCAGTCGGTTTTGCAGTCACACCTCGTGCCGCTGCGCCACGACCGGCCTCAAAGTGTTTATAAAAAATTTAATTATTATTTTAAAAAAATACTTATGTAAATATATACGTATATAACTTTGAGTCCACAACACTAGTACAATAATCAAAATTACTAAGTTGCGTTCCGTATTTTACGTATAAAACTTAGTAATTTAGAATATAGAAAAATAGAAAGACAATATGGTTGCCATATAATAACGCCAGCACTCTTTAATAAAGTGGTACATAGCGAGCGCAGTGGTATTTCCCGATAACACTCCCTGAATGTGGGGAAGGGGGATGGTGATTCTCACTTCATTTCGAATTCCATTGCTTCCCGGGTTTTATTGAGACGCTCCCACGTTTAAGCCATAATTAAATTCTTTGATTATTGAACTTTGATAATTTTTTATCATTTGTATGATAAATTTATATTTGACCACATACAGCTATTCTTACATAACTTTCATGTACAGACGGCGGAAATAAGAGATTTTGTCAATCTTTTATTGGGAGTATTTATCAATGTAATAGAACGCAAAAATGTTTTTTTTGTCTGTCGTTGGTTTGTATGTTTCTCTGTGCCTTTACACATCATCTCAGAAGAGACTTAACTGATTTAAATACACTTTTCACTGTTTTAGGTTGACAAATTTCCCTCAACGTCTAGTGTTTGTTTTATTTCAACCTGTTCATAAATAAAAAAGTTATGTGTTTATTTATTTCAATAAACAAAAAGAAAAGTGTTGAGTGATGGAACATCGCTTTTTTCGTTATCACTCGCACCCTTGAGGCCAGTCGTGGCGCAGCGGCACGAAGTGTGACTGTAAAACCGACTGGTTGTGGGTTCAATCCCCACTCGAGGAGATGAAATATTTACTTAAATTTATATTTCCATTTCTTCGCTCTGGTGTCGAGGTTAAGCGCGGTTCTACCACTCAACACGCAATGCCTCCAGAATTCGGCAGAAAGTGGGGAACACAGTGTCTTAACACTAGGTTCCCTCCGCCTACCCTGTTGTGTGCAGCGTGAAGCTGATTTAATTTTTTTTTACTCGCACCCTTGTGCTCCTACACCACAACTGAACTTCCTCATCTCTTGTTGTAAATGTGAGAAAAAAATATTTAACTAAAAAAACTAAGTATGCTTCAACAAACTATAAAGATTATGTAACTAATATTTATGATGGCCATGAATAAAAATACTATAACATCAATATTTTAATTTTAATATTTTAATATTAGTAATTATACTAATAGCTACTATGAAAATAATGATATTGAATATTAATAATGTAGTATTAATTTTACATAGTTGTGTTCATATAATTAAAAAATATTTTACTATATGTTTTGCTAAAAATATTATATTTTATATTTGAAAACTAATGCTGTTTTTATGTACATAAGTAGCATCTATATTTTCAAGTTGATAAAGTAATTTTCGATATATAAGTCAGTTGAAGGAACTAACTGTTATTACTGATTAACTGATTGTAATTGTAACTTATTGTATGAAATTTATTAAAATGATTATTAACAAATTTTATATTCTGCAATATAGCTAAGATTTGCAACAGTTAGCACAATAAATGAATCCAAAAGAAATAATATTTAGATTTATACTATAAGTTGTTTAACTCAACATAATACCATAAATTATTACAATTTAGGGTAAAAAAGAAATATTTCCAATACTACTGTTTAATAACACATATATGTATACATATATAAAAAGAGACAAAATTTATGCAACAGTTTAACTATACCCATTATTCCATTCATAACAAGGTAGGTGAGTGAACTTAGGAACCTAATGTTAAGACACTCGGTTCCCATTATGACACTTCCATTCCTCACTTTCTACTGAATTCTGGAGGCATTGCATATTGAGCGGTGGAACTCATAACCATGCTTAGCTAGAGTTTGATTGAAGAATCTATTCATGTCAGACCACAAAATTATTTAGTTTTCATGTAGTTAATCAAATAGGTTTGTCCCTCAACTATTTTATAATAAGGCACATTTCATACAATTTTAAATGATTAATTATATTTTAATTATCTTGAGTTTTTTTAGTACAAATAAATTTTATTTACATAATATAATATTTTCTTGAAGCTTTAGATGAATGATATAAAATGTAAAACTATGTCTTTTACAGACAGTAGTTGAGATATTTATATGTTTTTGCTTCATGCTTTATCCTATCCTAAGATCAAATTTAAAAATCAACAATACTGTAACAAAAATAATTGTTAAGTAATAATAATTAAGTAAAAATAATATATTCAAGCTTTTTAAAGTTCAAAACTAACCATAGCATGACCACCAATTAACTTTAGATAAACATAATGATGATTATTATAAATATCTTTATCTAATATCTGTACTTAATATAACGTAAAAATTCAAGTGTGTTAAAAATGCTTTATCATCCTAAGGATGACATTTTTTTTACAATCATATGTAAATATAATAAAAAAAGAATAAGTTAAAAATTTACTTTCAATAATTTTCTAATTTTATTTAACGCAAGAAAAATGCTAGAAATGCAAATAATGATCCAATTTCGACAACAATCTAGTTTGCTTTAATTTTATACATAATCAGTGTATGTTTATCCTAATAATACTTGAAAGTAACATAAATTTGTACATTAAAAATATATGTAAAACGTAACAAATAAATGTGTGAAGAACTTAATTGATTCTCGATAAATAATATAATCTTTTCACCAATTTAGGGGGAATGACGCGTGTAACTTAATAGTTAGTACTTACCTCATCCAAAAAATTGCTGACATCGTATACTGAATTATCAATAATAATAAAAGCGTCGTCGCGTGAATTGTGGCTTTTCAACTCTTCCCTGGTGAATAGTTTCATTTTTTCGCTCATATTTTAATATATTTAATTACTTTTATTATGACTACGCTACGTTCGCGGTGATGTACGCACAAACTCCAAATGATCTCTAAGTGTCAAAATGTCAAATGCGATGAATTGCGTCGAGAAACCGCTTTTGAATATAATTTATTATTTTTTCTTAACTGGCAATAATATGAAAACAATAAAAGAATACTCGAAAAAATAAAAAAAGAAAATACAATCAATTGATTAATAACAAAAAAATAATAATAAAAAACAGAACTATGAAGTTCTAAGCCTTACAAATTTTAAAGATATCAGTTTACGTAATTCAAGCTGACCTATTATTCCGAATAATAGTTTGTGATGCTTGTATTGTAATACCAATTTGTCATTGTTCGATTTATTTTTAACTATTAACTACATAAATCCTTTTAAAGAACTAAATATTTGTAACTTTAAACCATAATTATGGAATTCAGAGTTAATAAAAATAAGGGACAGAGAAAACGTCTTTATTTTATTATGAATATTAAAATGCAGCACTAAGTTCGATACAATATGTAGAAGCTATAATCATTTTGAAATAATTATTTTTGTTAAGAAATCATCATCATTGGGCAGAAATAACTATGAATGTTCGTTGTATGTTGTTGAAATGTGCTGATTTTTGAAAGAGATGAAGAAAGATCGGAATGCAAGATCAGTTTTTTTTTTAAAAGACAATGCAAACGAGTGTACGGGTCACCTGGTGGAAAGGGATCACCGCCGCCCACCCCGTGTAACACCATAGAAGTTACAGGTGCGTTATCGGCCTTTAAGGTGGAAATAGACGCGCTTTTTGAAGGTACCCAGTTCGTATCGACCTGGAAACAGTGCCGCGGGTAGGCCATTCCACAGTTCCGTGGCGCGTGGAAGGAAGTTCCTATGAAACTCCACAGTAGTGGATTGCCACGTATCCAGTGTGAATGATATTTTAGCTTATGGCGTACTGTGCGGTTAGAAAATTCGGCGGCAGGTAACAGGTCAAACAGTTCTCCCGAACACTCCCCATGATAAATGCGGTAGAAAACGCACAGCGAGGATACATATCTACGCAAAGCCAATGTGTCAAGCCCTGCACAGATCATTGGGTTCCCAACGATTCCAACGGCTCTACGTTGTATGCTATCAAATGGGTCAAGCTGTCACTGGGGTGCACCTGCGCAGAGATGAGAACAGTACTCCATATGAGGGCGAACCTTGGCACTATACAGGGCCATCGGTGTTTTGGCGTGAAGTACTGTCTCCCTCTGTTGATGACCACCAGTTTTTTTGAAGCTAACTTGCTTCCAGAAGATCGCGATACTGGCAGTCACACAAAATGCTAAGACACAATGAGCTAATGCTGGGTGGGGTTGTAAAGGGAGTATTTTGGAAGACGTGGCAGCTAAACGTGGATATTACAGAAGAAGAATGAAAGGAAGATGAATAGCGTGAAGATACAATCTCTTTGTAGAATATACGGAGTCAGCTTAGCTGATCGAATCCGCAATGAAGAGATACACAGGAAGGCAGGTACTAACGAGGATATCACAGTGAGAATGAAGAAAAACGTGCTTGGCTGGAAGGTCACGTAAAAAGCATGAGGCATAACCAGAAGAAGGCATGTATGAACAGGTTGATGACAGTGGACAAGGCGAAAGAGGTATGTAGAGCCTGTAGCGTTTGGTGCTCCATTATCTCTGACTACCGTGCTAGGGATAAAGCATGAAGTTAAGTATGAAAATATTTACTTTTATGATACATATATTGGAATAGTACAAAAATATCAACAATAAACTACTAGTAAAATCCAATTATTGTAAAATGAAACATTCTGCAACTAAGATTTATAAAACTTATTTATTATTTTTTTGTATTAAATAACAGCAAATACCAATGACATGCATTTTATGGAACTAATATTATTGTAAATCTATTTATTTCCTATTTCTACCTACAAATTTAAGTGTTTAATTAAACTCTAATAGTAGTTGCTTCCTGTATCTCCTTCTGTTTGTGAGTACCATCACAAAATGGCCTATTTTTTGTTTGTTTACAGTTACATAGCCAATATTCCTTTGTTTTTTCAACTTGGAATCTGATGGGTCTGTAAATAAAACAAAAGGACAATTTAGATGATCAATGTTCAATCTACATTTAGTAAAACAAATTATTTTTATCTCACAACAAAGCTTGGCATTGAGTTATATCACTCAACATCTTGAATCAAGGTGGAAAGTGGGGAAAAAGAGAAAATTGATACTAGGTTCTCACTGCCTTCTTATATAATTAAAGAAAGTCAAGATGGTTTGATGCTATCATGACACAGTATCACATATATGACTGTTTATGGGTTCACCTGAATCAAAAACAAAATAGCACCATATCTCTTTGCCTACCCTTCCTTATGTACAAGGCTTGAAGAGCAAATGGAAAAGTTTTTTAAAACAATGTATGCCTTTTTTAGAAAGAGTAAGAGTAAATTACAAGTAAACATAGTTTCACCTCTGTGTAATCTTCAAATATACATCCCTATGTGTACCATCGCACAATGGTTGTGACTTAGAACGGCCGCAAAGACACCAGCTATATGTTTTGCCTGCTGTAAGTTCCACTTTAAATGGCTTTCTATCATATACAATGCCATTACTGGTTTGTTCATTGGCCGAATATACATTATTTAGAGGATTCTTGGGTATCTCCGGTTTAGGTGCTTTTGTCACATACCTTGCCTGAAACTAATAATGTATTTATTAAATCTAAATCTTTGTTAAACTAACATTGTTTTCAATTTTTTAAGGTTATGATTTGAACTGCTTATACTGTTTTGATTTATATTCTCAGAAATTATAACTTATAGCTATAATATATCTCACTTACTGATTTCATGCAGTAATTAAGTGTAGAGTATTTTACTTGTCTGGAGAGCATTGTGAATATGTTTAACTTTATTGTAATAAAATACTGCAGCGTATAACTATAATTGTAATAGATGTATATTGTAATGTTAATTACAATGACTAATTCTAATAAATAAAAACACAAGTAATATTACTAAAATATAGGAGAACAAGTCGCATGCAAAATCAGGTCACACAACCAAATAATTCTAAATCTAAAACGTCATAAATGACATTTTTTAACTGATAATGTCAACTACAGCTGATTGCCACAGATTAAATTTAAATATAATACAAAGAAAGCGAAATAGCACGAGTTCAGCCCGCGAGTAGAGAAAGTAGAAAGTGGCTGCGAGTTGTCCATGACAGTGACGTCAACGTTGTTGTCCTACCTATTCACTTTTAAGTTTATTTTGCTTATTTCAAACACTTTTATTTCGCAAACCCCTTTGTTTTTTATTTAATTTTAGTTTTAACATCATGAAACTGTGCTAGATTATTATTCAAGTTATGTCCAGAATAAGAGTAATAGAGGCTAAAGTGCAAAAAATACAAAAAGATACTATACAGAATTTGGAAACACGCAGAAACAAGGGCAATGAAGTCAACAAAAAGAAAAACGATGACTCAATATGTTATAAAGACGACGTGGAAAGTAGGTGAAAAATTATTAACTTAATAGTTCAGTTTCATGACAATTTGCCTTTGAAGGTTAGTTTTGAACATTTATTTCTGCAATGCAATTTTTATTTTACAGAGCAACAAATCAATGAATTATTGCACAAATTACCAAAATTGGACAAAATTTTCGACGTTCATCGAAAGATAGGTGAAGGCACATTCAGTTCAGTTTATTTAGGGTCATTGAAACAACACGCGGGACTTAAAGAACCCGAAAAACCTTGGTTCGCAATAAAACATTTGGTACCTACAGCACATCCTGCACGAATAGAGCATGAACTGAGATGTCTTCAAGAGATGGGGTAAGTATGTCAAGTGGTGACATGCAAGATCTCTTATATTATGTTGAATACCTGTTATTTATTTATAAAGAAAAAAGTGTATTGGTATTCCAATATATTATTGACGGTTCTCAATTAGTCTACCATATAAAAATATTTATTGTTGTTTGATTACAGAGGAAAGCACAATGTGATAGGAGTGGAGCTGTGTCTACGACATCTTGACACCATTGTGTTTGTGATGCCTTATATACCCCATAGGAAATTTTCAGTAAGTAGTAGTGTAAGGTTTAATTACAATGAATTGTAAATACAATTATTGAATATAGTTTAAATTTTTTTAATGTTCTGAATACTAAAATGAAAATGTAAATTGTCTTATAATTTTAATATTCTTAACTAAGTTAATTTTTCAATTATAACACATATTTCAAAGTATATAAATATTATTCACATACTAATGAAAACATATAGAGGCATAAAGATTTGAATCTTGTGGGACATAAACTTGAGAGCTCTCCCAATGTTCTAGGCAATGTAGCTCTAATTAACCTATATATTCGTTCAAACTAGAAAAAACGGCTATGAAACTCTTGTATGCTAGCTAAAATATAACTTTTATTATAAGCATTTCTTTAGGAATATTTTTACAAATTTCTGCTACCCAAAGATCATTCCCCCTAAAATAGTAATTTAAACATGTATTTTTTTTAATATCACTAAAAAAATTCTTTCTGCAAAATTAATTAAAAATTATTAAATATAATGACATTAAAATTATAAATTTGACCATATTTTATTACTTGCAAATTATAATCAATACTATATTATCATGTTACAAGCAATGATTTGCTCAATTTCAAAAATATTTTATCATCATATCATTTATATTTATAACTAGCGACCCGCTCGCGGCTTCGCCCGCTTTAACTACTGAATTATTCATGTAATGTACCTATGTTTGCAAAACACTTAAGATTACTAATGTGAAAATTATTTAAACCTTAATGCAACCCGCATTTTCGTAGTTCCAATAAGGATGTTCCAATTGTTTAAAAAACACACACTTAAGCAAATGACACAAACAAAAGAAAACTTTAACGAAAGAAATTATAAACAACAGCAACTACCTACTATTCTCTTACCCAAAAATACTTAAACGAAAGATGTAACCAACTATGTGGCGTTGAAATACATTATTATTATTGGATAACTCCAAAATACGTGCAATCGCTTCTAAATTAACTTTGCCATAGAGCCAGGCGCAGAATTGAAGCATTCTCTCGTCCATCTCCGCAGTAGCTCCGAACGACATCTGGATACGTCTGACCTCGGGCGGCCGGGTATGCCACGGAGTGCTGCTCCTTAGGTGCAGGTGATACATTGGCGCAGCGGAATGCGTTGGACGCGAGACGACCAATGTGTACCTCTAGGCTTTCTATTTTTATGTTGCGATGATGCGTGGTGTTCCTCACTTAGTATGGCGCCTGCGTCACAACGGAGGATGAGGTTCTAGATCACCTGCAGGATTTCTCGTTGAGTGATACTCTCTAGGGCGTTGTGATGTCATCAGTGTATCAGTGCGTAGAGAGCAGGTGATAAAATGCTGCCCTGGGGAACAACGGCAGCGATCGAGTCGCTGCTAGACCTCGAACTCTCAACTCTCACGCAAAATGTCCTGTCACTGAGGCAGGGAGGCAAAGACATGCGCGACGTGCTGGGGGGTGCCGGCTCTGAGCACTTAATGAAGTAGGCCCGGGTGCCAACGCGGTCGAATACGCGCGCTACGTCGAAGAAGACTACTATTGCACTCTCCTTTCGGTTGATCGCTGTTGCGGCGTAGTATAATCAGAGTGGTATACCCGCTTGCCAAACTGTTCGCTTCGTGGGTGGATGTGCGACTGGAGAAGTGAGAGGAATAACTTCTCAAACAGCTTGGCGACCGCGCTAAGGAGGATAGATCGGTATCCCTCAGGCTGCGGGCACTTCCCAGCCTTGGACAACATGATGACCAGGCCTTCCTTCCATGCCCGGGGAAAAGAAGCCAGGCGGGTGCGGCGAATCCATTTTTATAAGCAAAAGGTTGCGGGGCGCGGGAGGACGTATGGTAGGCGGCGAGCCGTTACACAGCAAGAATTTTTTAGTACCGTCATTTTAAATCTATGCTACTTATCTTCTAAAGTACTTATTGAAATGAACACAACATTTTAATCTATATTAAATGGCCAAAAGGTAACTAATATACTTATATATATACTGAAAGTAAGGGTTAAAGATGAGTCGATATAGCTTTTCTCTAAAACTATTTGTAATTTCGAAATATTGTAAAAAGCAAAATTTATCTTTGTTTAACGTAGAAAATTAATAACTTATTTAAAAGGGTAAAAATTAATATCATTATTGACACACATTCCTCTCAATAAGTAAATATATTTAAATTACTATCTAATTTCCGTCTCATATACGCTTTCATTACTAAGATTTAAACGATTTTTATTTGCATTTCTTGTTCTCTGACCTATATTTGAACGACTTTGTCGTGGTATAATTAAATTAAAAACATTTCCTATGTTTAAAAGGTAAAGAAAATAATAAAAGAACAGAAGAAGAGTAAACAAAAGAAGCAACAGGATACTTAAACGCAAGAAATGATAAACAAAAGCCTACCTACTGTTCTCTTAAACTAAAACACTTAAACGGAAGAAATTATGAACAAAAGACTACCTACTATTCTATTAATCAAAATAGACGAAACTAAATATATTAAACTCCAATTATCCAATACGTACAATCGCATCTACATCTACTTTTCTACAGTACAGACGCAGGCGGGCGCGGCGGACGCGCTTCTATAAGCAAAGCGTCGCGGGGCGCGGGGAGACGCATGGCGTGTGGCGAGCCGTTTCAAAGCAAGGATTTTTTGATATTGTAACAACTTCTAAAGTACTAATTAAAATGAAAAACAGTAAAAGACAGTTTTGATCTACATTAAATGGCCAACGTAACTAATATACTTATTTATATGCTGAGAGTAAGGTAATAAATAAAACTTGCGCCAAAACTGCGGTTTATAGCCGGCGTGATGTGTCAACAATTAAATGCGTTTTTCTCTAAAACTATTCGTAATTTCAAATTAGTGTAAAGAGCAAATTTTATCTTCGTTTAACGTAGAAAATTAATAAAGTATTTAAAAGGATAAGGATTGATACCATTATGGACAAACATCCCTCAAAATAAATAATATATTCAAATTACTATTTTTAGACAGAAATATGCTCACTGTATATTATCCTTAGAAGATACGAATATGCTGTCGCTGACTTTTTTGTAGATCTTATTAAGAGGAATAATACTCTAGTACATTGTTTTCATGTAGGACTTACCATTAAAGCAGCGCATGCGTGAAAGTGTCTGAACGGGTAGGACTTTATACACATTTATCATGTTTATGTCAAATTACAATAAAATATACATATAATAAACCATATATAATCCTTCCCTGAGAAATACTCTACATAATGGTGAAAACCGCATCAAAATCCGTTGGGTGGTTTAGAAGAAGATCGCGTAGAAAGGCCAGACAGAGAAAAAAATCGTTCTTATTTTATAAGATATAGAGATATGTCCTAGTATCTATTTTTATGTATTATTATTTAAATATTTTATATACAAATTTCTTAATACAGGCATGCACATATTTATGTGTAAATTAATTTTAAAATTACCATTTTTCAAATGCATGATTTGTATATTTATATATTTTTTTCATTTTTATGTAACTGCCTCATATAATAGGAGCGACATTAAAGAAATGATACACTCTTTTTTTTGCTTGACTCCATTATAATGTTGTTTATATTTAATTAATTACTTATATTAATTTTATCAAACTGAAGATTAGTGCACTCATATCTTTAAGTACTGGATCAAATTGTAAAAAAAAGTTTAAATTGGATTGTCCATCTACCTAGGAATCATACCATAACAGCCCACTGTTCCTGCTGCCACACTCAGAATATGTTATATTGTTGGCTTAGAGTATTAACATGTTAAGTGTTTTCGTTATGTACGTTTATGTATACAGGGTGGAAGAGGCAGCGCTCCATTTACGGAAACAGCATATAGGGTAAAATATTTCAAACCTATACCTAAAGAAATTAATCAAGATGCCTCAACAGTTTGGACGTAGGATTTTTTTTTCATTTCACGATTTTTATCCATACCTGTATTTCGTGTGAAGCGATTACGTATAGATCCCAATAACATAAACACTTACTACTACAAAAATACTACTAAAGGTTAAACAACTTTGAACTTTATCGCCAATACATACGACTCGATTTCGAAATTAGGCGTGTGCGGTGGTGTTCCTTTGATAGGTTTATGTGTGCGTGCGTCCTCCTTACAAATGGCGTTTTGTTTTAAAATGACAATTTTATTATTTATTTTGTTTGGAAAAAAAACTTTTTCATTTTTGGGAATTTATTTTTTTCTGAATTATATTAGGCTTTTATAGAGTAGTTAAAACTGTGGTTTCATTTAATGTGGTGCTGACACTTCCACCCTGTATAATATTCGATTTTGTATATGTACAAAAAATAATATGAAATTAGTAGAGAATACCAATAAATTTTCGAAATTGTAAAAACAATCTTATAATATATATATAGTTATTGTTCTTTTTTAACGATTTTTGTCTCCTGATAATTCTCTTAATCGGCTGTTAGCAGGCTTGCACTAATCCAATGATGTCCAACTCAAAGTAATTTCCATTTGGTTAAAGATATGATATAAATGAGTATAGTAGAATGAGGAGTGTTCTAAATGTTTCAGGAATATGTAGGTGACATGGACGCGGAGGAGGTTCGTCAGTACATGCGGGCGCTGATGGTGGCTCTCAAACATGTCCACTCTTTTGGTGTAATACATAGGGATGTCAAGCCTAGTAACTTTTTATATGACAGGGATAATAAAAGGTTAGTTGTTTGATTGATTATATCGTTTATTATGTAGATTTTTTTAAATAATTTACATTATATTTTGAATAAGATAAACTATGTATTTCATTTTCTAAAATACAATCAGTTGGTGATATTTTTTATGCGTTATTATTATGCATTTAGTTTACAAATAAGATGTCATATAATTTGGCCATTCGTGGCGCAGGGGCACAAAGTGTGACTGTAAACAGCAATGGTTGCAAGTTTGATCCCCACACAATGTGTTCCACTCACACACACAGTGTCTTTAGAATTCGGTGGAAAGTGAGGAACGAAGCATTTTAACACTATGTTCCCTCTGCTTACCACACTGTATGCGAGATACTGTGTGAAGCTGTTTTTTTTTTAACAATTAAGCTTATTTTAAAGTAAAATTACTAAACTTCAAAGTCAATGTAACTAATTAAAAAGGTAAAATTCTTTGAAAATATTATACAAGTATTTGTTTTTGATAAATATCATAATGGATATTTTTTTTGTATCTGATCTAGAATTTTTGTTACTGTTGTTATTCATCAGACTACTTTTTGGCTTTTTCCGACTTACTCTTACATTAATACAAATTTATATATAAAATTAAATTAAATCAGCTTCACGCTGTATCCCGCACACAGTAGGGAAGGCAGAGGGAACTTAGTGTTGAGACAATCCGTTCCCCACTTTCTGCCGAATTCTGTAGGCATTGCGTATTGAGTGGCAGAACTCAACGCCGCGCTTAACCTCAACACCAGAGCGAAGAAATCCATACCTCCATACCTATATTATAAATTCGAAAGTAACTCTGTCTGTCTGTCTGTCTGTTACGCAATCAGGACCAAACCGCTAATTCAATTGTGATAAAATACTCATAAAGAGATACTTGAGGGTCTTCGGATGAACATAGGCTACTTTTTTTTCATATTTGTAATATTGTCGATATATACTAATATATTAAAATATTTTTTAGTTTGACAGGCAATTTATTCTGCCATCTTAATAACAACCGACCGTTGCTAAGCAACAGTTTGCAAAATTTATTTGTTGTTATAAGAAAACGTCACCCAAAATGAGCTTGCTTAACGCAAACATGTCGTGCGCTGACTCAACCTTATAAGATACATAAAAACAATGTTTAATATAAATATGGTTCTTTAAATAATGACAATTTAAAAAAGTCCGCGATTGTATATGTTTATCTCTAAAGGTTGAGCAAAAGTAACCATTTTAATTAATTTACTTTATATTTATCGGGTTTTTGTTGTACGTATTTTCTATAATTTGATATTCATCCTTATGAAAATTTATATAATAGTCACTTTTAGCATTTCATCTAGATTAAAATTATAGTTTACTGTATAACATTCTAATAAATAATTAAGGATCACTGATTCAAAACGATCTAGCCTTCGGGCGCCATAGTATGACCGACGCGAACGGGTAATTTTCATACATTTTCGAACTACTGTTAATTTTTATGTAATTATTTGATGTTTATAATTAATTTATACTTTTCTTCGCTTATTCGAGCAGTAGATTAGTTAGATTTTCATAAATTTCTTGGTGTGGTGTAAGTTGCGGCTCTGCGCGGCATCGGCATAATATTATTTAAGTATTTATTATTTAAGGAAAGAATTGTTGGTTATTTCATCTCGGTTGGATGGTTATCTATACCGTTGTTATACACTTAATAAATTATAGTTTTAGTTTCTTGGGATTTTATTTGATATTGCTCACAAAACTTATAATATTTAAATGTAGAAAGGACTTTAGTTATTTAATATAGTATCTATGTACGCGCGCAAGGAAAACGTGTAAATAGATTTTTCCCGGGTAAATGAGTAAAATCGATCACTGAAAGTCCAATAAAAATCAGTTCAGTTATTCTGGACATTAGCTCGGGGAAATAGAAAGACAGACAGAGACAAAAAATATAATATTTTTTATTGTATTTGAGTATTATGTAAATAACCACCTGCACTTGCAAAAACATAGCACAACACATTTAATTTTAATTCTTTTAAATATTTATTTTACTTTGATAGTACATATTAATAATGTATTAATAATGTATTTTGTTTAGTTTTTTTATTAATATTTTTGGGGTCACTAAACGCTGGACACAAAATGGTAGTATCATTGTGCGGGACGAGGACGGCTTAAAACACCATGTAACTACAATGACAGAGCTAAACTCCATTTTAAAGACTGCTGCAGATAATCCTGTGCCACCTTTGGTGTCATATTCCTCCACAAACATTAAATCATCTAAGTTAAATAATCCTAGGCCTAAAAGAATAATAAAAAAGTAATTGTTAATTTGTATTTCTCAAAACTTTATATGGTGAGCTATCTGCCTGTGCATTTTTTATACAAGTCTTATAATTTTACTACATATCATTTTAATTTTGCTTTCATCTATATTACCTGAGTATATATATAAATATATTTCTTTTTTTTTTTTAATACAAAAATTAGTACAAGTTTTATAAAATACATAAAGTATTTTATAAAACTTGTACTAATTTTTGTGTGCTTTTGAATGAAAACTTCTTTAATTGATTATTTATTTCACTTTATGCATGAAAACAATAATAATTGGTTCTATAAATCAACTCTTTACTACTTATATTTATGTATTTTATAAAACTTGTACTGATTTCTGTACCTGTGTTTTGTTTTTGAATATTTCTTTAATTAGTTAAGTACTTCACTTTGTGTATGATAACATGAATAATTGGTTCTATAAATCAACTCTTTACTACTTATTTACGTTACTATTATGCAATATAGTTATTTATTTAAGGTTGAATGTTCTGTTTTTAACATGATTAACACTTTCATATATGTTGACAGTGACAATTATGTATCATAATACAATGCTGCCATTATCTAAAACCTATTCAAATGTATTTTTAATAAGGCCTTATACTTATTTTTTTTTTTATATTCTTTTTTGGTAATAGTTTATTTTAATATTTTTTTTTCTAACTCTCTTTTTAATGTTTTTAATGGTGTTTATTTTTATTTATTTTACTGCTGTTGTTCGTATTGTATTTTTTTCTTCATTTACTGTTTTTTAAATCCATATAACTGGCAGGTCGAAAAGAATGAGCTGTGCTTTAAAACTACTTAATTATTTAGTTTAGGTGAGTTTTTTTTATTTTTTTTATATACATATATATATTTATATTTACTTTTTATATACATATATATATTTATATTTACTTTTTATATATATAAATAATATTATATTTTTATATAAATTACAATGTCGTCAATCAACGATATTTCAAATGATGTTTTTAACTCTTTGTCATCAAGCCAATCGTCCAGTAGTGACAGTTTTCACAGTACGTCTCTCTCCTCGCTAAATGTCACCCTTGATTCTCATTTCTCAACGTGTTTGAAAAATTTCAATGTCATTCATATCAACGCTCAAAGTATTCCGGCTCATTTTCCTGACATGCTTGCATCTTTCGAGTCCTGTAATATTCACGCAATCCTTGTCTCAGAATCATGGCTGAAGCCATGTTTACCGTCTTCTTGCTACTCATTACCAGGTTTTCAGTTGATTCGCAATGATCGCATTGGAAAGGGTGGGGGTGGAGTGGCGATCTACCTGCGATCTCATATTTCCTTTAGTATTGTTAGCTCGTCCATTCAACCTCCTCCTGCCGATTCAGCTGAACATCTGTTAATTGAGGTACTTATGTCTCATACGAGAATTCTCTTAGGTGTTTTTATAGCCCTTCTCCTCTTAATAACTACTTTATTTCTTTGGAAAACCTGTTAGAAGAAATGCTACCCTTATATAGCCACTCTATCCTAATGGGGGGTTTCAATACGTGCTTATTAAAAGATGATACTCGCAGTAAAAAACTTTTAGCGATTACAGAATCATGTAATTTGCACATACTTCCCCTTTCTGCTACTCACGTCTCCCCTGGCTGTAATCCCTCTCTACTTGACCTAATAATGGTTTCATCTACAGATTTCGTTTCAAAGCATGGACGGTGTCCTGCTGATGCTTTTTCCTTTCATGATCTTATCTATCTCTCTTATAATATTCGTCCTCCTAAAAATAAATCAAGAATACTTCTGCGTCGTAATTTTGGTGGTATGGATAGGAATCGCTTATGCGATGATGCAAATAGAATTGATTGGAGTCCAGTAGTACGTGCAGATGCAATAGACAGCAAGGTTGAAATTTTTAATTCTATGTTGGAGCAATTATATGACGTGCATGCTCCCGTCAAACCAATTAAAATGAAGCATTTACCTGCCCCTTGGATTACATCTGAAATTAGATCTTTGATGGAAAAAAAGAACAGAACAAAGCATAAATTTAAACTCAACGATAGTGATGCAAATAGGGAAAAATATATAAAAGCACGGAATCGCTGCAATACATCATGTAGAGATGCACAACGCCGCCATATCTATAATTCTGTCGAAAACGGCGACACTGCTAAAACTTGGAAGTTTCTAGAATCGCTGGGAGTGGGTAAATCATATCAATTAACTTCATCCAACATTGATGTTGATCTTCTTAATAAACATTTTACAGCATCTAATTTAATTGATACTGATTGTAAGAAGCAGACAATTAACGGTCTTTCATTAGAACCTACCTCTCACTCTCAACCGTTTTATTTCAGCTCTTTCACTGAATGTGATGTTAAAAGGAATATACAGTCCATATCATCGAATGCCGTTGGTTATGACTGCATTAGTCGTAATATGATTACTCCTATCCTTGATATCGTGTGTCCTATATTAGTCCATATTTTTAATTTTTCCATCTCTTGTGGCAAATTTCCAGAAATTTGGAAAAATGCCCAAGTTATTCCTCTGCCAAAAAATGGTAATCCAAAGTCTCCTTCAGATTTCCGTCCTATTTCTATTCTCCCATTCCTGTCCAAAATTTTTGAGAAACTTATCCACCATCAATTGAGCCATTATTTTAGTACAAACTCTCTCCTTAGTCCTTTTCAGTCTGGTTTTCGAATAGGTCATAGTACGACTACTGCTTTAGTTAAAGTTACTGACGATATTAGGTGGGGTATGGATAACAAGAAATGTACTATTTTAACGCTTTTAGATTTTAGTAACGCCTTTAATAACGTCCTTTAATGAGGCCGGCCGTGGCGCAGCGGCACGAGGTGTGACTGCAAAATCGACTGGTTGTGGGTTCGAATCCCACTCGAGGAGATGAAATATTTACTTAAATTTATATTTCCATTTCTTCGCTCTGGTGTAGAGGTTAAGCGCGGCGTTGAGTTCTGCCACTCAACACGCAATGCCTCCAGAATTCGGCAGAAAGTGGGGAACGGAGTGTCTTAACACTAGGTTCCCTCTGCCTACCCTGCTGTGTGCGGGAAACAGCGTGAAGCTAATTTAAATTTAATAACGTTGACCACGACATATTGTTAAGACTTTTGTATTCCTTTAACATATCTCCATCAGTGTTGGAATGGTTTCATAGTTATGAATGATCACGTATCTCAGTATCGTTCAAAGCTCAAGTGGCTCTCCATACGTTGTCGCCGGAATCTACGTTTTCTTACCTTCTTGTACTGTGTATTATTTAGTCCTACTGCCCCTTCTTACCTGAGGGATAAATTTGTTTTCATAGTTACCTCAAAGGGCGAAAGCAACGCATACGTATGGATGAGAAATTCTCATCGTGGTGTGATGTCCTCGCTGGGGTACCTCAAGGTGGCGTGCTATCTCCTTTACTCTTTTCAATTTTCATTAACTCAATTACTCGGAATATCTCTTCTCTCTATCATATGTATGCAGATGACATTCAAATTTACCGTCAATGTAACCTAGAAGATCTACCAGATGCAATTAGCGATGTCAATAACGATTTAGATGCAATTTATAAGTGGAGTCAGTCCTTCGGTATTAGCGTAAATCCTATTAAATCACAGGTGATTATTATTGGAAGTCCAGGTATTACACGTAGGATTGATTGGCCAAATGTACCATCTGTTACATACAATGGTGTTTGCATACCTTATTGCAATAATGTAAAAAATCTGGGTGTGTATATTGACCAAAACTTATCATGGTCGGTACATATTAGCCATATTAGCAAAAAACTTTCTTGGCTTTGAAATCATTGCGACGTTTGCGATCTGTTCTACCCATACCCACCAAAATTATGCTAGCAAATTCTCTGTTATTACCTATTCTTGATTATGCAGATGCAAGCTTCACCAATTTATCCGAGGACCAGCTTAACAAACTTGAGCGAATTCAAAATCTAGCTATACGATTCATATTTAGTCTCCGCAAATATGATCACGTATCTCAGTATCGTTCAAAGCTCAAGTGGCTCTCCATACGTTGTCGCCGGAATCTACGTTTTCTTACCTTCTTGTACTGTGTATTATTTAGTCCTACTGCCCCTTCTTACCTGAGGGATAAATTTGTTTTCATCAAGTCACCAGGGAATCAAGTTAGGCCATTGCGCAATCTAACGTTATGCATTCCCGTACATAAGACAAAAATATACGACCAGTCCTTTACAGTACAATGTATAAAACTGTGGAATAACTTACCTTTAAATATTCGGCAGGCGAAATCGTTGTTATCATTTAAAAAAGCTGTAAAATATCACTTTATGATAACATCTTAAATAGGTTATGTTGACATTGAGTATAATATAAAGTATGTATGTATATCTATTTGTGTGTATGTGTATGTATTAGTATGTATGTGTGTATAATTAATTGTCTTATATATTTAAATTTGTATTTTATTATAAATATATATGTATCAATTTATTGCTATATATAGTTAACTACATGTATATGTACATATATATAAAGATATATTTATTTATTTTTATTTTTCTGTTTGTATATTATACATATCTTTAATTTGCCACCTACCTACCTGCTTATAATTATGACAGTTTCTTTTCGCCCTAAAGGTTGTCTGGAAGAGATGGCTACTTAGCCATAAGACCGCCTTTTGTGCATTTTTCTTTTTTATGATATTTGATGTATATATCTTTTGTGGTGTACAAATAAAGTAATAATAATAATAATTAGTGATAATTAAAGACATTTCCTTAACAAAAAAAAAAAAAATAATAATATGATTACGTTTACTTATATTTTTTAAAATTTAAATTAGATATTTTCAAAAACAATTTCATATATATATCTAATAAGCATCCGTATAGTTCAAGCGGGCGAAGCCGCGTCCGGGTCCGCTAGTGGAAATATAAATTTAAATAAATATTTCATCTCCTCGAGTGGGGATCGAACCCACATCCAGTCGGTTTTACAGTCACACCTCGTGCCGCTGCGCCACGACTGGCCTCATATATGTTATATATGTTACTGGGCTTATATATGTTTGTCGATATTATTTTTTTACATATTATTTAACCAGGTACTTATTAGTGGACTTTGGTCTAGCACAGAGAGTGTGCGAAGAACCGGCGCCGCCGCCTGCCCACCTGACCACGCTACCCGCCAAGCGACCACGAGATGAGGTAGATAATACTTTGGTTTTTAATATTACTTGCTATAGTCTATTCATTTTGCCATAATACAAAATGTTAACAAAGAAATCCTGTTTCTAAAAGTTTGATGTAACTTTTTGATTTCTATTTAATTTGGTCCAAGTTTACTCATATTTTAAAATATGAAAAAATCAATATAATAAAAATATTGATTCAATGTAATAAAATAATCATAAAGCTACTTTACACTAAACAAACAAGAATCTTAATAAAAACAACAAAGTATAACAACAGAATCACATTTACAGTTTCACATTATATTAACAGGTTGACTGATAGCAAAAACGGTGGATATAATCTGACCGATGACAAACCACCACATTTTAATTTCCAATACCTATGCTCTATAATATATTATAGTACTTTATTTTTATAATATTAAAATACATCTCAAGTTTGAGAACAAGTTTACTTTTGGGTGTTTATACATGTCAAGTATTAACACAACAAGAACAAGTTCACTTTTGGGTGTTTCTACATGTCATTATTATTAAAATTTAGGAAAATAATTTATGAATTTTATGATACTGTAAAATGGCGTAAATAGAAACATTTTTAAATTTGAAATGTGATTTTTACAATGTACTTGGCTTTAAATATTAAAAAATATATATATTTTAATTATATATTTTTATTATTATTTAAATCTATAGTTTTTTTTAACTTCATATCCATCCATCAATCATGATCTATAAAATAACCTTTTTTATTAGTTTGCCTTTATCTCATGGCTCCGTGAATAGAGTATAGATACATTAATACAGTATTGATGATGCTGGAGGAATCACCTAAGAAGTATGGTTGGACGAGGCGAAAGGGGTGTGCCATAAAGTTGGGAAAAAGATGCGTGAAGTTAAAAATAAATTTTTCCTATTATACTTTTTATAACAATATAATTATAAAATGTTTTGGTAACATGTTGTTAAAACCTAAACTTTTTTAGTAGTAAATATTATGGCATAAACAGTTTTCTCTCTTTATTTTTGCTAATACACAATTTAAATAAAAACTTTGTTTCTGCTTAAAAATAAAATTTAATAAAAACTTTATAATTTTCCAGGAGGACAGTTCCCCAGGCGCTAAACGCGTGGCTCTAGATCTGTCCCTGGGCGCGCGAGCCCCCGTTCCCGCGCCCTCGCCGCTCGCCGTGACGTCACGCGCGGTGACGTCGAACGCCGCGTACACGCCGCGCCGCCCACACAAAGTGCAGATACCTAGACAGAATGTTCCTAAGGTATAATATTTGCACAAGTTAAGACATGAGATTTAATACTTTTTTACAAAACAATAATTTGAACAACATAATGATTTGAACCCACGTCTGTTGGAAACCGTCAGAGCGCTCTTACCACTAAACCATATGCTCTCATCAAGCTATATCAACATTCTTATATGTTAGCAAGCAATTTATGTATGTTTTCTAAGTGTGGAATAACATTAAAAATATAATAGTAATAATGGCATAGTCTTTAAATAATAAATCTGATACTAGAGTAATATTGTATTTTTAATGTAAAAATCCTATGATTCCTATTAAGAAAAGCAATTTTTATTGTGAGATTGTTAAACGTTTTAGATAAATAAAAGTATAATTATATTGAAATAATAATTGTATATAGGACTAGAGGACGCGCGCGGCTTCGCCCGCTTATTAGGAGTGAATTCAAAAAAAAACCACGAAACATGTGTTCAATAAAATATTTTTAACAGTCTGAATTTAAATTTTTATAAAAATCGGTGACAATTTAAAGATTTTTCCATATAAACTTTCAACCCCCTTATTTGAACCCTTAGGGGGTGAATTCTTAAAAACCATTAAACACGTGTTCAATGAAATATTTTTAAGAGTCTGAATTTCAAATTTTATAAAAATCGGTTCAGAATATATTTTTTTTCCATACAAACTTTCAACCCCTATTTCATCTCTTTAGGGTTAAAATTTTTCAAATACTCTTCTTAGTGGATGTCCAGAATATGAAAATAAACATCTGCCCAAATTTCACGTTTCTACGCACAGCGGTTACGGCTCTGCGTGCGTCTTACCTCAGTCAGTCAGCACAAGTCCTTTTATATATATAGATATTGGAATCGGTTGGGTGAAAATTTGAATGATTATTGTTAATATTTTAGTTTGTTTGTTTAATTATAATCATAGTCGCATGCGCATTCCAGACGCCCCCTCCCCCGGCGCACGCTGCGCGCGGGGCGGGCGCGGGTGCAGTCGCGTGCGCGTGCGCGGGCGCGGCGGGCGTGTGCGCGGGCTGCGCGGCGCGGGGGGCGGCGCGCGCGCCCCGCGCCGGCACGCAGGGCTTCCGGCCGCCCGAGGTGCTGCTGAAGAGCCCGCGGCAGGGCACGGCCGTGGACACGTGGGCGGCGGGCGTGGTGCTGGCCAGCGCGCTGGCGCGGCGCTACCCGCTGCTGCGCGCCGCCGACGACGTGGCGGCGCTGGCCGAGCTGGCCGACCTGCTCGGCACCGACCCGCTGCGCCGCGTCGCCGCCGCGCTGGGTACCGTCTGTGCTTGTTATTTCCTGTCAACAGTATTGCCTTCCATTGTGCTTGTACCTGTATTGACTTTCTCTTTCACACTTTCTTAATATATGCGATTTATGGACTTTAACATTTTAAAATTAGTAACATTTACCTAAACCTAAACGAGGCCGGTCGTGGCGCAGCGGCACGAGGTGTGACTGCAAAACCGACTGGTTGTGGGTTCGATCCCCACTCGAGGAGATGAAATATTTACTTAAATTTATATTTCCATTTCTTCGCTCTGGTGTCGAGGTTAAGCGCGGCATTGAGATCTGCCACTCAACACGCAATGCCTCCAGAATACGGCAGAAAGTGGGGAACGGAGTGTCTCAATACTAGGTTCCCTCTGCCTACCCTGCTGTGTGCGGGATACAGCGTGAAGCTAAAAAAAAAAAAAAATTACCTAAACATCTACACATATAACTATATGTATATAATGCTATGGCAGGTCGCAGGCTAGTAACATCGTCGCACCGTCGCGGCATCTGCCTCAGGAAGCTAGTGGCTCGTCTCCGCGGGGCTCCCGTGCCCGCTGCTGCAGGCCGAGCCTCTTCACAGTGTGTACATTGTAGACTGCCGTTGAATAATTGTCTTTGTAGAGATGAGACTGTGCCTGTAATTATATATTCATACTTATATTTCTTATTATTTTCCCAAGTATAGCAAGGTTGGTGGAGGACATCTAAATTCAATACAAAGTCAGAAAAATGAAAATAATTCATTGCCTCGAGCAGTGTTCAAATTTACAACCTTCAAAGTGTGCAGTCAGGCATTGTCCCACTGTGCTGTGATGGCTTTCTATATTAAATAATTTGTTTTATTTAATATTTATATAATATAACTATTTTTTATGAATGAACACGGGAATGAATTACTGTTTATATTAATAAACAGTAATTCATTCCCGTGAGTGGGGATCGAAACCACAACCGTCGCGTTACTTTTACACCATTGTGCCTCTGGGCTACGACGGCTTATCTTCACGGCGGGATCAGGGTGTATTATCCTGTTGTTGTGTGCGGGATACAGCGCGAAGCTGATTAAATTTTTACTTTTATGTATAACAGTTTATCATTAAGTAGTAACTAACTAGTACTCAAGTTTATTCAGACATGTTATTTTATACAGATAAATATCATTTAAAATAGGTAGGTACATTGTTCATGTTTATCGACATTCTGATAAACATTAACAATTTCGGTGAGATTTTTGAGTAAATAAATAAAAAAGTAAGTAAGTTAAATATTTAAATATTTGGGTTTTTTTAATTTAGACTAAAATCTTACGGTGATATAATATTTGGTTACGTTTCGGCGCCTTGTTTTGGCCCACACAACACGCTGTCTAAAAAAATTTGCGAAAAGTAATTCTAAATTTATGGTTAAACTTTACGGCAATATATACAAGAAAATACATTATTTATTTTTTTATGAAAGCACCCTGCATACTTCTCAATCTACAAGATGTTTTCATAAAAAAATAAATAATCCACAAGTCAACTGCTATTATTGCATGATTTGTTATTTTTTAATCTAATTCATTTTCAGGCGGACACAATTAACCCAGGGGTGACGATCGCGGGGTTCCCCGACTCGGCGTTCGCGCTCGCGGCGCGCCTCCTCGACCCCGACCCCCGCACGCGCCTCTCCGCGCACGACGCGCTCCAACACCCCTTTTTAGCTGAACCCCAAGAGGACCTTCAGTGACCCCTTGTTGAACAAGCAAACTGATAATGACCCCACGTCAAATCTTATCCAGACCCGCAATGACCCCCAAGTCAAGTCAAGTCCCAAGTGTACCACAATTACCCCACGTCGACGCTCATGTGGGCCTACAATGAACCCTCGTCAACCCCCAAGCAGTCCTGCTAGGACGTACCAGTAAACCTGCACTGACACCATGTAGAAGAAATAAATGGATAATGACCCACATCAACCCCGATACTTCCAGTAGAGTCGCAGTCATCCCGAAGTGGTCACATGTAATGTGATACAAAAAATCACTTGATAACATTTTAAGATAAACAGCAAATGTTAAAGATAGAAAAAATGTATAAAAAGGATATATTATTATAGTAATATACCTGTGACCCATCTCATTCTTACAATAAAAGTGTCCTAACTAATAAAGCAAATCGTGATTTTATAAAAATTGACCATATAAAGCCTATTCCACTATAACATGGTGATTTTTGATGATTTTTTTTTTATTTTCGAAGTCACTTTGATTCTGAGAAGGCTACTTGATAATTAAACAACTTTTCTGGTACAGTATTCAAGATACAAAAGTAAAGATAATGTAAAAGAAACAGACAAAAAAAAACAGTTTTTATCAAATACTTGTAATTCATTAAATAATAATAAAAAATCTTAGTAAATGTGTTCAAATAATGACTGACCATGTTTCAAACAAAAATTACAACAATAATAAAGAAAACAAGAATTTGTTTAGTTTATGAAACATTTAAGAATTTTTGAATAAATATTGTATAACTGTATATACTTATGCTAGGCCGAGTGTGGCTGTGACCGTTTAAATCTCTTTTGAGACTAACTTTAGAGAAATATTCTATTTTTACAAACATACCTCTACATATATTAATAATAATAAGATAATAAATATAATATGTGATTTTATAATAAAAATTACATTAAGGAAACTATATTTTACTATGTAAGAGTTTCGACGTAACTCGAACTTATTTCCTAATCACTACAGAGCTCCGACGGCCAACATAAAGTGTGGGTTCAAATTCTGCTATGTTAAAATGTTTGTATGCTTCCAATTTTTTTTCCTAGTATGTAATTAACACGAGTATTAAATTACATATTTGTGGTCTTTAGCGACATGAAGATGAAGATGGTTATTATGTGTGACTCTTATAGCCCAAATATTGTAAAAACAAATATAAAGTTAAACTTTAATTTAATTAAATGTGAGGCTTTTTAAATATATTGCATGAAATTCGTATGTTCTTTATTAATACTATACTTATTTTTTAATGAAATATTATTTTTAAGTTTTTTTGATATAACGCGGTGTTAGGTTCTGCTGTAGAAAAATAAAAAAAATATATAATTTTGCTTATAATAAACAACTCTAATGGCAACTACAGGTGCTCCCGCGTACAGTAAATTAAAACTGCTGTTATATTGATACTGTAAATATTAACAGTGTTATAAGAAGCACCAATTAAACTTTAAGTTATTTTTAACTTAAATTATTTTTAGAGAAGCATGTTACCTATAATAATTTTTAAGTAAATAAAATGTCAGTAATATATAGACCTATTTGACACCGTAAGATTCAGTTTGACTCTTTGATGGTTGTGGATTCGATTTCTACTTGGGGGAGGGATATTTAAGTAACTATTATTTTGCTGCTATCGTAGCATTAAATACGGCTTTGAGACCCGCCCCTAAATGCCTTGTAATTTCACAAAAGTAATTTTCGCTTTTGTATTACTGACTTTTTAATAATAATCTAACATTTAATTACTCTAAGTTTTATCTTTTAAATATTTGACAGGTGATAATGTGTAATTTTGTGTATTTAAAAAACCGGCCAAGTGCGAGGGGTTCCGTACCATTATCTATAAAGCTCGCACTCCACTACGGTCAATATTCATTTTTAGTATTTGTTTTTATAGCAGCAACAATACATCATATGTGGAAGTTTCATCTGTCTAACTATTAAGGTTCATGAAATACAGCTTGGTGACAAAGCAGTCTTAGTAATAGGGTCACGTTTTACCCTTTGAGTATGGAACCCTGAAAACGGATTGTTTTTTGTCAATATCAGTCATATTTCAGTTAAAACGGCAATTTTGTTCTCAACTGTAGAATACCACGCTTAGTTTTAGTTTCTATTTATTAAAATTATAATTAAGGTTCACATTTTTTTTATATTTGAACAAAAAAATACTTAATACTTAAAACTACTAGCTTCACGCTATATCCCTAACAGAGTAGTCAGACAGTACGGAGCGCCAAACGCTACGGTTAAATTACGTTTTACTGAAATTTAACATTGTATTTTGAAATTATATATATTTAATTCCGTTTTTAGAGATTTACATTTTACTGTTGTGTGTTGGTAATATATTCGTTTCATTGCTATAGTGGCGCTGTGGGTCAGCATGTGACTATAACCGCGACCGTTATGGGTTTGTTTTCCCACTCGGGGGAATGATTATATTTACATTACTCTCAATTCCCCGCTCTAATAGATAAAGTGAGCGTTAAGTTTCGCCATTCAACATGTATTGTCCTAAAAATGAAATGAATGGACCCAGAATGGGTTTCACAATAGTTTAATTTTAATCATTTTCTTGTAATTTTTTTTACAATTCGAACTTGACGTCATTGTTAATTAGTTATAAAGCAGATCTCAGCCTATTTAAGTTATTTAGTACAAATATATTTTTTCAAGAGCAACTGGTTGCTAAAGTGCATTCACTTTTAACTTGAACATTTTTTTTTTAAAAGTTGCCATGCATAAATTGCGTCACTCGTCCATCGAATTATATGATTTTTTAACTTCCCTTGTCCATTACTTAATGTGATATCATATATTGAGCAAATTTACACATAGAAATTATTAAAATAAACAACAGTAACGAAATTATGTTTGTATGTTGTTTTTGGACCGAATTGTCTACTAACTTTACAAACTTTTACGCGTGACGTCATTTATGAATAGCCTCCTAACTGATATGCGTACTTTATATATTGAGTTATATTTAGATACTTTTTAAAATTAATGTGAAATATTTATGTTCTTATATTTTCCATTTTGTAATAGTGGTTGTAATTACGTCCTGCTGAATTTGGAGTCGGCTAACTTTTGTTTGACGCCAAAGATTATTTATATACTTGCCATATTATATATAAAAGTCTATTTGTATTGAAATATTATTATATTTATTGCTATAAAAGACATTTTAGGGCTATTAGTAACTAAAATCGCGGGATCATATTGATTTAATATCTGTATGAAACATTTCAGTTTTTTTCTCAAGAATTTAATCTTTTAATGTCGGCTAACGTAACCTCGATGTGTAGAATTATAGTCTAGTTTTAATTGTATAAACAGTTAAATAAAAGGTTAGCCGATTCCATTAAAATATAATAGAATATTATTATTTTATAAAATAATTTCAGCACAACATAATAAAAGCTTGTAAAAATACACGCCGTCGTGTGTAACGAAGTGTTTAAAAACTATTTTCCACACCTACCCCGCTATATGCGGGACACAGTAAATTGAAACTAATTTAGATTAGGGAAGCCTAAAAAAATGTGATTAATCTAACATTAGTGCTTTGGGAATGTGTTCACTCAGGTGTTGTTACCTCAATATTTCTGTAATACATATTGACACTGATACCGCAGTTTTATTGAAAACTCCATTTAAACACAATGGTTGTAAAATCTAAAATTTATTATATAAATATAAATTTTAGCAGTCTTTCCTATAAATCATATACAGTATAATTGATGTATCGTGGCCTTGAAGTTAATCTTTCTGAGCTTTTCAGCATTGGTCAATCGGGAAATAAATAAGAAAAAAAATGGTACACTCAAATATTTAGCTCACTTCAGGGTGGCACAACTCGTCGATCATACTGTAACATAGCAACAAAAATTTTAAATTACATTTTGTTGAAGTATATCAATAAGATGTACAATATGTAAAATAAATTGAAACTAATTTGGATTAGGGACCATCCATAAATTACATTAAATGTATTTAATGATTTTTGACTCCTCACACATCCTTTTTTTGTGAATTGTGATGTCAATTTTACACCCAAAAAAAATTGTATTATTATATTAATTACTATGATGTCACGAAATTAACTCCTCCTTCACTCCTCTCTCTCTCTCTCTCAATGTGTGACATCATTTATGGTTTTTTATAATTCATTTGGTGTTAGTGGATCTTAAAAGGTTCTAACAAATAATAATACTGTATGTATGCAATATTTATATTGTAAATAAGCTATTATATTATTCTTAACCAAATTCAAAGATAAAACTTGCATTCATGCAACTTCTTTAAGCTATATTATGTTTTAAGCACTTCACTTTAGAGATCTTCTTCATTAGGTTCACAAACATTAGTAAAATAATTAAGATTTTTGCTCAATATGACATTAGTCATTCAAAACTTCACTGGGATTCAAACTCACACTCATTTACATAAAGTGAGTGCAACAGCTTTAATATATTAAGTGTAGGACAAGCTGCTTACTTCATTGTAATATGTATTCAATATTTGTTCACCAACTCTGACTGTAAATGCAACAGTTTTGACTTTGAGTCCCACCAAGAGAAATGAATTATTTTCCTTTTCTTGCTCTGGTAACAAAATAAGTGATGTGGAGTTCCAACACTTAACACACTATAC
Organism: Heliconius himera; assembly: GCA_021202915.1. NCBI lineage: Eukaryota > Metazoa > Arthropoda > Insecta > Lepidoptera > Nymphalidae > Heliconius > Heliconius himera. The sequence continues at coordinate 71,757 of JAJHJA010000397.1, read as the reverse complement.
CTCAAAACTTGGATGATGTAAGGGGAACAGAGTGTCTCAACACAAGGTACCCTCTGCCATACTCTGCTAAAAAAATTATGATTTAATTGCTTGGTGATATAAAAGTTCATGAAGGTCCCACACTAGTTCTTCCAGAAATTGGGGTTTTGTTGCAACCGTCTCTCAAAGTTCTGGTACCATGTGTGGAGAGTGTTCAGAGGTATGTACGACACTCCTGGAGTAGGAGTCATCTGATCCTGTGTTACAGAGAATGATGCTACAAAATTAACTAAATTCTCTAACATTTTTTGGGCAAATGTTACATATGAATTTACTTGTTGTGCCTGAAAGAAGATGATTTTGTTAGATATGTTTATTTTATATAAGGAAAAAATTACGTTAAATATAATATAATACGTTATTCTAAAATTAGTGATACTTACTTCAGAATTAGGTAGAAGTTGAACATTTGCCTCTGGTTCTATAGAAATTCCAATTTGAGCATTGTTACAAATTTGTTGTTGGCCAAAGGCACTCATAAATTTATTTTCACCTACAACAAAATTATGATACCATTAAAAATACATTTTTTTAAATTTCTTATTCATTTTGTATAAAGTTTAATAAGCAACTTACTAGATAATTCATGTAATTTCTTTAAATTAGAGATCTTAAATATGGCAGAGGGCTTAGCGTTTGATATATGTCCTAAGGGTTGCCAGTTCGGCGGCGCGTTGGGGTCGGGCCAACTCCAGTAGACCACCGCCACCGTGCCCACCGGCAGCGGCGTCGTGCCCGTTAAAAACACCACCGCGTGGTTAATAGAGTCCACGTCTAGTATCGTCGTGATCAGACTAGTCTCAGAAACAGGCGTAAAGTCTGTCTGCACCTGAAATTACAAACATTCTCATTCATAAAACTTATTATTCAACAAATGCTAATCGTAAACATTGACTATCATTACTCACAAGTCGCCCCGACACTATCAAGCCGAATACATTAGTCATGACTATTGAACTGAAAAGGCTAGATGTTTATTCAACGTAATTCGAGTATGTTAACGAAGAATTTGGTTTAAATAAAGAAAAGCAACATTTTATTCTAGAAAGAACTTCACATTTCGATGCAGTAGAGATCCATCAATAAAGCAACGTCAAATTCAAATGACGTTTGAGACAAGCACACACACAGATGATAGATTAAAACATTTTAACGATCTAATTTAAGCTAGATTAAGGCTAATAAAAATATATTTATAAATATTTTAGTTCAGCTACTTGTTAAAAACATTTATTTAAATTACCCGAACTCAATTACATTTTCACAAAAATTTTAAATTAAAATACTTACCAGTATTAATATAATTTAAATAATACGTATATTATCGGATTTGAAATTTGGCTTAGCGCCCCTTGCAGTGTAGCGCTAATAATGTGCTAATTCACTAATAATTAATATTCAAACCACATATTTAAAATCTGCTATATAATATGTGAGTCTTTTGATATATCCGTAACAAATTTTACAAGCCACAATAGCAACTTTTTATGTCGCTCGCTTATTATTCCTTGCAAAAATCGTGACGGTACATTTAGACATGTATTATTTAAATTGACTCTCTCATTATATTTTAGATAATAAAAATATATTACTATAATTATGATTTAAAGTACCTATCTACAACATATTTCTTAAAATATATTACAAGTAGTTCGCCGCTTTTATGATCTTATTAAAGAAGACAATGAATTGTTATTATAAAGACAGAAAATTCGAAATCAAACTTTGACATTTCAGTCTACAATTTTACAACCCTCACACAAGGATATGGAAAAAATGCATTTAATAAATATACAAGTTAATGTTCTCAGTACATTGTTTACTGAAATCTTTAAGTAATAGGCTTATTATGCTTCGTGTGAGAATTTTAATAGATTTTACGACCTTGGTCAATACTGAAGAATTATGACAGAATGAAAAATCATTATCATTATATATATATACATACATACATACATATATATATATATCGATCGGCTAAGCGCGGCGTTGAGTTCCGCCACTTAGCAGGCAATGCCTACAGAATTCGGTGGAAAGTGGGGAACGGAGTGTCTTAACACTAGGTTCCCTCTGCCTACCCTGCTGTGTGCGGGATATAGCGTGAAGCTGATAATATATATGCATATATATATTCGTGACCAGACATCCCGTTTTGAACGGGTCCTGTCCTGTTTTTCGCTTGTTTATCCCGATGTCCCGAAGCATGCCACCGGGACGTACAAATGTCTCGTTTTTTCGGAATGGCATGTAAATTTGGTCGGTCGAAACACTATATATAATAAAGTAGTGAAGAAAAATTAAAGATATCCTAAAAATAAAAACGTGTCTCTAAAAAAACACAAAAGTCACTCTACAACGTCTCGTATTGCGACAAAAATGGTCACATATATACATAACACTGTAGTATCAAGTATGTAATAAAAGTAAATATTTTAATATTTACACCAAGAACGATCTTAAATTGGCTTAACTTAAACATCGTTAAAAATATATTTAATAAAATAAAGTAAATGCAGTAAAAAATACACTTATCTTATATATTATATATTACTCATATGTACATATTATATTTTACATTATGGGAAATTGAAATAAAAAACTTTTATGAGCAGTAAAATTATTTATTGGCTTACTTTTACTAATAAAAACAATAATTAACAGCGTCGTTAAATATAATTTTTAAAATCATAATTTTGAAATAAATAAACATAAATGAAACTGAAGCTTCCAATTCCTGTGCCGATATCCGCAGTAACACCACGGCATATATATTCGTCCAGAACTTAACAAAAACGATAACAAGTATATAAACTACATCTTGCTGAGACTCTATTTAATTATTTTTATGTAAAAAACATAAATGCAGTAAATAAATACAGAGAGCAGACGAGGGCGAGATATCAGATAAATACGTAGCGCGAGGAACGGACTGATAAGAAAGCAAATACATAATAAAGAGATAAGGGTCAGTAGTATGTCGAAGTCGACAGAGCAACTACAGTGATATTTTAAATAATGAACAAACATCTGCAATAAATATCACCCTGGTGGGCGCATCTACACTCTCCTGCTGCCAGTCGGAGGTAAAACAGTAAACTATATACTACATTACTATTATTAATTACTTTCAACGATCTCTAGCCACTGCCTGATATGAATGTTAAATACAACTTGTTTATAATAAAATATGACTCGAGTGGCAGTCTTTGTGACAAACATTATTGTAATGTTCACACTAATACATTAAATAACCCTATATTGGAAAGCTTTATGTAACATGATACTAATTTATTTATTGTACTGGTTATTTATCAATTATCAGCTCAATTGGCCCTCCGTTAGTTTATTCTCTCATGTATGGGTAGTCAACATCTCGGAGGGGGACAAATGTCTCCTTGATAGATTGAGGTGTGGTCCAGCGCATTACATAATTGGGTCCTCCGGCCTTGTCGTTGGTGCCAGACATGCGACCACCTCCAAATGGTTGTTGTCCCACTACAGATCCTGTTGATTTGTCATTAATATAGAAATTACCAGCTGTCATTTTCAGTTCCTCTAGAGCGTGTTCTAGGAACTTTTGATCTGAAGCAAACACTGCTCCGGTCAATGCAAACTTAGTAGAGGAGCCCACAAGGGACAGAGCTTTGTTGACATCGCGGTCCTCATATACATACATAGTGAGGACAGGTCCAAAGATCTCTTCAATCATAAGTTTGTCATGAGGGTCTGACGTCTCAATGATAGTGGGCTGGACAAAGTAGCCCTTGCTGCCATCAAACTCACCCCCTCCCAGGATTTTATTTTTAGGATTATTTTTGGCATTTTTAATGTATCCTGTGATCCTGTTGAAGGCTTTGTCATCAATAACTGCTGCAGCAAACACCTTGAAGTCAGTGGGGTCCCCAAATTTCAGCTTAGCACGCTCCTCCAAAAGACCAGCTTTAATTGGCTCATATAGAGACTTAGGAACATATATTCTTGAGCATGCGGAGCACTTCTGTCCACAATATTCAAAAGCAGAGCGAATTGTAGATGTTACAACTGATTGTACATCAGCTGATGGGTGGATGAAGTGGTAATTCTTGCCACCGCACTCGCCAATGAGCCGGGGGTAGTTCTTGTACATATCAAGGTTTTTACCAACCTCATTCCAGAGCCAGTTAAAAGTAGGCACAGATCCAGTGAAATTAATACCTGACAAGTTTGGGGATTTAGTGATAGTGCGACCAAATGTTGGGCCATCTGCTGGCACAAAATTAACAATTCCGTCAGGTAGACCTGCCTCCCTCATAATGTTAAAGATACGCCAATTTGATAGGACAGCAGTGTCAGAAGGCTTCCACACTACTCCATTACCCATCAGAGCCGGGGTGTATGCCAAATTACCTCCAATGGCTGTGAAGTTGAATGGGCTGATAGCAGCTATGAAGCCATCCAGGCCTCTAAACCTGAGCGAATTTCGCGTGACGGAGGGATTTTCGGATATTGGCTGATATTTAGCATTCTCCTTCAAAAAGAAGACGTTGAAGCGAAAGAAGTCGATGAGTTCAGCGGCGGCGTCTATCTCAGCCTGCACGACGGTCTTGGACTGTCCCAGCATGGTAGCGGCGTTGAGCCGCTGGCGGTGCTCGCCGGCCATAAGGTCCGCCGCGCGCTGCCAGATGCGGATACGTTCATCTAGAGGGGTGCGGTCCCAGCGGCGTTGTGCCTCGCTCGACACCTGGATTGCTTTCTGTATTGTCTTCTCGCTGGCGTAGTAGTACTTGGCGAGCTTGCGGCCGTGGTCGTGCGGCATCACCTGGTACTGCGGCGGGCCTTCTTTGATGTTCTCACTCCCGATAACGATAGGCACCTCCTCGGTGACGGCGGAGGTGCGCTTCAGCTCATCCATCAGTTCAGAACGCTCACGGCTGCCGGCGCGGTACCCCAGCACAGGCTCGTTGTAGATACCGAAATCCTGGAACTTGGGCAGCTCGACGACGCTCGACGCGCAGCGCTCCATGGAGCGGGCGCGGAGCGCGGCCCTCGCACATATTGTAGACATCATTTTGTTTTTCTTGTCCTGCGAGCGGAGATTATTTCAAGTGGTGGTAACGTATTATGTTATAGTTGTCGTAGGCTCGTTACGTAAAGGGGCGCGACGCTCGCTCACTGCTGCAGGGCTCGCGGCTCGCGGCTCGAGTCTCAGCGCGACGCGGAAAATTACGCAAATCGCTATTAGCTTTGGCAGCGACGTATGACGTGACGGTGACCTTCACCAATTCACATTTTAGCGATCCATACAGGTTAATTTTCGTGAAGTTATTACAGCGACAGTTTCTGTGAACATGTTATGTCACACTACACTAATGACAGCACAGAACGTAAGACGTGTTCTCGTGGAAAATTTTCATCGACAATGTTATTAGCAAACCAGACGGACAACAATATTGTGACCGCGTCGACCGCTAGCGCTCAGTACAAGTTTTTTTGAAAACAATCGAATAAAATGTAAAAAACTGCATAATGTAGAGTATGCTCTCTGGATTCACAAAACTCAGCTGATGGGGCATAGACAGTTAAGGCTAGATGTCTCTGGAGCGACAAAAAATCATATAAGATTATATTATTTTGGCATATCCAGCCTTTATTATAAAATTAAATAATTATATATTAAATATTTAATCTTAAAATGACCACTCACATTGTGTTTCAAAGTAATTTTCTCATACTTTGACACACAAAACGTTTAAAAGTGAGGCTGATTCGAGGAGACCGTACCTTAACGTAAAGTAGTGATTCGGTAATGGCAGCACTGGGCGGCACTAGGAGGCACTAGGCGGCAGGCGGTCACCGGTCACTAGCGCGCATATTCGAATTGGATTGACCCACATGCAGGCGCTGCAGGGCGCAGGCGTAGGGGACTAGGGTGAACTAGACCATTTTATAAATTAGCAATATATGCAATTAGAAATATTACTTATGACAAAAATCATTTTCAAATTAAATTTTAAATTAAAACAAATTAAATCAGCTTCACACTGTATCCCGCACACATCAGGGAAGACAAAGAGGAGGAGGACAAGAGTGTTAACAAATACGTTTTCCCACTTTCTGCCGAATTTGCCTCCACGCCAAGGCTGGCCTCATGTTCAAATTACGTCATATTTTTCCGTAAATTATATTACTTACTGCCTATCAATAAAGTAAAATTGCTCTCGCTTGAACTGACCAATGACTGGGGGCATATCAAGCAAATTGGATTGTTTAATGCAATTATATACACATAATACTATTATCGTATTAAAGCAGATTATTATTGTTATTTATTTTATTCAACGCAAGCATGCACATAATCCCTATTGCATATTATAAATGGAGGTCATTGGTTCAAACCTTAAGTAATGGCTTGCAAGATAAGGGCGAAAGTTTATTAAAACACAATTTTTTTAATTATAATATTTAATAAAATATGTTCTTTGTAATATTTATATAAAAAAATATTTATATTCAAAATATCACGTTACAATGAAAATTTAGTCTTTCGTCAACAATAATATTTTAATATTTATGCATGGTATTGTTTTTATACCTTCATGTTGTATCTCATATAGAGCAGGACAGGCAAAAGGGGCTTAGTGCGAGACACTCCGTTTCGCCAGCCAATTTTCCAATTTTCAAAATTTTGCGTGTTGAATAGCGGAGCTCAACGCCACGTTTAGGCAACGCCACGTTTAGCCAACGCCAACCAGAGCGTTGAAATGAAAATAATTAATTCCGCCGAGTGGTAATAGAACTAACAGTTAGGCAATGTGTCGCAGCGTCAAGACGGCACCATATTTATTATACATAAGAAAATCATTTTTTGTATTTATTTTATCATTAAAAAAAATAAAAAAGAAAAGCAAGGATAGGTAAAGACATTAAAACAACCATCTGTATATGTGTACATTTTATTGCCGTTTCAGCATCAGCATATACAGTCAAGCTCGCACATTGACCGTCCATTGTCTTTGCTTGCAGCTAAAACACCCTTGAGTATTTAAGAGCTTCACAAACTCTTAGCTATGAAAATTCACCAAAAAAGTCTTTTTTCCACTTTGTATCGCAGCCTAAATAAAAATTCTAACTTCCAGCACATAGCATGTATATTATAAAACTAAAATAACTAAAATAAATGTGTAACTAACGCGTATACCTAGGCATTGGCAAGTGTAAGCGTCGTGTCGCCGTAACAATAATAATATGACACTCGTTTGCCTTGTCTTTCCTATAAAAAAAATAAAAAAAAATCCACTAGGACCGGCTCCACTCCGCACTCACTACTGTACTGACTAAGACTAACTTAATAAATGCTGTGCCACCAGGTTGAACATCCAAATCAAATTGCAATACAAATAAATATAAAAGTATAAAAAAAACTACTAAAACATTTACAATATTGTGAACGAGACATGTCAAATTTATTTATTTTTTTAATTAAATAAGCTAAGAACAAAAATGGACGCACCTATAAATCGGTAAGCACCTGGCAACACTATCCCAACACTAAAAACTATAAGGCAATATAAACATTACAATCACATTATATGCATATAAACTAGCGATTACAAAGACACGGACCTAATCTAAGACGGATCACGTCATAATATAATATATCACTATATATGTATATTTGTATTGTATAAAAAACATGTAAACTGGCAAAATTTTCTCATATAAACGTTTTAGGAATGAGTTATGGAATGATAGACGCACTGACAACACTGTTCACTGAAATATGTATATAATATGTCATACAATTATCATATTTTACAATTTATTACAAAATTAATGTTTTTAAAATAAAAAAATCATTACAAATTCCACTATGTATAAAAATAGGGACAGTTAAAGTGTTTTTTTTTGTTACAAGTATCAATAATCTATGACTTTACTATAAATAAAATCACAATTCTTTCACAGTGTTGTCAGCGTAATCAAAAATACAATCACAAAATAGTCCGAATGTAAAATTGTCCCAAACACAGTAACATTGTATAATCTAATCAGTCAAGCTAATTAACTCGTTAAGTACTTAGATATGACTTGCTTACTTGAGCGGAGCTTAACTTACATAGTTTTGGCATTATGTTGCTTCTATACTAACATACATAATTAGATATGTGGCCACTTGAGATATAAATTTGTAATAAGTTCATTGATTTTCACGATTATTACACATTTTAAATGAAACTAATTTAACCGGATTAATCGCGTCCGTGGTCACGGGTGTACGTCTACCCGTGACCACGGACTACTGCAAAGTGTTCGAAACGTCGTGTTTCCAAAATATAAAATCATAAATATACGCGAATAATCCGGTTAAATTAGTTTCATTTAAAATATATAAATTTGTATTGATATATATTAACCAGAAAATTTTGGATATGTTTTATTGGAATAGATGATGAAGAATTTTATGTCTCTTTCCCTGTTTTTATATTTTTTTTAGTTTCATCCTATATCTCGCATTTAAGAGGTTATGTGGAGTGAATATAGTGTTAAGAAATGTTCGATGTGGAATGGGGTGAGCGACTCATAACTAGATTCTTCTACATTTCTCACATTAAAACACGATAAAAGAGAAAACACATACATAATGCATGTGTTCTTTTTAATATTAGTATTAAAAGTGATTTTAATAAATTGTATTAATCATAAAATGTATTAAAATTCATCTCAAGCAACCACTAATTAACTATCATACAATTTTTTAATTAATATAATGAATAAGACAATATAAATTTTAATATTATTACAAAAATATGGTTTTCTGATTAAAAAGATAGCAATAATTATTGTTACCAGAACTTTGTCATATAAGAAAAAATTAAACAACGATTTTACGTAAGAATCGATAAAAATCTAAGTTCTTTTAAAAAAACCGTATGTATCGTCATTTTGTATGGAAGACCGCAGTAAAACTAAGTAAAGGTTAAAAAAACTCTATTTATACCAGGAATGTTACGGATATAGCATTGCAGATCTGGATAAGGATGCGGATATAAAAACAATATGGTTAAGGATATTAAATAATCTGTTATTTTTGGATAATTTCAGTTACGGATGTTAGACTTTTGAGAAATTTATGAAATTAATGCAATATAACAAACTATCAATAATATAATGATATAATGATGTATTAATAATATAATGATATATTAATAATGTAATAATATATTATTGATAGTTTGTTATATTTTTTGTTTATTTTTTATAGTGACAAAAGTTTTTCGTACTTATCGCTACTTTGTACTAAGCGTCAGTGTAGGCAACAACAAAAACATAAATCTCATTTAAACTTCATCTACATCCTATAATCTCCAAAACCTTTATATCGCATTTGGTTACGTTTACAGATATTTTTTACAGGTTACGGAACTCCGTAACATTCCTGATTTATACTGTCATGGTAATATAACATGTCCTCCTTATAAATATAAAAAAAATATTCTAAAATTACAATAAAATTACAGAGAATGCGATTAATTAATATAATTACAATTAATTATTGTATCAAATATTGTAATTTCATTGCAGTGTTTTGGTTTTTTATTTATGTTTATTATTTTTTTCATTCTTTTAAAATAGTCTATTGTAAGCGACTAGAATTTTTATATACTCGCTTTTAATATTTTATATTTAATTGTCTCTATGCAATAATAATTTTATTTTTATTAAATTTTTTATAACATGTTCAAATATATATTTGTATACAGACGTTAATATTTTTATTTAATTTTAATCACATTTTAGGATGTAATAATATATATGTATGTATTTTATTCCATTTTAGTATGTAAAAATTGTTACTAATTGATAATCCTTTAAACGGGTAAAATATGGGTTTTAAAGAAAACCTGTTTGCTTTATAATAATCTATAGGATTTCAGTACATTAATATAAAAGTCTCATTTTTACTTTTAAGAAAAAACAATACTAAATTATTATTGCATGATGACATTACATTCCTATACTAAAGCCGTACATATTATATTATAATACAAAATTACAAAAGACAAGAGCAAGAATCGAAACTGCATGATTTTTTTGTTTACATCATACTTCCATTACATTATACATCAAATTTAATTTCTTATTTAGTAAGTATAATGGGAAATCATATTAAGAAGCAATAATTGAATAAAGTAGTTTATAACTAATTTACAAATATATGCAATAAATTACAAAAAGCCATATATGTATAAACTTAATCACATTTAAAAATTGAAATTTCATCGAAAAAAAAAGTGTATCTTTTTTTTCATTGTCGAATGAAAGGAATGAAATGTACGAATTGAATTATTAATCAAAATATAAATAACAATAAACAATACGACACAATTGAGTGAACTACATATTTTGATTGAGTGACTCTAAATTTTCATATGAACTGAATTGTACAGTTTTATTTAGACATTTCCAAATATATAGACGTCTTTCGCGTATATTTTGGTTTCCTTGTTTTAACAGGCTTGTTTAGATGAGTGTGTTTAACAGCACCCGGAGCACTAGAACAGCAGGTCGGTGGCGGCGCTGCGCGAGGCGCTCCACGACGGCGCGTCGGCGCACGGCCGCACGTCGCCGCCCTCCGAGGAGGAGGAATCTGGAATGTTATATTTATTAATTATTAGAGTGTACTGCTACTATTTTAGAATACGCCAAAATTGTTCAACTACCCCCTATTATTATTATTATTATTATTGTCTTTGTTCGAAAAAGTGAAAATAAGAGGTATAAACCTTGTTTATATGCCGTAATCACGACTTCCCTCATCATTTCTCAGCCAAAAATAATCTGGATCCATATAATTGTGTTCTATAATAACTGATCTGGTTTAGTTCAACTACCCACCAAATCTACATTGATCGACGTTAAATAATTCACATATAGAAGAAACCATGAACCCACCATGGTTGCTGTGCCCCCCGCCCGCCTCGTCCGCGCGGCGCCGCGTGAGGCCGAGCTGGAACGAGTCCGCGCACGTCTTGCTCGGCGTGTAGCGTCCCAGCGACGCCGACACTGTATAACATTCAAAATTTAACACTTAAAATTTTTTTTGAAGTAAGACAGTACGGACGACGAGACGTGGCAACAATGCTCAAGAAATAGGTAAATTTAACATCAGGACAGCCGCGAAACGTTGAACGCACTGTACCTAATTAGAAAGTAAGTAAGACAAAAATTCTTTAATAATACTCATTTTGTGTACTCCCATTTACATAGTAATGTAATGTAATTTATTTAATACGTTGACGTTTCATAAATATATTTTTTGTTAAATTGTTATAAGGTGCACTTGTCTTATAAAAAAAAACTTAGCAAAAAATAAAACAGTGCAAATATTAAATATTAATCTTTCGTTTCACTTGAAATAGACTACAATAAATATTGAGAAAAAGAAACTGATCCGTTGAACAACTAGCTTTATACTTTTAAACCATTATAATAATGTAATTTGATAACCTTATTCAAATTATTCTTTAGCAAAAACAAATAATTTAAAAATAGTTATAAATAGCTTATACACGAAAAAAAAAACTTTTACGTAGCAGAGCATTTAATAAGCATAGAAAGATTACAAATAAAAAGAAGAAAAATTATAAATAAAAAAAGGAAAAACGTATTTTTACACACGGATACAAGGATTTGAATCCACTAACTCCAACTCGACTGCACCACAACGACTATAATATATGAAACTAATGTAATAAATATTTAATAGAAATCAAGTTTAAATATGTTACTCTTATCGACTATATAAATACTATATAACAATATATTGTAATTTATGTAACAAGTAGCGTAAGGTCTGCGCCTGGTCGGTTTCCAGGAGGCGCGGGTTCGAGTCCCGCTGCGTTCAAATTTTTATACGTTTTCTAAATAAGTATTTTTCTTTCCTAAGTGTGGAATAACACGTTAAAAAATGTTTAAAAATATTTAAAAATAGTTTCTCTCTTGCCAAACGATAATTCTTAGTAATTATCTTTGGGTAGCGGAAATTTGTAAAAATCTCCCTACAGAGATGCTAACAACATAAATAAGTTGTAACAAGCGTATAAAAATTTCGACGTAGCTTGGCGAGAACGCATGGCTTAGTGGTCAGAGCGCCTGGTCGGTTTCCAGGAGGCGCGAGTTCGAGTCCCGCTGCGTTCAAATTTTTATACATTTTCTAAATAAATAAGTAGCGTAAGAGATAAGCTATGAGCGGTTAGTAGTTAGTATTCCGCACATAGCGTAGGAAAGATTAATTTGAGAACCTAGTGTTAAGACACTCACTCCGTTCTCATTTAAACACTGCCGTTCCCCGCTTTTCATCAAATTCTGAAGGCGTGTTGAGTGGCGGAATATTTCTTTCCCTCGAATAGGAATCGAACCCACAACCGTCCCGACGGCCTCAAGATACTTAATAACTTCAATATATTAAGATGGTTAATTAATATTATTGTCTAATTTATTTTTGTTCTACGTAATTAAATACAATAATATTAATGTAGAGCAATATACATTAAAAATATGTTTGTATGCTTTAATAACACAGTCTTTTAAAACAGAAAGTAAATATAATATTTTTTAAATATAAACATAGCACAGATAATTATAAAAACAAGTGATAATATAATCGATTAATCAACATCGTTACCCGATATGTAGAGCCACGGTTCACAAACTTATCTTAAGCTTATCGCCACAACTGAGGGCAATCGTAACGCAACTCGCTGTGGGTTCGATTTCAATTCCAGGAAATTAAATAATTTAAATGTGTATTTTCATTTCTTCGCTCTGGTGTCCAGGTAAAGCGCGGTGTTGAGTTCGATTTTTCTAGAATTCGGCGTGTTAACACGAGGTTCCCTCTGCCTACACGCAATGTCTTAATAATGGGAACGGAGTTAACATGTGTTAACCTATAATACGTGAAGCTAATAGGTGTACAAACAAATTTCGTGAAGCTAATAGGAGTACAAATAAGTTTTTATCATAAATTCAATATTTATTATAACAGAACAGTGGTTTAAGTTTATTCAAAGTATTGTCCATCACTTGCAACCACTTTTTCCCATCTCTCCCACATCTGAAGAACTCCTTATCTTTTGAGGCTATCCACGAATCAACTCAATTTTTGGTGTTTTCATATGATGTTGTGTAATGTTCGGTGAATATGTGGATGCGGTAACATTTCCAAATCAAGTGGTTTCTAATACTTTTCCACGGGAATCGCTACATGTGGACGAGATTGTCATTTTGTCGTATCTAGAATATCTAGTATTGAGGGCGTTTTTTCTTCAGAACTCGGCTCAGTCAATAATTATTTCACTCTGATTAAGCACCTCGTAATACACTACATCCAGCTGATGCCACCAAATACACAGCATGAGTTATTTTTCGTGAATATAATCCGTTTTGCTGTCGATGTTGACGCGTGGCCAGGTAATCTCCATGATTTTCTTCTTTTTGGATTACCATAATGTATCCATTTTTCATCACAAGTTTCGATACGTCTAGCTAGCAGTACTTCACTTAAGCATAATCGACGTTCATATCTCTCGGCTTTAATTCGTACAGAACCCAATTTCCTTGCTTAAGAATAATTCCTAATGATTTTTAACGATACGAGTGATATCTAATGTACAGGTTTCTACGAGCAAATTCCTTTTGTGTTTGAGATGAATCTTCCTCCAATAATTGCTCCAATTCTCCATCCTCGTAATTTTATGGCCTTCCACTGCGATTTTTGCATCTACGTCGAAATCGCCGTGTTTAAACTTTTGAAACCTCTCACGACACGTTCTCTCACTCAAAGCAACTTTACCACATGTTTCTACGAGCAATCAATGCATCTCAGCAGCAGTATTTTTAATTAAAGAAACTCCAGATTCATTTTAATTTAAATTTCTGCTTCAATCTAGTATATTCAATATATTATATAGACAGTTACAATTAAATAGACCACACTATCACTTGGCGCGTCTCACACTTTACAATTGACAGATTGTTATTACAACGAGGGCCGCTGATAAAACGCGCCGCTCCTCGCATCGAGGCCACTATTGTTTACTCATATATTATGAGTGATAAGGCAAATTAATATTATAATTATACAATTTATTGTTAATAATTTATTTACATTTTTTTTATTGCTAGTGGAATAAATTAACATTATTTTTCTGTATTTTTGGCACATAGTAGGGTGGCAGAGAGGACGACCTGGGAACATAGTGTTAAGACACTTCGTCCCCATTAAAATACTCCCTTTCTCCATTTTCTGTCAAATTCTGGAGGATCATCATTGCGTATTGAGTAGTGGAACTCAACGCCGCGCTGTACCTCGACACCAAAGCAAAAGAAAATATTTAATTTCCTCGAGTGGGATTTGACCCTACAATCTGTCGCTTTTACAATCACACGCTTGTGCCCCCGCGCCATGACTGGCCTCACACTTTGACGGTAGCAAGACAAATAAGATTTAAAGGCCATATAAGAATGTCTTTGAAGAGATCAGAGGAGTGTTAGGAGTGGTAAACAAGAAGAGCGTGGTTACGTTTAGCACTATAAATAATAAAAAAAAGTTATTAAAGTAAGTTTAAAGTACCTTTAGTTACTTTTTTGATTCTGCTGTGATGGACACCATATAACCAGTTAAAATTAAGAAAACTAAAATTTAAATTTACGAAATAAAAAAAAAATCAAAGGTCCGACTCAGAGCTGGCTTGCCAATTACAAAAACAAAAAAAAACAAACAGGATCTAATCTAATAGTATTCAAAGTAACTGTAATTATAAATAAAGTATGTAAAGCAATTCTAGCCGAACTACTAACGTTGAACTCTTAAATAGAATTATAACATATAAGTAGTTACTACTACCCGATAATAATAGTTAGCACTTTCTAGTACAGTATAGTATAGTAAATTCACCGCGTTCTGTCAAACAAAAGTCTCCTGCAGTCGCCGCGGAGGCGGAGGGGGCGGCGGGGGGTGTGTCGGCGCGGAGAGGCGAGAGTGGAGAGTTCGGCGCACTCGCGGCACCAATGTGAGAATACCTTGTCGATTATAATTGTTACCTAATTTCAATGATTGTAAAAGTGATGCTCATGGGCGTATCTATAGATATTTTCTCGAGCTGGCTTGGAACAGGTTTGTAGTAAATTTTCTGGGGTGGGTACAAGACTATTCTAGAGTAGGCACGGACCACCCGGCTTAAACTTCTACGCCCATGGCGTTGGTTGTTGGTTGGATTCCCATTTGGGGCAACGATTGTTAATTATCTCTCTATGAGTTATGCTACTAAACAAAACAAAACGGAGTGTCTTGACATAAAGTGCGGACACAAGTTTTAATGTTCCCTTATACTATCATACATAACTCGACGCTAAATTTCAACTTACTAATTGCTGTAGTTTCGTCTGAGCGTATTAAATACACGCTTTAAAAACACGTTTATCTGATGGGTTTTTGTTAAGGACAAAGTAACTAAAAAACGTAATATAGAACGTAGAAAATAAACACAAGTCAAAAAAAAACAAATTGCTTATATTTATTTCTCAATGAATATAAGAGAATATACTAAGCATAAGTATTTGTAACTCACACGACTTAATAATTTAATTTATAAAAGTTGAAACTTAATTCAATTGATAGAGACATATTACTGTCATTGGTTAAAATATTTGTTAGACGAGAAAATTGAACTCGCTAGTTTCGTGAACAAAAGGCATTTTTCCTTTTTTTAACATTTTTCTTCCACACTTAGGAAAGAAGCTACTTATTTGGAAAACGTATAAAAATTTGAACGTAGCGGGACTCGAAACCTACAAGGAGGCGCGGGTTCAAGTGCCGCTGCTTCCAAATTTTTATACGTTTTCGAAATAAGTATCAATCTTCCTTTGTTTGCTTTCCCTTGTTCATCATAATTAACACCCCATTAAACAATATCATTTAACAACTATCAATCTATTCTAGATTGTCACCTTCTATAGAAGAAACCGTAAATTCCACATAAAAAAAAAACAATTAAAATGCGATCATTTAAAAAAAATCATAATTACTATAAAAAAAATAGTAATTCTTACCAATATGTGTATTAGCAGCTAGCGGTGCCAGTAGCGCGGGCTGGGCGAGTGGCGCATCTCCATTGGTTTCGGTGGGTGTTGAGTTCACATTCACATTGGTAGTGGTATTGGAATTGGTATTGGTATTGGTATTGGAATTTGTATTGGTATTGGAATTTGTATTGGAAAAGGAATTTGTATTGGTATTGGCTTGAATAGGGGATCCGTCTTCACATAGCGAAATTTCCGATGGATACTCGAATGTACGCGTTAGAGAATCGTCGAACTGGAGCTTTAACTGAAATAAATTGAGTTGTATTTTTATTATTTGTCATAATATAAGATACATAGAAATGTTTTTACAACAATATTTTGAAAAATGAAAGAACAACAAAATGATATAAATGAAAGTTGTATAGTACTTGAAGTTAGGCACTGATAAGAGTAACTACTGAATACTGATAAGAATTACATGTAACACTATCAAGTATACAGTCTTTGAAACTGTGACAAAATTGTTTGAGACATATAATTTTACATTAAAAAATTGACCAGTATTTGTCTAGTATCTTAAATACTTATGGTAAGTGTATATTATTTATCACATAAAATTATCATCATCAGTATTCCGCACACAGCAGGGTAGGCACAGGGTTCAGACTTTACGCTGAATTCTGGAGGCATTTGAGGCGTTGAATGGCGGAATCAACGTCGCGCTTTGCCTCGACACCGGAGCGAAGAAATTGAAATATCAATTTAAATTAATATTTCATTTCCTCGAGTGGGCATCGAACTCACAACTAGTGGCTTTTACAGTCACACTCTGTGCCTCTGCGCCACGACTGGCCTTATACTAAAAATGTACATAAGCAATGATTGTACATTTAAATAATGTCCTCAATCTAATAAGGCCTTAGGTTCCGCCCCTTATACAATTGGGGCAAAACCGGAAAATATAGTGTTTATCACTAAGTTTTCTTGGCATAGTCAGCTATCCTACTAATATTATAAATGCGAAAGTCTAAGGGTGGATGGTTGTTCCATTTTCACGCAAAAACCACTGAACCAATTTAGATCAAACTTTACAGTAATATAGCATATACGTCAGAATAACATTAAAATATTATGTATAATTAAAAAAGATTTTGTATAATTTGGCTATAATATAACAATAGGCCGCTAATATACAATAAAAATCTTTCACATATACCAAAATATATCCAATCGTTTACATATACTACATACAATACGGTATTTAATATATAACAAAACGTTCACACGGTATTGTATCGTGGCCGGTCGTCGCGGGTCACCACTCCGCGACATGTGCTCACAGTGTACACCGGCCTCGCAGGTAGTGTTACAAACTTATATTGTAAAAGATTTACGATAGTTCTGATTGTCAAGGGATTTTATTGAGACTATTAATAAGAAATGACTAAGACATTGAGAATATTTGTAACAATGCTGAATTAGTAGATAGGCAGAGGGAACACAATGCTGCTCAGTTTTTTTTTAAGATACTTCCATTCTTCAGTTTCCGCCGAATTGAAACATTGGCGGAACTCAAAGCCGCGCCTAACCTCATCACCAGAGCGATAAAATGAAAATATTAAATATTTCATTCCGCCGAGTGGAGATCGAACCCACAATCGTCGCGTGTACAGTCACACACTGTTTGTTATATTTTACTTACAGTAAGATGCTAAATTTTCACACTATTTTTTGGAGAGATACGTGAGTATAAAATAAAAATGAATAAAGGTAACTCTATTTGGAATAAATCTTAAACGCGTCCATACATACTTATATAATTATAAAACATATATTTTTTATAATAGTAATGCATATTAAAACACCAACAGTTAATAGCAGTTCATTCTCACCTTTGTCAATGAACCGACAACTTTAAAGTATTCTCTTATATACCCAGTAGTTAGTACTGTAAGGCATTTATAAAAAAAAATATTGTATATCAAAATGTAATGTAATATATTTCACACTATTCATATTTTTGTAGAGCAAGGCAAATATTTCCATTTCTTCGCTCTGGTGTCGAGGCAAAGCGCGGCGTTGAGTTCTGCCACTCAACACGCAATGCCTACAGAATCCGGCAGAAAGTGGGGAACGGAGTGTCTTAACACTAGGTTCCCTTTGCCACGCAGTAACTACTTACACCGGAACAAAGTTAACCAAAAAAAAGGTTTAAAAAACTGAATAGATATATTTAAAAAAAAAATAAGTAATAAAAAATAAATAAATATAAAAAATATAAATATTTAATACATTTATCTGTTGTATATAAGAGCAATCATAATATGTTATCGTTATCACCAATGTTTATTACGGAAACGTTGTATACATTTAAATCGCAAGTGGCTCTCAGGGGCTACCTTGCTTCATTTATAAAACGAGATAAGGATTGCGCAACGGGGGCACAATTTAATGTAACCAATACAAGTACTTGAATCAAGTATCAAAAGTTGGAGAAATTAAAATGATGGCTCGTGATATGGTTATATTTAAACAACAATGTGACTTCAAAAATAGGTAGAATCACTATTTTTAGACCAGCATGTATCACCGTAGGCAGTATTGCTGCGGTCGAACACAAGCCTATTTTAGAAGATAAATAAGGTTGATAAGGGTGGTGACAACAGAAAACTAAAGACATTTGTTTAAATAGCCTCAACTCCGTAGAAATGGAAGTCCGTAAAAAAGATTTTTACTAACTTCTTAAAATATTTTTTACTATGTTTACTATGTCAATATGTTAAGTACGGAACCCAATGTCACATCGCATCACCAGCCTAGAGCAGATATAATATTTAAATTCTTTTAGCTTCACGCTGTCCCGCATAAAAGATAGTCATAAAAGATAAGTGTTAAGACATTCTTGTGTTGAGTGGAGGAACTCAACACCATATGCCCAGTACAGCAAGACGTCTATTAATTACCCTACGATACGATCAAGAACTAAAGTTTAAAAACAAGTAATCAAAAATATATATATATTTTATTATTCACCTTGGCTGCTCGATCTTTCGTAGTTTTGGTGGGTCTGGCGGCCATCGAGGACTTGCCGTTGATGAGTATGTTGTCATTGACAAACCGCACGCTGAGTGGTGACGGCGGCCGCGTGTCCTCCTCCTCCGATTCCGATTCTGCTGCTAGGGCCTCTGGTCGAAGCACCACGATACCCGCTTCACCAGCCTGGAATAGAAAGGAGTAATTGGATTTAATGAAAGAAAAATACATATTATTAATTATAGAACTTTTGGTAAAGTTATAGTAAAAGGCAAAGAAAGAGCGTCATTTTAAGAAACTTCGATGTATACTTTGAATTTATTTTGGAAACTGCATTTTGTGGGACGAAACGATAATTAGTCTTACGAAATATATTGTAGGCACGTCTAAATTGAACCCACGACCCTGTATGTGTAGCGTTATGCAAATATATTCTTAATTATGCTATTACAGTATTTACATTTTAAATTGTATCTTACCGTTGAACAGTAGCCAGCTCTTACAAGTCAATTGAGATAATGTGCATAATCATTAGTAAATTGTTTAACAGCGTATATTATTTATTAATTTGACGCCAGTCCGATCAGTGACAGTAAACGCGACAGGTCGTGGGTTCGATTACTATTGGAGAAAATGCATTATTTAATATTTTTATTTATTCTACTGGTAACGTGACAAAACGCGTTGTTAAGTTCCGTCCCTGAACACACAATGCTTTCCGAATTCGGCGGAAAGTGGGAAACGGCTCGAAGTATCTGAACACTAGATTCCCAGGTTCCCTAAAGACAAAACATAAATTTTCTCATAGTTTACAATTGTCATCAAATAAGAAGTATCTAATAACCAGATAAATATCATTAATGGCTGTTTAAGTACCAAGTAGGATCAACCGGCATTGCTTCGATACAAAACGGGAGTCGTTTCTTAACGAGACTGTCAGAATGTGGTCTCTCTTTATATGTATTTATAGCTAGTTTAACGGCTTCGGTGGAAATCTAGCAGACATGGATGAGAATAAATGACAATTAGTGATTCCATAAGATAGGAAGACGGTAAATATCTAGTTTTTGTCCGTTTCTTTACTTTTTTTATTCTCTCCGTTTCTATTACTTAGTACGTTTCGAGTGTGTAGTAAATTTTACCATCTTTACATTTATATCCTTCAATCATTAAAAGTATATAGTTCCCGAGTCTTAATATTGGGACGGTAAAAAGTTATAATATTAGGTAAAAAAATATGTATCTTTTCTAAACGTATTTTGATCATATAAATGATACATTTTTTCCTATAAAAAAGAGCAACTGTTGAGTCTTCGGCTCTTCTCAGCAGAATTGCCTTCCGAACCGGTGGTAATTTTATCTTTGTGTATTTGCATCTCGCTTGTTCGACACTCTAAATATTTTAAATTAGATTTTTTAAAATCATAATCTACTTAACCAATTTCTGAATCTTGAAATCACAGATATTATAAAACTAAAGTATTTTTATACAATTCTTTTTATTGCTTAGTTTCATATCGTATTTCCTGAAGCTGGGCTCGCTCCCAGACCACGCGGGGAGGGGACCGGCGCGGAATCCGGTCCTGAGGTTCAAGGGAAAAATGTCACACGCTCACACGAACATGTGTCGACTTACTTTGCTGTCTATTTTGTGCATTTGCATTTCGCTTTCATTAAAGTAAATTGAATTTAGTGTTCCGACACTCTGTTCATCGTTGTAGTTAGTTGTACATAGATTTTAGAAGAATTAGTTTATTGTTTAATGACGAAACTAAATTAGATTGGCAATATATTTTGAAAAATGTTTATTTTCCAAAAATATTACGATAAAGATATCGAAACCGTGACATCGTTGTAATACAGCTTCATAATAATTTTAATTTTACTTTAGAATTACAATTTTAATTAAATCGAAACAGTCATTCCAAATATTCAAATAATTCTTGTAGCGAGCAACACTCCGGAAAGCCATACGACATCGATATTCTGAATATTATAAGTCGTCAAATTTTAATAGTATTTCCTGTGAAAATATAATAGTATTTCCTGTGAAAATATAATAAAATAATGTTTTCAAATATTATTATTTACTTATCTGTGTTATTAACAGGTAATAAAATATGATCGACAATTTCAGCTTCTACATAAATATTAAGTTTGCAGTAATTTCAACAAGTGGTTGTTTTTCTCAGGTCATATTGGTGGTTTAGGCAGAGGAAATCTAAAATTAAACTAAACTCCGATTTCTATCTATTATTAGTACTCAGATACTTTTTGTAAGTCCTGATATCATCATGCAATTAAAAATAAAACTACTAAAAAAACCTACAATTTTCAAAAGAAACACAAGAGAAATGACAACACGTGTATTAAAACAACACATAGCACGTCATCGCGCCGACGCATGGCTCTTACATGAGATCGATAAAGAATCGTTGCGCCAATTAATGAAGCTGAACGGTGGAATATTGCTTATCATCGATCATGCTGTTGTATGCTTGTTTTGTATATAATATATACGTAACATGTTGAATAAATCTGACGGTTCTGAGTTCAAATTTTACTATGGGGAATCAATTTATGCGTTCCCATTTATGATCATAAATCGGCAACTAGTGAGTTTTTATAGCTTCTTAGGTTCTAGGGAACCTAATGTTAAGACATTCCATTATCCACAACTAGAATGTTATGTACGTTAATTACCGAAAAGTGGGACAAGAAGTAACTCATCGCTCTCAGATCCTGAATACCTAACCTAAAAGGCAGAAAGATGGAGATTATAATAAAAAATAAATGTGTTGTAACGCAATATTAACTAAAGGAAATCGATTACAGAGTTTTATGGCAAAAACTGACCGACTTCATTTGTTGTAGTTTCAACATTTCAGTAATATATTATTGTATATAATAATATGAAATATCCAGAAAAAATATTTTACAATAAAAAAATCAACCAAGTTGTTTATTAGAACGATAAAATAATAATTGTAATATTAAAAAAGTACAATTTTTATACATCGGCCATTGTAGTGTAATCGATTCAATTTCATTCCTGCTCAGGTTATACAAAGCGCGGCGTTGAGTTCCGCATTTAATACACAATGTATCTTAACACTAAGTTTTCTTCGCCTACTCTGGAATTCATAAAAGTAATAAAAAATGACAATACTGAAAAGAGCAAAACAATAAATTCTTATTTTGTAAACAGAGGCATTGTAAAATTTTTTACACTTTGTATGAGAATGTTATCTCGAATGGTATTCGTTTTTGCGAAGGTTAGTTTTGACGTGTTTCAAGTTTAATGGGCGAGAGAACGTAACGAGACGTCGAGTTCCGGCGACACAACCAAACAATCGACCGTTGATAATACTCTTACTTTCTCGATTTTTATCAGCATCACGTCTAGAAAAAAAGAGATGCGTTAAAAAAGTATATTTAACTTCTAGAAATTAGCACTGTAATTATTGTATAGACAATTTTTTAAAACATTCTTTCCTCATTGCCATGATATAGTTCAGTATAGTAAAAAAAAAGGTAAACCTAGACTAAATCAATTTGGTGATTAATAGATAATAATCAAGTTAAATACTGAATAATATTTCAGACGTGTACGTCAGTAAAAATAATATCACTATAGAATAATAAAAGGTGTTGGAATTGCATATTGGATGATGATGATGATAGATGATACAGAGCATGCAATCTAGATGCAAAAGACAAGTGTAACAGAACAATTACAACATGGGCGTAGGAAGGGAGGAGCCGAGTGGTCCATGCACACCCCAAAGATTTTACTAACAACAAAATTTGCCGGGAAAGAAAAAAAAACAAGATTTACACGAACATATCTGTTCAAAGCTAAAGTTCAGGCCACCCCTAATATAAGAAAACATCCAAATATTTTTTACTATCAATTCTTTAAACGAATAAAATATGTGAACTGCCTTATTAGAGAGATAAAATAAAGGAACTTCCTTCATTCGTATTGGCATGTAGAATATTTGCATAATCATTTTGCTCAAACTATGTGACCAGATCTAAAATATCTTTAGAACGCAGCTGCTGGCAGCAGCTTAGTTTAGCTGTTTAGAATTCCATGCATTACTTGAAAGACTATAAATGTTCTTTGATTTACAATCTAAGCCATATATATTCCTTTCAGCATATAAAAGTTACACTTGTGTCTAAAACTTTTTATCTCTAGATTGAAAAACAATAGTCTCTTGTGACAATATGGTGAACCAACTAAGCGTTACTAATTTGAATATTATAAAGATCATGTAGATAAACGTTAATTTATTAAATGACAATGGCGATAAAAATAAGCTACTTCTAAGCATGGTTAAAAGTAAATTTTGGTAATATAACTGAAAATAAACATAGTACAAGAGAGCACCTAATTATAAAAATATTTTGGCCATCCAATTATTAACAATCTAAAAGATTTGTGATAGAGATACTAATTGTATCGTTCAATTACTTGCTTACATATGCCGTATGGAAATTCAGATTATTTATAGATCTGTTGTGTGTTGTGTGCTCAATAAAGAAGATATTTTATCTTATTGCAAAACTTCAAAGACAAAAAGGAACTCAATTTTTCGAATTGAAAAATATTTTAGTGTAGGATAGTCTATCTTTAGGGACAGTCGTGGCGCAGGGACACAAGCGTGTGATTATAAACGCGAAGGATTGTGGGTTCGATTTCCACCCGAGATAAATCGCCACTCAACACGCAATGCTTTTAGAATTCGGCGAATGTGGGGAGCGGAGTGTCTTCACACTAGGCTTCCTCTGCCAACCCCGCTACACGCGGGATATTTAGCGTGAAGTTGATAGCCCATATATCCAGGAAAGCTGTAGACATCACGTTAGTGGTTTCGATGTAACTCTCTGTAACTGCGGTCAGAGCCATCTCGGACACTCAGAATGCGTCAGTGAATCATGTGTCAGTTATTCTGAGTTTGACCGCGCGGGCGAAGCCGCAGGCAAAAGGTAGTTTCTTGATAAATAGATTTGAATATACAAATCATAATATCGTAAATCATAACTGAATTTTCACACCTTTCGTAACTATGTTAGGGTTTTATTGAGTCAATTCACTGTAGTGAAATTATTCAATTTCATAGGACTCAACGAATTCGACGACGACTCGACCCAACGAACGAACGAACTTATCAAAAGGTTGAGTAGTGAGAGCATAATATAAATTCGTATTATTTATGACGTGTGAAACTATTTTTTTGCCTTAACTTTAGGCTCTTTTTTAAAGTCGGTAAAACTAATTTTACCATGATACATTTACGTTTATGAATACATATACACATATATAGACAGTGATTGTGGCAAAATACTCTGCTCTTTCTCATAGATTTTTGGATGTAATATGTAACTATTGCTTCTGATAAATTATAGAATTCGTACCACTAATTATTTCAAGGTCGAACGATTATAAAATAATCATTATAATACAAAAAGAAACTTCGATAACGATAAGATAGACTAATATCTATACAAATAGCTCAAGTACAATAGACGAACTTCTAAATGGGCAGAAACGATACGTGACACAAGCAAAATAGATAGTGAAAGCGTGCCTGGAATATAACAAAAAAGACTTAGTAACTAGTAAATTTAGATTTATAGAAATTAGCAAAATATGGTGATACTCAAAAAGTATTTCGATACAATCTTTAATGTAATTTACTTAAAATTTAAAGAAAACTGACCTTAATGAGAAAGATAGGTCCATTGTCCATTATGTATGGTTTGTTTTGTCAGAGCATTTCGCAATAGTATCGGACACGTTGGTCTCACAGCCCTCCTTGGCTCGGCTTATTCGAGCGATAGACTATCGCGGCTTAGCAAAACGGTAATCCTTGTTATTTTGATTATAAAAACGTATTAATGATAAGATTTATTGGAATTTTCGCAGATTATTTATATTTGCGAAGGAAACGATCAATTGTCTTGAATTGTGAAGTAATTGGACAACAGGATAGGCGTGGGGTTCAAATACAATTGGTGTGTTCATGGGATTGTATATTTTGTTCCGTCCGATAAGTTTTCTACTTTTAGTTCGTAATATCTCAAAAGCGAATAACTGTATATTTCCGTAAGATATATGACAAAAAAAAATCTAAAACTGCAATATTTTGACGAAAATTTTGAATAATTATCGCCGAAAGTGAGTGAAAACAATCAATATAGATAAATAAGTAAGAAAGTTATCAATACGCCAATAAACACAAATTCATTGTCTATCTTTATTTAGATATCTAGCCACAATAAGCATAGAATATAATAAATTATAGCAACTACATCGGTTGTCATTAGATGCGGTTTCGACGATCGGAATTGAATTTTGGAAACATTAGTATGATAATAAATAATTAATTAAATTCTACAAATCGTTCGATCGATCTTTGAAGCCATTAATAGACTAGTTTGAATGAATGTCGGAGCAAGTATGTAATTTATTCTTCTTTTTTCTTTTCTTTTCTTCTGCACCACGACTGGCCTCATATTTGAGGTTGCTTATTTAAAAAGCCAAAAAAAAGTATCAAAGGAAGTTAGTACACTAGCATTTGTGCAAGTTTACTCGACTATTCGCGGGGAGACGAAGGGTCCTCATTACTCAAGCTTATGAGATGTGTCTCAAGTGGCATCATTACGAGAAAATAAATTAGCCACAAGTGACATATAAAATTATGAATTAATGTAACTTCATTAAGTAACCTAAGTTATTTTTAGCTTCAGAGTGTATTGTATATATAGTAGGGTAGTCAGAGAGAAGACAATAGTGTAAAGACACTCCGTTCTTAACGCACCGCTCAATTTTCGAGACATTGAGTGTTGAGTGGCGAACCACAATGGAGTAAGTGAAAAAAATTCAATACCTCGAATGTGAATCGAACCCACAACGTTTACAGCCGGACATTAAAATTAGATAAATCTGATTAAAATTTGTTAACATGATAATAAGATTTTTTGTTAGGTAAAGAAGAAATTGGACATCGGAGGTGAACATGAATAGGCATTTCAAAAGAGGCGTTTCAGCCTACACTTCACACAAGTCGTAAGGCACTAAAAACCTCTTCCTAAAACGCCAAGGAGTTTTCCGAAGAAAAACATATATCCCATTACACATTTATAATAAAGATAAAAAAGAGAACAGAACAGATAAAAAATATTTTAAAACTGTAATTGATTTCTAAAATAATAAATAAATTACAGTATCTAAAATATTTTAGTTAGATCTACGTACTTAGACAAAGTGTGGCTCTGAGCTATTTTATTCTATTTGTAATTTTTTTGTTTTGTGTTTTTTTATTATTTTATTTTGTATGGTGACAAAACGGTAATAACATTTTTGAATTTAGCAAATTAAGAATTCATAAATTTACTACTACTCATTTCACCTATTTGCAACAGATAAAAATTATCAAAATACATAAAAATCGAGGATCTTCTTGAATATATCAAATGCGATCAATCTGTGATTAGCACATTCCGTTACAAATTAAAATCGTTCCAATTAATAGCCAAATACTTCAATGTTTATATATGTAAATGTCAACCGGACGTACAACTTATGAATGTAGGTATGTCTGTCTGTATATATTTTATTGGTGTCGGTTTCGGCTTAGAGTGAACGTGCCTACTGTGAACTCCTAAAGATTACATCCTGATTCCTGTTGGTCATCGTGAAACGAGCTTGCTTAATGTAATTGGTTAAATTGAAATCTATATATATAAAAGGACTTGTGCTGACTGACTGAGGTAAGACGCACGCAGAGCCGTAACGTCTGATGGTAGAAACGTGAAATTTGGGCAGATGTTTATTTTCATATTCTGGACATCCACTAAGAAGGGATTTTGAAAAATTTTATCCCTAAAAGGATGAAATAGGGGTTGAAAGTTTGTATGGAAATTTTTTTTTATCTGTACCGACTTTTATAAAATTTGAAATTCAGATTCCTAAAAATATTTCAATGAACACGTGTTTCATGGTTTTTAAGAATTCACCCCCTAAGGGTTCAAATAAGGGGTTGAAAGTTTATGTGAAAAAATCTTTAAATTGCCACCGATTTTTATAAAATTTTTAATTCAGACTGTTAAAAATATTTTATTGAACACGTGTTTCGTGATTTTTTTAGAATTCGCTCCTAATAAGCGGGCGAAGCCGCGCGCGCCCTCTAGTTAATATATAAATAGCTTCTAATTCTGCATTGGGTGTTGAGTGACGAAACTCAACACAACTCTCTGCTTGACTAAAACAGTCTATATTTTCCGCTTTTTTTCTTTGATTATAATAATTTAAAGTTATATTTACATATGTTGATAAGAGCATAAGTAAATTATTGAAGTATAGAGATTATGAAGATAAGGAATTTTGCCTAATGTTATCGTATCTCCCGTATTTTAGTGGAGTAGACTTAAACAACTGAGTCATTAGTTAGCAAAAGGCAATTGCTGTATTTGATCAAAGCGGAGAAACGAACTGGGAATTCAGCTAGAAAACATTGCATACGGGTACTTCTGAACTATGATATGTTATAAATGTATACTATACTAATATATTATAATAAAGCTGAGTTTGGTTAGATGTGCTAATCTCAGAAACCATTGGTTAAAATTAAAGAAAAGAATAACCTTTTTTTTTAAAGAAAAACTATTATATAAATTTTACATCGGATATGTAGAGTGTGTCTCAAAAGCGAATGTGAAAATAACATTTGTTTTACATAAATGTAACGTATCAAAGCAACAACTTTTTACATTATATTAATCAGTCACAACACCGTACTCCGTAGATTAAACCGCTGCACTGTTGCTATCAGTCAAGAGATTAAATTTCAAGATTTAAATTTCCCTCGGGGCGGAACATTCAGTTTATAAACTATCTTTTTTGAACTTCTCTTAATCGAGTTTATACTTATTTGTAGTTAGAGCTCTAGTTTCTACGGAAAATTGAATTTTGTATAATAAAGGCGACCTAAAAATACTTAAAAGTAGTATTTTTGGATATATTAAGATTTTTGGCTTTTTACGATTAGATAAATTATCCTTAGTTTTTAATTCATGCTAAACCTATCATTTGTCAATTTTTTAAATATGTAGTATTAATCATTGCATTTGAGATTACTAGCTAAAGAACCTAAGTAACTTATAAAAGCTTAATTATTTTATAATATAAATATCTAAGATTAAGATAATTGGAGCAGGAGCACAATCGTGTTTCTGAAATCGCTACGACTGTGAGTTCGATTTCCACACCGGGGAATGAATTTTTTAATATTTTCATGTCGGCTTTGGCAATGACTTCCACCACTCAATACACAATGTTTCGAGAATTCAGCCAAAAGTGGGGAACGGAAGTGATTTAATGCGGGAATGGCCTAAAACTAGGTTCCCAGGTTTCCCCTGTCGAACCTGCTATGTGCATGGTAAAAACACACACATCAGCATTATAAGGTAAAGGCAAAGAATAATCTAGAGATAGATCACTGCGTTCTCCGCGAATCATAAACATTTCGTAACGAAATAAAATTCTTACTGGAATCATATCAACAATTATATCGTGTAGTCATAGGTAATTATATATTACCTTTATAACATTAGTTATTACCATATATTTATACATAACTATGATTTTATTGTAAAAAAATCACAGTGACTCAGACGAGTTCTAATAAATAATACGGATTATAAAAATAAAAACGGCCTAATATTCTGTATACACCATTTAGATAACAAAAAGTACAATTATCATCAAGAGTATGTAATATTGTATTAAATAGCATTACTGGCCTGATTCATAAACCGCAGATCGTAGGTTCGTTATAATAGGTTTTTGTAATCAGTTTATATTGTTATTTTTCTTATATTCATAACTTAAAAGTAAGTATTGTTGGTAACACCTTAATTTCGTGGTTGTGGACGGTCTTAAAGTGATTACTTCCCACTTTCCGCTGAATTCTAGAGGCATTCTATGTGGAGTTGCGGAACTCAACGGTTCTCACCTCGTTATTAAAGCGAGAAATGAAAATATTGAATATTTCGTTTCCTCGAGTGGGAATCAAACTCACAACCTGTCGCGTTTACGTTCGCGCACTTGTGCCCCTGCGGCAAGACTGACCTCATTAAGTCTTCTAATTAGTGTTTTACTGGTGTTGTCTATTTCAGTATAATATACTTAATAACAGTGTATAGGTAACTATTATATTAAAAAAAAACCAAACTATTGTATTAATAATTCAAAATATTATTTATCTATATTTTTTGTATAACATTAAAGTCAATGTACATTGTATGTCAAAATGATATTAAATGCTGACAACGCTATCGTTTTGCTTTGCTGTTTTATGAGAGTTCGTTGGCATATTTAAATAAGTACTTAAAAAAAAAAAACATCCGCACACTGCAGGGTAGGCAGAGGGAACGAATTCTGGAGGCATTGCGTGTTGAGTGGCAGAACTCAACGCCGCGTTTGTCTTCGACACTAGAGCGAAGAAATGGAAATATAAATTTAAGTAAATATTTCATCTCCCGGAATCGAACCCACAACCAGTCGGTTTTACAGTCACACTTTGTGCCCCTGCGCCACAACTGGTCTCAAAGTACTTAAAGGCTACTAAATATTTGTATCACTTTGTATTATGAATTATAATAATTATTATTTGTAGATATTATAGAAAATTCATATTGGATCGATTAAGGAGTCCGCAACTTGGTTTGAGTGGATTATAAAACGTAATAATGGTTTGATTATCGGGAAAGGCTATATTATAAACTGTATATCACATAAATCCTATCCATTGTACCGCATCAGAGATACATCGGACGATAAGAATGTATCAATGTGTAGGCAAAAAATAAGAAAAAAAAAAAAAGAAGAGATAGACTTACTTACCCTTCTTGCCACCTTGTCCATAAAAATGCGGAAGCGAAGCGAAATAAGCAAAGATAAAATTACTTAAAAACACGTAATTTACGCATGTAGAGCTTCCTTGTCTATTTACAGCGGAGGTATCGGTAAAGTAGGCTTGATAATATTATATGACACTTTATCCTCTGTCATAATGATTTATATTTAAATGTGTACGTGTATGGATTTAATACTTAAAGAATATTATATGTATAAAAAATGTAAAAGACAGTGGCATTTATTATCGTTTTATTTTTAAAATTATTTCACTTTACGCGGAACCGATGTGACGTGTCGATGATTATGTTTATAAATAGCGGCCCACTTGCGGCTTCGCCCGCATACCACCTATAATTCTTTTACTATGCTGCATTTGTCATCAGAATGATTATATGATTTGTACATTCAATCCTTTTTCATAATTATGAGAAAATGCAAACACTATGTGGCTGAGAGGATATCATCAGCGGCAAGAGCGTCCCCTGCGGAACTCGAGACTTGAGCCTAGGATATCCTTGATAATGGAATAACCTTCGTTCGAATTTTAAATATATTTGTCAATTAAAAAACTGTTAAATATCTCCTTAAATTTTTAATATTTTTTTATCTTAAAAAGCCTTATTGTTATTTATTTTATATGCCTTATTGTGACTTACTTATTTATAAAAGATTGATATACGGTGTCGCGGCTTTTATTTTAGAACTAATAAAATTCAACGCACGCGGTTAAAGTAATACGATGGCGTTCTTAATTATAGTCATTTCAAAACCGAAAACAAAAAGTAAATCCGACAAGTCGTTCCAGAGATCTTAGCGTTTAAACAAGAAAACAAACTCTTCCGCTTTATTATCCATACCTATATTATAAATTCGAAAGTAACTCTGTCTGTCTGTCTGTCTGTGCCAAACCGCTTATTCAATTGTAATAAAATACTCATACAGAGATACTTGAGGGTCTTCGGATGAACATAGGCTACTTTTTTTTCTCATATTTGTAATATTGTCGATATATATTAATATATTAAAATATTTTTCAATTTGACAGGCAATTTATTCCGCCATGTTAATAACAACCGACCGTTGCTAAGCAACGGATTGCAAAGTTTATTTGTTGTTATAAGCAAACGTCACCCAAAATGAGCTTGCTTAACGCATACATGGCGTGCGCCGACTCAACCTTATGAGATACATAAAAATAATATTTTACAAAAATATTGTCCTTTAAATAATGTTTAAAAAGGCCGCGATACACATACCATATTTATCTCTGAAGCTTGAGCAAAGTAACACAGTAACAACAAGTAACCATTTTAATTAATTTACTTTATATTTATCGGGTTTTTGTTGTATGTATTTTCTATAACTTGATATTGATCCTTATGAAAATGAATATAATAGTCACTTTTAGCATTTCATCTAGATTGAAATTATAGTTCACTGTATAACATTCTAATAAATAATTAAGGAGATGTCACTGATTTGAAATGACCTAGCATACGACCGGCATAGTATGACCGATTTTGTAAATTGATAGATGACTTTGACGGTTTTGTAAATTTTCATACATTTTCGAACTACTGTTAATTTTTATGTAATTATTTGCTGTTTATAATTAATTTATACTTTTCTTTGGTTCTTCGCTTATTCAAGGAGCAGATTAGTTAGATTTTCATAAATTTCTTGGTGTGGTGTAAGTTGCGGCCCTGCGCGGTATCGGTGTAATATTATTTAAGTATTAAGGAGAGAATTGTTGGTTATTTCATCTTGGTTGGATGGTTATCTATACCGTTGTTATACACTTAATAAATTGTGGTTTTAGTTTTCTGGGATTTTATTTGATATTGCTCGCAAAACTTATCATATTTAATGTAGAAAGGACTTTAGTTATTTCATATAGTATCTATGTACGCGCGCAAGGAAAACGATTAAAAAGATTTTTCCCGGTTAAATCAGTAAAATCGATCACTGAAAGTCCAATAAAAATTTGTTCAGTTATTCTGGATATTAGCTCGGGGAAATAGAAAGACAGAAAGAGATAAAATTATTAATAATGTAGCTGGTTTTGTTTAGTTTTTTTATTAATATTTTACTATGGTTACGTTTATTTAAATTAGTTACATATTTTCACAAACAATTTCCTAAATATATCTATAAGCATTCGTAAAGTTTAAGCGGGCGAAGCCGCGTCCGGGTCCGCTAGTATTACTATATATACTTTAAGACATATGCAATATGTTTATCTTTGCAACATTTCTCAAATACAAGAGATGCGTTTGAAGATTGAAAAAACAAAGGTTCCAATTTAATATCGTCGTCTCTGTGTGTGACAAATACACATTAACACTTAATAGTTACAGAAATACATTATATCTGATCAACTAGTTATGAGCTTTCGATTATATTAAGGTGGCATTTAAAACGAGTAACTGCAAATGTCACGGTCGCTACCACCACCACTGGACAGTGGGTACCAATGACCAGCTTATTAATTCAATGCAATAAGTATCAAATCTATGATTCAAAAAATCTATAATATTTTTTTAATTATTTTGAAAATAAAAAAAAACATAATGACTACTACTACTACTATTGCATTGAATATAATTAAAAGAAAATGATTTTGATTTTCGTGGCCCAACAGCACAAGCATGCTGCAGTTGGGGGAATGAAATATTTAATATTTATTTACTCTGGTAACGGAGGCGTTGCGATTTAACAGCACTGCCTCGAGATATTGGCGGAAAATGGGGAAGATAAGTGTCTTAATGGGAATGGAGTGTCTTAACACAACCTCTGCTGATACTGCTGCGCGCGAGATACACCGTAAAGCTAAAAAGACAAGTTACTATACAAAATTTTTATAAAAAATGCGTGATTTTAGAGGGACTATGTTAATTTATAATTCCATTTCAATCTACCTATTAAAAGAAAAATTAGAAGAGCACTAAAATAAGTATGCATTAACATTACACAAGTAATAATACATTTTACGATATTCTAAATTAATAAAGGCATATAGCCGCCGTCCTTTCCCAAAGCCTCTGACCGCTGAAACGTTATACGCATTCGTCGCGTAAAATTACAATACGTATATCATAGCGCACGCAATGTGCTATTATTACAGATACGTTACATAAAGCTAGAATTGAATAAAATTATTTATCTGTATTATTATTTTTTAATTATTCTCTCATTTAGCGACAGTAGGCAGAGAATCTAGAAAATAGTGCCTATTTCTGTCTTCTCTATCTATGAGTTCTAAAAATATGATGTTTTGTGTGGCGGTACTCAACGCCGCACTTTGTCTGCCAGATATAAGTGATCTATTGCTGTATCCTTAATTTCTCGCATTTTACAATTGTGTGGTTAAGGAGAGTGGATCTAATGTTAAGACACTCCGTGCTCCTCTTCCTATTAATTTATAATTATTGCAAATTGGATAGATGCCGGATATTAACACTGCGCTCTATCTAAACAGGCACATCGGTTTATTTAGCTCTTAAATTATTTTTAGTAGGTTTAGTAGAGCATATCATTAACATATTTTCATCATTATCTCAAGTTAATGACGTATTAAGTAAACATATGAGAAACTATCGTTGACCAACTTTTATACTAACATGGAACTGTGTTGCAAGCGATTGGGTGCCTTCTAAATATTTTAGTTACGTATGATCTAAATACTAACACGTGGTTTCATTGTTCGTTTGTGTATTTATTATTCTTATCAACTTGTTTATGTCTGTATATATAATTTAACCTAGTTCTTGAGGTAATTATTTGTTTATTCGTTTTATTTTATCATATAATAGAGGATTATAGATATTAAAATTTTATAAACATTTAAAAATAAGATGTTTCTTCAAATTTTCTGAATGCATATTGTTATGATATCCATTGGAATCTAGTATTATACTCAATAGATTATAATATAATAATTGTTTATAATAAGTGTATGTAAATAAAAAATATTGTAAAAAAATTCGAGATTTTGTCTCTTAGGCTGACTTACGTTGATTTGAGCGCTCTAGCTAATTAAACTATCGCGCAGCATAATGCATCACAAGTCTAAATTCCACATTCGGAAAAGTATTTTTTTTCTTGAGATTGGAATAAAAATATTATACATAGTTTTTACGGTCTGAGCAATAAGATTTTTTACAAAATTTGACCTTAAAGTTAAATTAAACAAAAAAAGGTTGATTATTGGGCGAGATCAACTTATTTTTATTAAATTTCTCTTTTTGTATCCAAATTCTCCAATTAAAATATTTTCCTCAAGAACCCACGTACCCTAACATTGACCCGAGCGCACACGCGTAATACAATTACGTAATCCTGTAAAGAATGCACGTTGTACGGTTTCTCACTGTACCGTATAGATACATATATACTAACGTTATGCGGAGATGTTCGCGTTACTAAGGAACACTTTGATACAGCACTCTAGGCGGAGAGAGCGTAGTGTTAAGACATTTTGTTCTTGGCCTTTTATCCATATTGGATACAACATTTTATGTGTTGGGACCAATCGTGGCACAGTGGCACAAGCGTGTGCTAGTGACTGTAAACGCGATAGGTAGTTGGATCGATTCTCACTTGAGGAAATGAAATATTTATTATATTCATTTCTTCGCTCTGTTAACGAGTCAAACCGCGGCATTGAGTTCCGCCAAATCGCAATGAGAACGGTATGTCTTATCATTAGGTTCCCAGGTTCCCTTTGCGTACGTGTTATGTATGTGTAAAGGAAACTAATTCCTTTAACGCCACGCTTTTTATTGTCGGAACGGAGAAATGAATACAATTCAAATATAATCATTCCCCCGAGTGGGGATTGGTAACTCACTTGTTTACAGTGAGACTGTCCCAGAGCGCCGCGATGGCCTCAATACTATTTAATATAATCATTTCAAACAAAGCAAAACTGCATACAAAGTTTATGAGTACTTATTGCACACATGTATGTACCTAAACGTTGATTATATTTAAATATATTTTTTTTGTTGAAATATACACTTCTTTAATGTGATTTGTGCAAACATTACAAATGCTCCGAAGGATATGAACTTCAATATTAAGCGATGCCCCCTGCATATGCAGCATAGTTTGGATTTTTATCACCCTTACCTATTCTACCCAACGCTGCTCTTTAATAGGGCAAATAGACAAAAATGCCATGAGAGGCCAGTCGTGGCGCAGGGTCACAGGAGTGTGACTGTAACGCGACGTTTGTGGGTTTGTCTTCATTCGAGGGAAATAATTATTATTTTATTAATATTTTAATTTTTTCGCTCTAATGTCGAGACAAAGCGCGGCGTTGAGTTTTGCCACGCAATGCCTCCAGAATTCAGCGGTAAATTGGGAACGAAGTGTCTTCACAATAGGTTCCTTCAGTCTATCCTACTGTTTGCGGGATACAGCGTGAAGTTGATTTTATTAATCACAAATATAAAAAAAAGTGATTCCATCAATGTAATAAATCAATCACAACAAACGAGCAAGTGAAATTTGAAGCATCACCTAAAGGTTTCCTTAACTGGTTTACAACATGTAGGTACTTATCCTGTTCCTAGGTATAAATTAGGTAATATTTAATACTACTATAGTATTATAATAAATTAAATAAAAACAATAAAAAATACAGTGAAAACGACACACAATTGAGCCAAAACGACTACCTTTTAAACGCTATATTTGATTACAAATCTCTTTTCGAGTATTGGTTTGAAACGGCGAAAGTAAAAAAAAAAATATATTAATTATTGAGCATAAACAAGGACCGGAAACAGTGCGTCGTGCGCGGGGGAATCGATCTTCTTTATCGATGATATCAATCTAATATTTCTTCATCTCAATGATATTCGAGGCCAGTCATAGCGCAGCGGCACGAAGTGTGACTGTAAAATCGACTGGTTGTGGTTTCGATCCCCACTCGAGGAGATGAAATATTTACTTAAATATATATTTCCATTTCTTCGCTCTGGTGTCGAGGCTAAGCGCGGCGTTGAGTTCTGCCACTCAACACGCAATACCTCCAGAATTTGGCAGAAAGTGGGGAACGGTTTTAACATTAGGTTCCATCTGCTTACCCTGATGTGTGCGGAATATACCGTGAAGCTGATTTGATTTAATTTAATTTATTTATCTCAATGATATAGTGCAGAGTAGTAGTAGTATGTAAGTATATTGTATATAAGTAGATATATATTTCCTGTTTTGCTCCACTATATGATTGAATTTTTGTAATGATTTCTTCATTTAAATGCTTTTATGGTATTTTTTAATTTTTTTATATGAATTTTGTAGGTGTACAGGATGTTTATTTTTTACCAAAGTTTAATTAATAAGCTCAATATTTGTTTTATATATTTTTTTATATCAACATCAGGTAGTCTGATAAAGAAGTTCAATTTCTGTTTTAAATATTTTTATTTTCCATATTGATATTCAATCAAATTTTTATATTTAATAGGTATTTATAAAAAAAAATACATTTAAGCAGCTTCCGTAATTAAAAAAATATATTGTAACAAAAAAAAAATATCAGCCACAATTAGGTTAGGTAGTTCTTGGATCGGAAACAAAAATTCTGATTCCGTTCGTGGCCACAGAAATCTCCCGGAAATGATAAGCCTGAAATCTGGCATGCCTGTATGACGCATACCTAAATGGACTAAATGGATTAAATGATTTACCATCCGTGCGATTCGTTTTATATATATCCGTTTATAATTTGAAACTGTCTTGTTCCGTACCTATCACACTTCACATAAATCAAAGGCAAAACAATACTTAAACCATAATAATAAAAACTGCCTGAAGTAAAACATTTTGATAGCACCAATATGTCGAGGAAAATACGAGGGATATTATTGTAAACAGCGCTATCGGCGACGGTGACTAACATCCGGCGGCTACGTCCACTGTAAATAATATTGTGTGCATGTGATTTCTGACCTGTACAATACATACATTTCAGCTTAACGTTGTTTCCCACAAATGGGGGGGGTAAGCAGAGGGAACCTAGAGATCTCAAGACAATCCGTTCCCCACGTGCTGTCTATTTTTCGAAACGTTGTGTATTGAGTAACGATGCTCAACACCGCGCTGTACCTTTTTACCAGAGCAAGGAAACAAAAATTCATTTCCCCGAGAGTCGAACTCACAATAGTCACGTTTACAGAGACGCTGTGCTGCTGAACCACGACGGCCTCTACATAACATTTCTCATTTCCATTCACATATTTCCATTTAGGCGGACCTTGTTTGAAGTACGAGTCCAAGTTTGAAACACAAGTTTCTAACTTCTTTGATTATGTAAAATAGTGGACTGGCTGTTACTTTGTTACTGGAAGTTGTTTCTTGTTTACTGGCTTTTGATCTAGTATTAGGATTATTCTATTATTTTAGTGTCAGACGCTCCCATTTCCCACTTTCTGTCCAATTTTCGAAACTTTGCAGGACAAACTAAGCAACGCTTTATTTTTTTACCGGAGCGAGAAAATCAATATCATTTATTCGGCCGAGTAGAACTCGAACCCGCAACTGTCGCGATTACAGTCACACAATATTTAATTTTGACCTGCAATTTGAAAAGCGTTGTTTCTTAATTAAAAAAACAAAAAGGTAGCGTGTAACCTACCTATTCATATATAACATAAATTAACTTTACAAAAATATACCTACCTCTACCAATTGTTTGAAAATTTTACACACAATTTATAAACACGAATAGGTACCTACCTATACAAAAGTAAAATAAAATACTACCGTAGAATTCAATAACATACATAGCAAGAAAGGTCCATTTACATTCCTTTGTTCGTACGTATAACGATGCATCTCAAAATGAGCGTGAAGCCGGTTTTTATCGATTCCATTGGTTTTGACTCAATTATACAATATTAACCTTCAAGACAAAACTTAGCGTCAGATCAGGAAACTGCAAGGCCAATTTGCCAAATGAAGTTCCTTATTTATGAAATGTGATAATTTTTCTCGTTTTACATTATTATCTGATATTTGCTCGTGGTAAATGAAAGTCTAAGGTTCAATTTCTGTTTAAAATTATTATGCTAACAAGAAAATGGTTAAAATTAGGTATGAATGTTTTTTAAATATTAAAATATGCAAAAAGTTGCGCTGCATATTTTTTGCTCTCTTCAAACGTTAAATTCATGTATATATTTAAAAAAAATAGCGCGTGAGCTAACTATTTGGTTTAAAGTATACAAATTATATTCAAACTCGGTGTTGAGTTCCGCCACTCAACGCACAAAATTCATTCGGCGGAAAGTTGGGAGCGGAGTGTCTTAACACTAGTAGGTCTCCTCTGCTTAGCCTGCTAAAGCAGAATAAAGCATCCCAGTAACGGGATATACTAAGCGGGGTAAAGTATATCTTAGCAGTTTAGGGTAAAGCAGAAAAAAAAGAATAAAGTATTTTAAATATGCTTAAAGTTTTCTGCTTACATTGAATGATTACCAGAAAAGCAAGGCGTTAAACTTTTCCTAGGAGAGCCTAGAAATTTAAATAACTTAAACGATATAAGTAGGTTTTCCTATAACTTGCTCGCGGAAAGATGTCAGCGTGGCGACCTTCATAAAGTCATAAAATAAAGCATAATAAATAAAATAATATGACAATAATCGCGCACTGCGTGGGTAGGCTTGCGGAAAAATCTAATTTATAACTCGCATAAGTACTATGAACGTAATATAAATCAGCTTCGCTCTGTATCAGCAGGGTTGGCAGAGGGAACCTAATGTTAAGACACTTGGTTTCCCGTTTTCCGCAGAATTCTGGAGGCATTGAGTGTTGAATGGTAGAACTCAACGCCGTGAATGTAATATATATATGAATATTTAAATTTCATAAAAAAATTGTGCGATTTGAACACGCGCTCTTCATAATTTTAGTAAACCAATATAATATATATTGGTATTGTTTTTTTAAATTAAATATATATTTTTTACATCTTTGAAAAATATATTTTCAATGATACTTTGGCATAATTATTTTTAAAAGATATTGGTGAATCCTCACTATTTTTACTCATTTACATAATTTTCTTAGTATCACGCTGTACCCCCACACGTATCATATCTTAGCAACTTAGTGTTAAGACTCTTCACTACTTTCCACCAAATCTTGGAGGCATTGGGTGTCGAGGAAGTTAAAGCAACGCACTTTTGCTTCGTTACCCGAGCGACGCAAAGGCAATATTAAATTAGTAACAAGACAAAAATTTTAGGCACCCAAAACACAATATCTCAAAAGTTAAGCGGAAACTGGGGAACTATGTGTCTTAATACTGGGTTCCCTCTACCCGGCTATATGCGGGATACAGCGTGAAACAATCCACTAGTATATCAGCAAATAGATGTTAGTTAGACACATACCAACTAAATCATCAGGCCATACAGTTACAGTGAGCATTTACTCTGTTCTTTACTTTCTACGCCTACAGAGGTGTAGCCACGAGTACGTGCTGGCGGAAAGCGCGTACGTGATACACATATCACAACTCACAATTTGAAAGTGAATACACAATCAATTGACACTTAAGTCATAAATACGAAGATATACGTAAGGAGTCTTGTATAAAGATCTTTGATTTTCTTTGAAATTCTTAAATCGGATTATTCGCGGGCATTAAGTATTACACATTTTTGGAAACTACTTTACTTCGCCATTAGAGCAAAAAGATGGAAATATAAATTTAAATAAATATTTAATTTCCTCGAGTGGAGATTGAACTCATAACCAGCCGCGTCACCTCATACAACCTAGTAAATGTAATTAAAACTGAGCATGTAACTTATTCTTGACATTACCACACACTGTAAACAGTATAAGCTGTTGGTGAAGGCAAAATTAATAAAAAATTAAGGGTGTAAATTAAGCGCCAGCAATCAAGATCCTTCAAACTTTTAATTGACGTTTATGAGTTGCGTGTATAATTACCAAAACAACAGAGCTATCGGCTAAAAATAATTAAAGTTTTAAAAAAATAATTTAAGTTACTCTAGAATTGGCCATGATAATTCTATTTATGAAATAGAACAAAACGTTACACACTGAGACCCGATTAATTATTATTTTATAGCTTTACGATGTATCCCGCATAGAGTATGCAGAAGGAACCTAGTGTTAAGACATTCTGTTGCACCACCACGCACTACCGAATTTTCAAGTACTTCCGTGTTCAGTGGCGAAACTCAACCCCGCGTTTTGTCTTGTTATCAGAGCGAGGAAATGAAAATATTAAATTATTAATTTCCACACAACCGTTCGTTCCACGGCTGCCTTTTTTATCCACTGCGCCACGATGTCGCGAGATATTAGAGAATAACTCAATTATTTAAGTAGTAAGTAATTAAATCTCTACGTAGTACTTTTTACTTAAATATTTTTTTCCACAGCAGTAAAGTCGGCAAAGAAATGAATATACTCGTATTCTTTTTAATATTAAAGATATTCTTACACTTCTCTTTATGTCTAAAGATAAATCTGGAGGTTGGTGGGATATGATGTCATTTCATCTAATCAAACCTAACACCTACTTCTCTTCAAGAAGACATTAAACCACAAATGTCAAGATTTATATATAAACTATTATTATATGTCCATTAATAAATTCCTAAAAGAAGGTAACGAAAGATTACAAAAAAATTGAAAGAAACGAAACAAATATTATTTTAACGTACCGTATGCTTTACCAATAAATGTATTTTGTAGAGCTTCATAATTCGAACAGGAAATTAAATGACAGCCCCTCGACGTGACTCAGTGGATTAGTTGACCGCGAACCGACTGTTTTGCACTTATTATTTAGGTTAATATTTGCCGACGGTTCCCCGCAGAGTTGTATTTACTATGTATCATACGCTATGGCCTTTGTGTAGATAATAAAAAAGGATTTAGGGCAACATGAGACCACCGTGGTGAGACAAGAGTCAGCCTGTAAACGCAATGGTTGTGGGTTCAACTCTGGCAATTGATTATATTTAATTTATTTTCAAACTTTTGGTTGACAATTATAAGATTTTTATTTTAACTTCCCCCAAATTGGAATTGAACCCACAACTCAATGTCGTAGACGATACAACTACGCCAGATCTCGGCTTTACATCAAATCGTTTTAATTAAATGATACCCGCTACAACTGTCGTACACCGGACAGCTACGATTTACGAACGAACGAAAATAAGTAATTTTGCCTATAAATCTCTTGAAGTATTCCAGACGCGGCTGTATTACTTTGAGCTGGCTACTGTCAAGGTTTACAAATGTATATGGAATTTATTATGCGGGGGCCGCTTTGTCACACGCTGGATATGTTCTTATGTAAGGTTTTTTTTGTATGGAGAATTAAGTATCGAATGAATCATAGAAAACAGTTTAAATATTCATTTGCTCTGGAGACTCACTTTAGAGACTTTTATATAAATATACATACCTATAACGATGCTATTTGCATCGTGCTATTTTTTTTTTAATTATTCAAAAAAGCATGTTTACGCTTTATGCCGCAAATGAGGGTAGAATGGGAGTGTTGAGCCGTTCCTCGCTTTATTTTTCACCGATTTTTTCGCAACTATGCCGAGTGGCGAAACTCACTCACTCTTTCTACCAGAGTAAGGGTATGAAAATTATTTAAATGTAAACATTCCTCCAAACGGGAGTCGAGCCCACTACCACCGCCACAACGCCCTCAGATTTAATTCCAATTACGTTGTTAAAATGAGCAGTAACGCATATTTGTATTTATTCTTTGAATGTAACTTTTTGGACTAAGGCCAGTCGTAGCGCAGCGGCACAAAGTGTGACTGTAAAACCGACTGGTGGTGTGTTCGATCCCCACTCGAGGAGATGAAATATTTTCTTTATATTTTCATTTCTTGGCTCTGGTGTCGAGGCAAAGCGCGGCGTTGAGTTCTGTTACTTAACACGCAATTCCTCCAGAATTCGGCATAAAGTGGGGAACGGAGTGTCTTACACTAAGTGCCCTCTGCCTACCCTGCTGTGTGCGGGATACAGTGTGAAGCTGATAACAAAATATAACTTTTTAAGTAATGTTCTATTTTACTAAATTTATGGGTGAACTAGCAATGTTTAACCACGTCATTAATTACTTAGCTGTTACGCGCCGCCGTCAGCCATCAACGTGACATCGCTCAACGCAACAGCGACGTGCCCTCTGCTCTCTGACGCGTAACTATTATATATTCGACATCTCAATTTTTTCGATTGTATATTTTAAATAACAATTTTTATTATTTAAAAAAACATTTCGGTTCCTTCTTTTAGTTTTTTTTTTACTAGGTTTTTATGGTTTATATATAGACAATAGTGCTATAAGCACGAGTGATTGTAGGTTTGATCCCCACTCGAGGAAATGAAATATTTATTTAAATTCATACTTTATTTTTTTTGCTTTGATGTCGAAGCAAAGCGTCGCGTTGAGTGCAATGCGCCCAGAATTTGGCGGAAAGTAGGGAACGGAGTGTCTTAACATTAGATTCCCTCTGCTTAACCTGCTGATTGTACAGCTTGAAGCTGATTTTTTAAATTTTTATTAATAAATCAATATTAAACTTCAAATACATAGACACACAAATCAATACAAGGATAACAAGATAAAACAGAACAAGACGTCACCGTTCAGTAGCCACGAGTTCAGGAGCAAAACGCTAGCAACATTCGAGCGCGAGCGGTGGCGGTGGTGGTGGCGGTGAGGCAGCGAGCAAATCAGAGCGGAACCGGCCGCGTCACTGACACCAGCCTCCGCGCCCGCACCACACACATCATATGTTTACAAGTAGAAAAATATTAAAATTTCAACATATTATTAAGAAACGCATGGAAGTTAAGGCGTTTAGTTCCGCCACTCAATACGCAATGTCTTCAGAATTCGGCCAAAAGTAGGGGACGGTAGTATCATAATGGGAACGGAGCGTCTTAACACTACGCTCTCAGGTGCCATCTCCGGTAGGCAGATGCTATGTGTGGGTTACACCGTAAAGTTAAAAAAAAAGTTTTCTTACAAATATTTTACTGTTATTTCTTTTATTACAAAGTATCTTTGCCAGCGGCTTCGCCTGCTTGGTCAAATAGAATAATTAACAAGTGCATTATGCTCTCAGAAGCTCTCAAGCTATCTCGTCGTACAACATTTCTCATTTTTATTTAACTTCTATTAGTCGATAACTATCAAAACACTCAAAGAAATTTCAATTCGAAACAGTAGTTTCTGAGATAACCGTATTCAACAAAACAAACTTTTCAGTTTTACAATATTAGTAGATACGATCAAATAAACAGAAAAATCTTAAAATATTTACAATTTAAAAGAAAGCAATAAAAGTACACTCAGCCATATTAATTAAACAAAACGATAGCTTAATAAATATTAAACCATGTTTTGTAGACCATACGGGCCCCGATAGTCATAATATTTACATTATTACCCTTCCTCTACATAGCTATCAGTTATCATACGTACGTGTGTTATCAGTGAAGTGATAAGCGAGGTATATAGTTCATTTTATTGGCTAGTAAATGCCATTTCGCTAATATTAGACATCGAATAGTTTATCGGGG
Source organism: Heliconius himera (assembly GCA_021202915.1). Lineage (NCBI taxonomy): Eukaryota > Metazoa > Arthropoda > Insecta > Lepidoptera > Nymphalidae > Heliconius > Heliconius himera. The sequence goes on along the minus strand of JAJHJA010000397.1, from coordinate 28,085 downwards.
GATTTAGCATATAATAATAGTGTAATCTTATTTGTAATAAAGTAGTTTATGGTGTCATAATATAAATTATATTGCACAAGCCTTTACCTGCGGCATCGCCCGCGTGGCCCAATGGAAATAACTTGTTGTATATGATATACGTATTTGAAATGCGCGGTTTAACTCTGGACGCAGGCACAGTGGGCTATATCGACACGATTAACGTTATGTATATTTATAGCCTATAGCCTAAAAGGACTACCCAACACAAAAAGTAGTTTTAATTCAAACTAGTATTTACTGATATTATCGCACATTCAACGAAAAAAAAATCATAAGCCGACGATATTAGTAATTGATGTGGTATTTGTAACGCGGTAAAAATAACTTAATAAATCTTCACAAATCATCATCTTTTACTTAAAATTGGGACCAATTTTCAATGGTGATTGTAAAGAAATTATCATATGTTCCAAGTGGAAATATAATTTGAACTCCATGACCCAACGATTAACAACCCGTTGCTAACAAACAGGTGAACTAGTTGAGAGCGTGTCAGGGTCACTGTATCATCTACTGTATACGATAAGAGCGGGTACAATTATAAAATTGACAGGGCCTCAATACAAATTAATAAGTATATGATGTTTGATCAGTTACATAGCATATAAGAAAGCGAAGCCTTCTAAAACGAATATTATATTAAAAAGCTTCGCAGTTGTCGCCGCATTTGGGATAGAAAAGCAGAGAGAATCCAGTGTTAAGACAATCCGTCCCCGATCTCCCGCAAAAATTTCAACACACTCCGTGTTAAATAGTGTAACACAACGCCCTAATTTGTCCCAGCGCGTGGAAATAAATATCTTTTAGATATGATACAGGTTATCCCGTCTACAGTACATCCAATACAAAAACAATAGGCCCAAAAATACTTCACTGAATCAGTCAGTGAAGTGACTACTGGGCTATAATGGCAAGAATAAAACACTATTTACGAAACAGCTATCAATCCGGCATATTTTCCGCTTATCAATCATTATCATCGAGATAACGTATCGCTAATACACTGGCGAAGCACTGACTCATTTATGTGGTCATAAATTAACGTAACTCGGATGTCTGATATTTATATGGTAAAATTATAGCTTTTTGTAAGATTCACACTGTATTCAGTATATAACATAGTAGGCAAAGGGAACCTAGCGTTCCTAATCGACATTTCGTTCCCCACGCACTTTTCAATTTTCATGACATTAAGCAGAATGTAGTTATTTATCGCTACTGTTTACTGTTCCTTAGTGATTCCTTGTAAATGAAGTTTTTACATATTTTCATGTGCTTAATTATTATTTATATTTACTCTGATAGAGATTTAATAAAGAAATAATTGTTTGTGTGTTTCATTGCTATTACAGCAATTTCTTGTGTTAGTAGAGACATTAAATAAAGCTAAGTTATCTTATCATTAACTAGTGGGCGCGCCCGGCTTCGCCCGCTTATTTGGACACTTAGGGGTGAATTCTAAAAAAACCACGAAACACGTGTTCAATAAAATATTTTTAACAGTCTGAATTAATTTTTTTATAAAAATCGGTGGTGATTTAAAGATTTTTCCATACAAACTTTCAACCCCTTATTTGCACCCTTAGGGGGTGAAGTCTAAAAAACCATGAAACACGTGTTCAATGAAATGTTTTTAAGAGCCTAATTTCAAATTTTATAAAAATCGGTGCCGATTTAAAAAAAAATCCATACAAACTTTCAACCCCTATTTCATTCGTTTAAGGTTAAAATTTTTCAAAATCCTTTCTTAGTGAATGTCCAGAATATGAAAATAAACATCTGCCCAAATTTCACGTTTCTACCATCAGCGGTTACGGCTCTGCGTGCGTCTTACCTCAGTCAGTCAGCACTAGTCCTTTTATATATATAGATAGATAGATAGATAATAGAATTTTAAGCTTGAATTGACATTTTTTTTTCGATCTTTAGATCTAAATAGTTTACTTCACGATATCATATATTGCTATCAATCCTAAAAACAACATGTGTCGAAAATAGATAAAACCAATTTTTTATCAAAATCGTTTATAGATAAAAAATTAAACAATCTAATATATATGAAAAGAAATGAACAATGATAATTATAAATCAATGTTTAAAAGAAGATCTCGTCGAGAGCGTTTCATAATTACACATAACTTTCATTTTAATTTACGTAATGGTTTTTGATGGCGGGCGTTTGTCCGTCGAGAGGCAAGCCGGTTTGGTCCGAAATGTTAAACCTGTACAAATAAATACTATCTTTCGCGTACATTTATAGACTAGTTTCTAAGTTAGAAATCTATACATCAAAATCTTTCTACTTCTATTGTTTTTTTCAATAAATTCTATAAAACTCTTCAGTTTCTGAGTGACTGACAGGCAATTCACGAAATTAAAATATAGGTAGGTAGGTCACTTTGGTAGACACTAAGGCAAAGAATTAAGAGATGATTTCTTCCGAAATTCCGGACGCGAACTATAATTATAGTTCACGAAAAAGAACTCGATCGCGGCCACAACTAGATATACTAGGTATGTGATAAAAACATAATTTTAAAAATTATTTACGGAAAAAGCACTTACGTTATAAATTTTCTCCTAATTTTTTTTCTAGGATTTAAACTCACGTTTATATAATGTGCAAAAATATATGTATATTTGTTTATAATATTTGCAAAAATAAACTTTTTGAAACGTTTATTGGATAATAATGTGACATAACTAACATTTATATTACAAAATGTTGAATGTTAATTCAATTCAAGACTTTTAACAAAAAAAAACTACTCGATTCCAATAAAAATATGAAACATCGAAACAAAAGTCGGACACTACGGGCAGTATGGGCAGTGTTGACTGTTCAATACGGCGCTTGGTCAATCGCATTCCGAGGAAGGTGACTGTCTCGTGCTTTGTGACTGAGTGTAAGGTCTCTTTGGAAACTGTTGCGAATGCACTATAAATAATATAGCTTGATAGCTTTCTTGCATTCCTTCGGTGCGACTTTGTCTTTGAAACGATCTAAAGATATTTTTTTAGTTTTGAAGGAAAGGCCATTTGAAGCTAGCGTTAAGACCTTTCCATTTACTAATATCCGCCCAATTACGTGTCGAATTGCGGAACCTAACGTCGCTTGTTTCTTCACTTGATTGGAATAATGTAAATAATTTCTCACAGATCGAATCCATAACCATAGCGTGTTTAGTACATAATTGCACTGTGTCATGATGGCCACTGTAGTAACAGTATGTGTGCTTCTAACACGGCTTTCTTACAATCCCTCGAGTCGACGTTGTTCATTGTTCATAATAGACAATTTTAAAGTATTAGCGTTTTATTTACGCATAAGAAGTGACATACATTCAATACTATTCTATCGAAATAATAAATCTGTTTAATTAATCTTTTTAGGGTTATTACAATTAAAGAACTGAGTGACACATCATTCCTTTATCTATTTTAGAGACGAAGATGAGAAGTCATAGAACGTGCCCCTGAATGGGAATCGAACCAATTAGAATCAATTACATATAAAATATTTGTTTTAAACATAAAGTTAAGTCGTAATATCTGTTACCAGCGTATGTATTACAAAGTCACGGGCAATATAAATTATTTATCGTTGCTGTAAAATCAGTCAAGTGCGCGAGCGAGTGGAGCCATGAAGGACTCTGGATTACTTAATTTTGAAGTAAAGTTTATTAAATATGTTATTCATACACATAGTATGAAAGAAATATTTAAATTTTGTATAAAGTTAGTATTTAGATGGATTTGAATCCGCTTATCATTGCATCGTTCAAGCTTTCTAGCCCGTTAGGCTATACCTATTTATCACGTTATGCCAAATCTTAGCTTACACATGGTCATTATTGTAAAAAAAATATACTAGTCTTATATTTACCCATGTATTTCGTAGAACCCCAATAGTCCTAAACTAAACCGGTCCCAAACCCAACTATCATTAGATATATGAAGGCGCTACAATAAAAAACCCTGCAAGTTTTCCACATCGGCCCATGTTAGAGCGCCCAGTAACGAGTCATTGCCTCCATGATTAAATCATGTTACGTATAAATAACGGTAGTATAGGGCATATGATTGATCGCTCACACCGACACGACGCTTATCGATGTAATCTCAGTCGTGTATGTAAAAAAGTACAAGATATTTTTAATTTAAAAATCATGTAAAACAAATGTTTAATTATCATTTTTAATACGTATGTTCTTATATTTTACGAGTATAACAGGTTAGGCAGAGTAGACATAGTATTAAGGCATTCCGCTCAGTTTTGGAGTCATTGTGTGTTACTTGACGAACTTAATATATTTAACCGAGTAAGGTTCGACCCCGCAATCACTACGTTAACATTCAGGTGTCAAACGTATGAAAAAATATTTTTTAACAAAAAAATAATAAAAAATTAAATAAAAATAATTTAGATAAGATTTTATAATTTTGAAGTCGGTCCCAAGCTAATGCTACAACAACCTTACTACAATATCGTATTGCTAAGCCCGTTGGTTTTATTTGGCACCGACTTAAAAAAAATCCATCAAAATCGGTTCACCCAGTCAAAAGATAGCAAAATGAGGTAACAAATATAAAAAATCGAAAATAGAGTCGAATTGATTATCTCCTTTTCTTATAGAAGTCGCTCAAAAAAAAGCTCAATAGCTTATTAGGAATTAAATATTTCACCGTGCTCCTCAGCACAGTTTAATTGTTTAATGAATGTGACCGACAGATAAAAAAACTAAATCCACAATAAAAATAATAAATAAGAAAAAGTTTAAAAGATTTCAATTCAATTTATAAAATTAAAATTTTAAAAAACTTTTAACTTGTATTGAGAGAAAAAGAAGCAAATTTGTATTAAATTTTACTTAATTATGAATATTAGTTCTATAATTAAAGATATATTTAAAAATCGATTTAATTATTACTATAACATTTGTATCAACATCGTGACACCGGCCACTCGCAGGCGGCGCGTTATGCATCACATCTGATAAGAATACAAATAAACAAGATGGGCATATTCCTCGACTGAATTTTACATACACAAGTACTTACATAATGTGGGCAAATTAGTTAAAGTACATGGTTACATTTTTAGATTAGAAAACTTTTAAAATAATAACGTAGCGGGATTTGAACCTGCGTCTCATGGATGTTTTAGGCACGTTGGTATTTTTCTTACGTAAATATGGAAATCTACTTAAAAATGTACATAGTTATTTGCACAATAATATGATTAACAAAAAATGTGATAAATAAATAAATCAGCTTCACGCTGTGTCCCGCACACAGTAGGGTAGGCAGAGGGATTCTAGTGTTAAGACACACCGTTCTCCTTTCCGTTCTCCGTTCACTTTCCGCCGAGTTCTGAAGGCATTGCGTGTTGAGTGGCGGAACCCACGCCACGCTTTGCCTCGACACCCGAGCGAAAAAATGAAAATATAAACGTAAGTAAATATTTTATCTCCTCGAGTGGGGATAGAACTCACAACCAGTCGATTTTACAGTCACACTCTGTGCCCCTGCGCCACGACTGGCCCCAAATAAAAAATATGATAAGATATATAAAAGTACATCAAATTAATGGAGTAAATATCTCTTCTCTGTTAACAATATGTAAATCTTTCACCTGCTGTTAGCCCACGTGGGAAAATGGGAATAACTAAGAGGTGCTTGACACGCTATGACATCACATAACTTAAGTAATTCTTACGAAAGTTACTCTAACCACAAGTACAGTGGGTTATATCGGAGTAACTAACATAATATATATAATTATAGGCTTTTTCGATTAATAAAGTATACAGTGTTTGGACCAGAAGTTCCTGAGATAAGCGGGTTCAACTAAACAAACTTTTCAGCATTATGATCTTAGTAGATAGATCTTTACAGCATTATTATCTTAGATACTCGTATAAGAGCATCGATCGGAGGTGGGCCCATTGCGCTTCAAATATAATAAAAATAATTTTACTTCACTGTACAAAAGAAAGCAAACAATAAACATAATTAAAAGTAAATATTTTTTTAGAGTTACGCTGTATTCCTGGGAACTTAGTTTTAAAACACTCATGTTTCCCACTTTCTGCCGATTTATGGAGGCATTGCGTGTTGAGTGACGAAACTCAACGCCACGCCTTGTCTCGTTACCAGACCGAAGGCCTCTCAAAGCTCTCCAATAAATAAATAAGTATATAAGAAAAAAAAAGCAATAAGGAAATAGAAAGTAATGTATATAAAATGTAAATAATCAAAGAAAGTATATGACGAAGCGAGGAAGCCGCGGCCCGCGAGCGCCATGCCACATAAGGCGTCCAACACACATAAATTTCACTGATCGAAGCCGCGAACAAGAACCACTTGACTCGACTCGACTCGATGCAACCGGTCGTTGTTAGATTTGTCTCGGTAATAATTATGTAAAACTCTCACTCACCGGCTGGGAACACGGTTTTTTTATTTCGACTATTGTATAGAGTTCTGCAGTTCACATGGTAGAAAGTTAAGGTTGTATGGTAAGTTTGTTTACATCGACTTTGCGTATGATGGATTCACTTAAGATACTTTGCGCCTCATGTTAAAATTATTGTAGTCCAGCTTTTTGATTAAACAGTAGTTCCAAAGATAAAATGCATAAAGATATGGAATAAATAGATAAGATAAAGCCTTCAATCAAACAAAATCTTTTTTTGTAGCTTAACGCTGAATCCCGCATATAGCAGGTCGGCAGAGGTTAGTTAATTATAAGCTTTTTTAAAAATATAATTATTGGGTTAAGTTCAAGGTAAGTGAAATATGTCAAATATTTCAGTTCATTATTAGTTTTCTTCCAAAAATAATTTTGCACTTACGCGAAAGAAAAAGAAACCAAGTAAAGATATAACCATATGACCTTCACACAACCTCATAATGACTACTGTGCTATTTATTTACACATTTCACTTCTCACAGTAAATTATTATTGGTCTGTGCAAAATTACTAAAAAAAAAAAAAAAACCTAGTAAAGTAGCTAATTACGTCGGTCACATTTCTCACGAGGCGGTTAATTGAAAATTTTCTTATTATACTAGGTCAGCTGTTAAATTAAGACCGACAGTTAGAGCTGGCGAAGTAAAAAAATATTTGAGCATTGAATACGGTCAAAACTGTGACGTGGAGTAGCGAGATATATCCCGTCACTTATAAAATACTAATGAAGTAGCTTCACGCTGTATCCCGCATACAGCAAGAAAGGTAGAGGCTAGTGTTAAGACACTCCGTTTTCCACGCATCGCCAAATTTGCGAGACATGGAGGGGTTTAGTAGCGGAACTTATGATACATATATATATCCATTTCAATACTAAATCTTATGGGGGCTCCACCATCAAATCCAAAGAAATAATACATTTTTTGGTTATATTTCCATTAGATATAAACGTCACTTCCATATCATCCAATTAAACTATATTGGCTTTCAAATTTTCATGTGTAACACCAGTAGCAGATTCATATACTGCATATGAATAATATTTTTTTGTAAATTAATTATATTATTTTAAATGTAAGCCAGTTAAATTGTTGTAGGTACGTATATGAAAGAAGGCAGTGCCACTTTCTATTCCGGTATAAATATTAAGTCCAAGTAATTTTTTGAAATTAAATCTAGATGTTCTTGTTTTTAACATTAAAAGCTAGATAGATAGGAAATCTTATTTTATGTTTAACTTATAAATAAAAGTGTATTTTTTTTAAATTGCATATTCTTCAATAACCCCAAATATAAGAAAGAGAATTTTAACATGCTTTTTATTAAGTCTTTTATTAAAATCTAAGAAATAGAATTTGACTCAACTGTATTAATAGAATCACCATGAAACTAGGTAGTTATCCAAAGCTTTAGTGGCAATACAACAACATGGTATCACTGACCTGATCTGATTACGAGATTTAAAATCTAAACCTATTACCCCTTTAAGACATTTCCGACACTTTTCGCCGAACTCTCGAGATATTGCGTGATATGTGGCGGAACTCAATACCGCGCTTTTCATAGCTACCAGATTGAAGATATGAAAATTTTACATATTTCATTGCCCTGATTGGGAATCGAGCCCACAACTGTCACGGTTAGTCGCACGCTGTTCCCACGACCACCTAGGCACTAAGGCCTTGTTCCATACCCATGCAAGCATCACTTACATAAATAAATATATTTCAAAACACAATTACAATGGCAGTAAGAATGATTAAACCAATACAAACGCCGTTAGTTCAGAGCGAGCGCGCGGTTAACTCATTTAGTAGGTACCGACCAGCGACCAGTGAGTAACGGTCCGCGGCGCGAAACGACATTTGAGGCGTTCGCTCTACCTAATAGGTACCAGCAATGGCGGGGCAGGTGTGAATCTGTTTAATTAGACGTTGCTGATGACCCAAATCCATTGATACGAATAGTTAAATCAGATTTAATGCTGTCATGTCCGTGCGAACCTTTCCTTTTTTCCAAAGAGGCGTGGTACGGCTTTGATTTCTTGACACTAGACACGCAATGCTTCCAGAATTCGGTGGAAAATGGGGAACGGAGTACTTACACGAAGTGTAAGACACTTCCGTTAGGAACAGAGTGTCTTAACACAGGTTCCCAGGTTCACTTTGCCTATGCTGCTAATTGCAGGATACAGCAGGAAGCTAAAAAAAAGGACTTCGCGATGCATCGGCGACAGCGTCTTACTGTGAACGAGAGGGTTGGGGGTTCAATTCCCGCTAGAGGTCAAGAATTATTTTCATTTCCTCGTTCTGGTAACAAGATACACACAGGGGGTGACGGGACTCAACGCAAGTTCCGTCACTCAACACGCAATGACGAGAAATTGGACGGAAGGTGGGGAATGCAGTGTCGGAACACTGTGTTTCCTTTGCCTATCCTTTAAAAGGTATTATTAAAAAAAAAAAAAAAAATTTGCTTCACGCTGTATCCCGCACACAGCAGGGTAGGCAGAGGGAACCTAGTGTTAAGACACTCCGTTCCCCACTTTCTACCGAATAAAAGCTAAAGGTATTATTATTATTATTAAGCGTAAGTAGTGAAGCTGCCTTGATATTTTTTGCATATGGTAATTAGTAAGTTGTTAAAAACCACTTATTGTCTAATATATAAAAGAAATCTCTACGGTGCGTTAGAAGGACAGAGGAATTTAACACAGCGACTTAGTAATGCTTGTAAACAAAGAAAACGTTTACTTGACGCAAAATTCAAATATGAATTATTAATCTTTTAAATATGTTTTTATTGATCTATGATCAAAGATCAATAAGTTAGTAAGCGAACGGCAAAATTTCGATTTTTTTAATGATTTTCAGGAATCTTTTCCGAATTCCGAAAGTTCTCAAGAAATAATAAGACATTTTAATTTATATATAATACACGTAAATCTAACACATACATGCCAAGCTTCAGCTTTCTGTGATGCGAAGTTTCGGCCAATCAGAAACGGAAGAGTTTTATATAATAGTTCTTTTCTATGAAAAGCGTGTTTTTAATTTTTTTTAAAGTGATACAAGTGCCACGGTATTTGCTCAAAACTGTAAATTGCATGTGCCCAAACTCAAAAGGTTTACTAGTAACCTCTGAAGAGTTCCAACACTCATGTCCTGGCTTCATCATCACACCAGCTCATTGATACCATAATATAGTATTGTCACTTGAACTACGCATAACTGCTAAGTTTCATGAGAATACAATTAATACAAGTGGTTCAAATTCAAATTCTTAGATTTTATTACATAGTTTGTTACAGCTCGACCAAATAAAATAGGCAAATAAGCAACGCTTAAAGCGGAGTAATTTATCACTTCCTCCCAACTAAAATGAAACTAGATTTAGTACTACTAAATATAAACATATAATATTAAAGTATGTCATACATGAGGAAATGTGATATTTATTCAAATAAAATAACATTTATTAATACATAATTGCGCTGTATAAGCGGATATGAGTCGTTTCCACGTAAAAATCCATAACCGTGTTAACAACTTGCGATCGACAGACCGCCCTCGTGAGTCACTTCAGACGAGCAGAACTATAAAACACTAGGGGTTGACTTTGAGAATTGATTTTTTTAAAGCACTAGGGGTTGTGAAGTTGAAGAGAAGGCGTAATTTGTTTGGTGTATGGAATATCACGTTCATGATGAAACGTTTCAAAGAAAAAAACTTTTTTTTAGTTTCACGCTGTATCCCGCATATGGCAGCGCAGGCAGAGGGAAACTAGTGTCAGGAGACTGTTTCTGTGACACTTAAATGTGTTACAGACCGAACCAATAATCCTTTCTCTACTTTTTGTTTATGGAGACAAAGTAAGTAGAGTTAATGAACCTAAAATCAGGGAAATAAATATATTAGCAATATACCTAAATATTCCTCCAAAAATCGAACTCACAACCGCCTCGTAAACCTCTTTTTCGGGATGGCGTGTACAAGTAAAATTTTATGCACTGCATTATGAAATGCATCATCAATACCGTAGTGTATAATCGTGGTGTCACCTTGAACCGACATTGGAGAGTGGAGTGCGCTGCAGTCGTCGTCTCGAGTGGTAATTATTTGCGTAATAATGACCGTTCAGTGTGCCATTAATCTCTTGCATACATCGATGATATCGCAATATCACTTTAGAGGACTTTAGCTGAATCACGCGTGAAATTAATATCGATCTACTGCTCTACTTTATAACGGATCTTTTGTGTGGTGGTGGGTGAGAGAGTATTTTGGATGTAACGGGATTCGAACCCGCGCTTCTTTAGAATCGTTCTTGGATGGTTGCGCTACGCTACGTAATTTTACGTCAATGTTTTATAATCAATAATGTTAAATCAGCTTCACGTTGTATCCCGCACACTGCAGGATAGGCCAGAGGGAACCTAGTGTTAAGACACTCCGGTCCCTACTTTCTGCCGAATTCTGGAGGCATTGCGTGTTGAGTGGCAGAACTCAACGCCGCGCTTGTCCACGACACCAGGGCGAAGAAATGGAAATATAAATTTAAGTAAATATTTCATCTCCTCGCGTGGGGATCGAACCCACAACCAGTCAGTTTTACAGTCACACCTTGTGCTCCTGCGCCACGACTGGCCTCAAACTGGGCTATATGAAGCTAAAACAAAAATAAATATTATTTTTAATGTATGTGTTACCGAGTAAGAATGTGATCTAAAGAACGTATAATTTACATACAAAAGTTAACTTATTATTGCTTAATTAAAAATAATATCAATACAAAAATACATTATTAATGTATATCTACAGACACAAATTCACAGACAGACAATTTATCTGTAGGTACTTAACCTACAGATAAAATAACTACAAAATTAAACTTGAACATCACAGTAATAACTCTTGCAAGTGCTCTCAGAGACAAAGTACGGCCCATAATGTAAAACCAGAAAGACCAGTTGGTTTACGTAAAAAAATACAAAGAAAGTGATCTCGGATGCACCTGACATCCGCTCTAAATAGCCATTCTGTTGAGATTTTTAAGAGGATGATTTGAAGTACCTAGTATAGTATTATAAGACACGCATATTGAAAGACGCCGTCGTGGTGCATTTGGTTCATGCATAGTTGCACACAGTGGTTACAGGTACAAATTCCGCTTAGAATAATTATAGTAGTTTTATGTAGTCTTTTAGTTGATTTAATATGTAATGTCTTCGATCTCATAAAATGTGGACAATAAAATGATTTTGTGATCTTTGTGATTTCAACCTAACTCATATAATAACAAAAAAATATATAATGATTATATATTAGTTTTGCTATTCATCAAAATTTTATAAATATATCGTCCCCAGATTACTATTTTGGGACAAACAATAATTCCGTATCGACTCGACAGAACTCAACGCCGAATTTGGCCAAACTCCAACAACAGAACCATAAGCAATCAAACGGAAACAAATCGTAAATACTTATTAAAGAACCGGTAATACTGAAGCAACACTACAAGAGTACAGTCAAGTTCAAAGACAGTAGCGGCGACGCTAGTTATTACATTGCGATCGAGCGTAACGTTCCGGTTCAACGGGCCCGTGAGAGAGGTTGCACGGTCACCGGACACTAATTATTTATTTAATGGGAAATTTTATGGCGTCGAGGCTCTATGGCGGTGACGGTGTCGAAAAAAATATCTTACAAAAGACAAAGATTATTCGCAGTAGTTTATAAATCAAGTTGTTATAGACTTCTCACTTTTGAGGCTTCTAGCACACACAAAAAAATAGGTTTATATAGAAAAAAAGGTTTATCTAGCTATTAAAAGACTTTGTTTAAATTCATCGAATCAGTTCAGGGAAACAGGAATAAATATACACTTATTGCAGATCTAACATTATACTTCGTGTGGACAGATAAACATTTGCTCAATTTGGCCTCTTTTTTCTGTCATAGAGACCTATATTTACACATAATGCAGTATTTGCTATGAAAATTACATCTTTGATTGATCTATTACGTAGCTCATAAATTAGTTAGTCCTCAACTTAAATACCTAGAATCGAGTTCTTGCATAATACAGATAACATGTTTTCGGAATATCGATATCTCGTTACCATTCAAGGCGGCACTTTCGAGGCTATCGCGGAAATCGAGAGTGGCATCGATTCGACGGTCGCGTCGCCATAACGCGGTGCGAGTACGCATCCGAAACGTTTCACCGTTTACGGTCCGCACTTTCACCGTTTGATCAAAACACTTGCATATTTTATATTGCGCAAGCTTTATTGGTTTAACCAATATTTATTGGGCTTCGGGTTCCGCTTTGTTAAGCTTAATATATCTAATAGAAAAAAAACTGTTCAATAGTCGTCCTACACAGAGGCCGTCCTACCACAGGCTGATTTACGAAATTTATTAAGAAAACGATTGTATTGATACAAAGGTACATAATCCTTGTTTCGAGGTATTATCGGAGAGGCAGGAGAGAGAAATTGACCCATAAATGAAATGAGAGCGAGAAATTGACCCGTAAAATGTATGTTTATTGTATCACGTGCGGCAGTCGGATGTGGTGCGCCGCGCGCGTGGTCCACTCGTTGCGCAATCCGCACTCGTTTGCATATTGTTTTGTGCCGAATGATAAATTGTCGTCCATTGTTATATTTGGAGCGCGTATCTAGCTTTTATATAATTTGGCATTTTTCTCTGTTTACCGCAATTTTACCTCGTGGTCGCGTTTAAAGTAACGTTTGGACGCTATTATTTGTTTGTACTGCTCGCAAAGTTAAATATCTAGAAAATGATCAAAATGAAATTAGCCAGAATTTAACATCATCATATATGATTCGCCTCAATCATCAAAGTTACGCTAGTAGAGGTGTAAAAGTAAGAGTGTACTGACCTTGAACCTATTCCTTCTGTTGGCGCGCAGGATGATGCCGTCGTTCTCGATGTAGTCGGGCACCTCCTTGCGGTTGGAGAAGTTGAACACCACCGACGTGGAGGCGGGCGGCGGCGGACGTCCCCCCCCGCCCACTGCCCGCGCGCCCGTCCACGCGCGCTCGATGCCCGCCGCGCCGATGCGGGACTTGGGCGGCGAGTGGCCGTTCACCAACTTGGGCACGGAGCTCTTTGGCGGTTCCGGGTGTGTTGGCTTCGGCTCCGGCTCGGGGGTCACCTCGCGAGGGGATATTGAGGGCGTCGCATTGCCATTTGTCTGGGGAATAGGGATGTTCTCGGGCGGATGCACTATGGGCTCCACTACGGCAGGTGGCGGGTCTTTTTTGATGGGCACTTCCTCACGAGGCGCAGGAGATGGGATTCGCAGCGCCTCCTCCATCTTGTCGTCGGTCTCGTCGGCGGCGGGGGCGGCGGGCGCGGCGGGCATGGGGCGGATGACGCCCACGCGGCGCGCGCGGCCCAGCAGCACGGCGTTGGTGGCGGCCAGCGGCGGCAGGTGCGAGCCGCGCGCCGCCGCGCCGAACGAGTAGCGCACCGACGAGCCGGCGCGCGCGATGCCGTCCAGCGCGGCGCGCGACACCGCCTTGCTGTCGCAGGCCGCCGCGCCGCCCTCGGGCTCGTCGATGGCGGACAGGTCGGCGGCGGCGGGGCTGGGCGAGCGCCCGCGCGGCTCCGGCGTGGAGCTCCGCGGCAGCCCCTCCAGGCCGCGCAGCACGGCGGACACGCGCGCGGCCGGCGCGGCGCGGCGCGGCGGGGCCGACTCGAACTTGCGCAGCGTGGAGCGCACCACGTCGGCCGGCGGGCGCTCGGCCTCGCGCAGCAGCGGCGTGGGGCGGCGCGGCGGGCGCGCCGTGCGGGGCGGCGGCGGCGAGGGCGGCGGCGGGGGCGGCTGCGGCGGCGGCTGCAGGGGCGCCTGCGGGGGCTCGTCGCGGTCGAGGCGGCTGAGGGCGTCCACGGAGCGCGCGCGCTTCACGGAGTCCCGGCGCGGCGGGGGCGCGGCCCCGAGCGCGGCGTAGGAGGGCGCGGCGAGCGAGGCGGGGCGCGCGGGGCGGGCGTGTGGACGGGGCGCGGGCGGCGGGCGCTCGTCCAGCAGGTGCTCGAGCGAGGCGGCGCGGCGCAGCACGGAGGGACGGCGGCGCGGGGCCTCCCGCAGCGCGAGGCTCAGGTATCGGGACTTGAGGCGTTTCACGATCCCGGGCCCGTAGCGCAGCTCCTCGTCGTCCTCGGTGGCAGGCGGAGGCGGGGGCGGCGCGGGGGGCGCGGGTGCTGCGGGAGGACGAGCGCGCGCTGCACGGCGCTGCAACAGCTCGCGCTTCCATTGTGGTAGGGAGCCGTTAGACATGCCTGAGTCCAAACAATATGAGGCTTTATGGTACATAATATAATATACCTCTGCATATAGCAGGCACTAAACAAATTACGAAGCAGTCTAAAAACATTAACATATCCAAACTATTAGATAAAATAAGAATGGAGTTTTAAAACTGACAAACTACTACATAGTAAATGATTTGGAGACATACACACTCATCTGCACAAGTTGAATAAAAAATAAAAAAATCCTGAGGTAATTTAAAATGAATATGATGGCAAAGACCAAGCTGATGACCAACAGCAGACAGCAAAAGGTGACCGTAGGTTCAGAGGAGATGCAATATGTCCAAGAATATATCTACCTGGGTCAAATAGTTTCCTTTCTGTGCTGACAAGATGTCGAAAGACGAAGAGAAATGCCTAGAGGAGCTATTGGTCTATGGGTGATTTGGGAGGAGACCTGTGACATAAACGACGACTGATGGATGTGTGCATCCTCTCTACGCTGAATTTGACTGGGCCGGACAGGTCTGCCGCATGCCTAACGAGTCATGGGCGAAATCTTCTACCAGCTGGATTCCAAACTCTAAAAGGAGAATTGGCAGACCGAAATGGAGATGGCAAGACGAGCTGGACCATTACAAACTTGACTAGTGTTCAATAGCACAAAATAGACCAGAATGAAAAAAATGGAGAGAGGCCTTTGCCCAATAATGGGACACTACAGGCTAGGGGAAAAAAGGTTAGAAGAGAAACTTTGAAGATGTTGTAACTCTGCAAGTGGCATAATTTTATGTTAATTAATTTATGTTAAGTAATTTTTTTTTGTCCTTGAAATGTTTCTTTAAAAAAAGAATCATCGGAATCGGTTGGTGGATTATTCATTCATTTATTGGGCCCATATCTAACGTAAATTTGAGATTTGTGTGATTTTCTCAGATACCATTTATAGAAATGGACCAAATTATAATGGAATCACACTAGCTTCCAAATAAAAAAACAATCAAAAAAAATCTGTCAAATTGATAACCTCCTTTTCTTACAGAAGTCGATTAAAAAGTTAGTAGAGTAATAGGATTTTCTTGAATTCTCCATGACCAAAAGTATGAGTATGCTGCATGTTTTTGATATTTAAATAAATGGCAGACTTGGCAAATGAAAATCACAGGGCCATAACTATTAGGGAAGTTAAAAAAAAACTTACTGATGGGGCACAAAAAACCTACATAATACAGGCAAATATTTTGCCAATGTAAGCATGTTTGTAAGATTTTTGGACCAAAAAGGGAAAAGTTGTTAAGCTGCTTCTCGAGAATTCACTTATATACAAACCAAAAATTGAAGACAACTTCTTCACAATATTTCCTATAGCCCCAATATATCTAGCTCAGAGTGATTCTTTTTGGTTTTCAAAGATTAAAAATGAACTTTAAGGAAGTTGTAATGAAGTAAAGTGTGTTATTTTTGAATATTTTAATGGCAATTAAAAATATTTTTTCTCCACACACATAAACAAAATGTTAGGAATATTAATTTAATATTTTCAAAGCCTCATTCTGTAATATTTTATTAACATCTCCCTCATTATGTATAATGATTCTATAAGTAATATTTAAATTTCAAAATAGCAAAATTTATGATCACCTTTAAATTTATAGAAAATCATTTAAAAATTAAACAAAGACAAGAGAATAATAGTATATTTTATGATTTATTATAATTATAATGACATTATTACTTATTATCAAGTATTCTATTCAATTCAATTTTATTAATCAATATTCTAGTTTTAAATACCTTGTTTATATATTGTGAATGATAGATTCTTATATTTAGAGTAGAAATAATAATTATTTTGTAATATTAAGCAAAGCAACTTACCAAAGTCCTGAGAGGACTCGAGAATGGTTTCCACCATCATCTTGAGGGCAGCCCGGCAGTAAGCAACTGATGTAACAATTGCAAACAAAATCAATACATTAAGCAAATATTTTAACAAAAACTTAAATCAAAGACAAAACAAAACACATTTCACACATTAGGTATTATCAACTTAGCAATATTTAAAAATATATAATATAAAAAGCTGAAAATACTTATGGAAATATAGTAATTGATTCAAAATAAAAATAAAACAAATTTTATATACAAAAAAAGTGTTGTTAATACAACTAATATCTTTGACAAAGCAGATGCATTATAACCAACATTACTTTTCATTGTAACATTATTCTTTATAGTTATAACGTAGAACTGATAAAAAGTGATTCTAACAAGTGATAGATATATTATTTTGAATCGTAGTGTTGTTGACCCCGCGGGCACGGCATGCCAGTCGCCAGTCCGGCTAACTGTTCCGCTGCCTCCGTGGTGCGTACTCAATAATTACAAACAAACAGATAGCCAGTAAGCTCTCACTGTTACGTGCGATCAAGTATCAACAATAGGCGGCGCTCGCCATCATACACCGGCGCATTCCATCCGCCATGCTTCGCATAACTTCATTCTTACCTATTAAATATCCATCTGTCTCCTTATCAAACAGTACAATAACACTCGGTTCTGATCTATGAAACGCGGTTAAATTGAAAGATCATTCATGTATTGTATTTGTAACGAATTTCACACTATAATCACTCACAAATCACAGCCGTTTTTCTGAAACCAAACCGGGCTTCAGATTTCTTAACGGTCGATCACACGGACTGTTTTTTTTTAATATTTAAAGCATAATAAAATTCATAACTGTTACTCATACAAAATATTACAAACACTCACGTCCATAGTGATAGCGGTAATAAAATATAAAAATAATAGGATGATAAACGAAAGCACAAACATACGACCACCAGTCGAAGCGTAAAATATGACACTATGTCGAATATGTTCATATGTTGTTGGGTTGCATAGTCTATGGTCGCGGCACAGAGTATCTAAAGCTGCTTTAACAACTAATGTCAGGTTAGGCTAGTTACACACTTTCGTTTATTTTTTTGGAAATTATGAAAATATTAATCTTAGAAGTAGAGTTTTTTTGTTTTTATTCTGCTATTTCCTGCTTTATTTATTATTATATTTACAAATTTTTAATTGCACATATTTTTACTCATAAAAATATTATTTACGTTTCGTTGTAGTATAAAAAATTTGCTTTCAAAATTACATTAAAATAATACATCTATCTTTTATCATTCCGTATTTTTCGCAAGATATTGAGTAAATGAAAAGGATTTGGTAACACCGTAACTCATTGTGTTTTCAATTATTTGCAAAATTGGTGACATTCATTCCGTGGTTTCTGGCAATAATTTGTGTGTGGCAAATATATTAAATTGTATTTCTTACAATAAATCAAATATAACAAATAAAAATCTGTAAGCATTTTATTTTATTTTAAGGACATAAATGGAATAAAATTACAGGAATACACATACATTACATACATGATTTTAAAATATAATTATAATACTCAATAGTTTGTATTTAATATCGATCGAAGAAAAAAAATAATGCTTAATAAATAGAAAATATTTTATGCTATGAACTTATTCTGTTTCTTTCCTTTTCACCATTAAATTTGATTAAGTTAAAAATAATTTGTTGATATAAAACACAATATTATGTGACAATATTCCAATATCTATCACTTAAAAATATAAACAATTATTTTTATTTTTCAATTAAAATTGCTTATATATCAAAGAACTTTAACTAAGGCGTCATTTTATTATTTCTTACAGTTTGTCTAGGTCGTTATGATACTTTACCATAATGTCCCAGATCTTCAAGTTTAATATGTCAATGGAAGGTGCTCATTAAGTTGAATAATTATTCTGTAGGACGCATTTAATTATTTATTATACTTAAATTGGGCCATAATTAATTTACATTAGGTGTGCCAGTTTTCAAAATCAACTATAGCCTAGTCCTTGCTCAGGTCTAATAGAAAAAATTATCTTCATTCTAAGTATTATACAAACAGACCAATAATTTTAAAATTGTAGATTTATGTTTTATTAATATTTTTTTGCAAATATAATTAATGTACAGACACAATTCTTTTATATTTTATTATAGTATAGATAATGTTGATTCATATTTTAATTTCACGACGTCAAAACGACATAAAGTATGTAGTCTAATCATTTTGTAATAGATACTAATTTCTTATAAATTGTTGAAATCGTTACAAGCAAAGATTGATTGCACTCTAAATTGGAAAATACATGAAATAGCGGCGACTATCTTGACAGGCGCTTATGGCGAGGGCTAGGGGAGGCCACCTTTTATCTCGAAGCTTAAATTGCGTTGGCTCGAGATCTCAATGAAGAGAAACGGTTGGCCACAAAAGGGTATTTCTTCATTTACTTTCTGCCTTAATAAAACCCCCAGGCTGGCGGAATGGCGTCAATTACCTTCAAGATAAACCTTTCCCTTGAATTAATGAGAATGTAATAGTCCCAGACTGATTGCTTCCAAAGAATATTTTATAGACTCACTCGCTACCTACTGTTTAAAACAGATTTAGGACGAAGATATTTTAATTCAGTTTTTACTGCATTTGTTTTATAGAATGAAGCTGGAAGGCATAAAATTGATAGTTTCTACCAAGTTCATATTCGTTCGTTCATATTCATTTTTATGTCCATATTTATGTCCTTAAAATAAAATAAAATGCTTACATATTTTCATTTGTTATATTTGATTTCTTGTAAGAAATATAATTTAATATATAAATGATTGCCTAATACTGTAAGTAATATTTAATCAAAACGTGGATTTTTGTACTATTTTTGTTTTTGTTTTGTTTTTTATGGTATCTATAAAAAACACAAAATTACAAAATTGTTACATAACAATATACATTTTACATTGTTCAGTAAAATGTTGATCTAATTAAAAGGACTCCAATCAGGTTTTCTTTATAGTAACTGACGTTCTTTTAACTACTTATAGTTTTAATTAAAACTTTGTTTTTTTTATTTGAGCGCCTGTTTGTAATTAATTGCAATACTACAGTATTGTTAAATCTTTATATAAGAAGTACAAACTAAGTAGGATCTGTCTATTTTAATTTGTGAATATTACTATTAAGTTATTATTATTCAAAAAGGGTAAGATTTGCTACTTTTATTTTAATAACAATTAATATGAAACGAAGTCTTTTTCCATCAAAGTTTTGCCTCATAATAATAAATGCAGACGTCTGTACCTAAAATGTGTATTGCTGATGTCTTTAATTTAAAATAAATAAATCAAATAAATCAGCTTCACGTTGTATCCCGCACACTCCAGGGTAGGCAGAGGGAACCTAGTGTTAAAACACTCCGTTTCCCACTTTCTGCCGAATTCTGGAGGCATTGCGTTGAGTGGAAGAACTCAACGCCGCGCTTGTCCTCGACACCAGAGAGAAGAAATGGAAATATAAATTTAAGTAAATATTTCATCTTCTCGAGTGGGGATCGAACTCACAACCAGTCGATTTTACAGTCACACTTTGTGCCCCTGCGCCACGACTGGCCTTTAATTTCTTATAAATTATTTAAGATAAATGTAAAGAACTAAATTAAGCTTCGGTCGCCACTTCAAAGGTCGAAGTAGAATTAAACTCATTTTTGCGTTTCAAAGCTTAAATGAGTTTTTTTCTTAATTAATTACTCAACATGAGTTCTACTTACTGAAGTAATTTGTCCGTCTGTCTGAAACATTGAGTTGATTAATTTATTTACAAATAGAAAACTAAGAAAACTTTTCGAATTTTTCCCTTATTTCTATTGTAAGATCTTACTTTGTTCTAAATTTCATAATGG
Organism: Heliconius himera; assembly: GCA_021202915.1. Taxonomy (NCBI): domain Eukaryota; kingdom Metazoa; phylum Arthropoda; class Insecta; order Lepidoptera; family Nymphalidae; genus Heliconius; species Heliconius himera. The sequence goes on along the minus strand of JAJHJA010000397.1, from coordinate 7,473 downwards.
TAGGCCTACGGAAAGTAAACTATGAAAATGAAGCAAAAACGATCCAGAAATGGAGCATTTATAGCGATATGAGCATCTTTTGAATGCGTTGTATTAGAAGCTAAATTTTTGTGCTCCATGGAACTGTAAATCTGCACATCTGATATTAATTTCAGACTCATACTTTAACGCGATCTCAACTAAAATGGTCTTGTAGATAGACCGACGGACATCAAACTATTTTTTTTTTTGAGGTAAAAAAAAAACTAAAAATTGATTAATTATTTTAGTTTGGTTGTATATACTGTAATGCATTAAATAAATCGTAATTTAAGTGTTTTATGAATTACTTTGATTTTTCTTGCAAAAATTGTCGTATTTAATAAAGAAATATTTTTTATTTCATTTATTATTTATTTCACATCTATCTAAGTAAACTATAACTGCGCGCACACTACAAATGTAATTTTTCAAACATCAATTGCGATAAACAAAAATTCTGGATTAAAATATAGATTATATAATGTTAAAAAACCTACCTACCTACCTAACCAAACCCTTTATCTATCATTGACAAATTGCAAGCAGTACGTGGCTGCTTGAGAAGGGCTAAATCTTGGTCTATTTTATAATCTAAAATCTGGAGTTTTTTCTATCATCATAAAAATACCAATATCGAATAACGAAATATTGAAAACTGAAAATTTCTTTTTACTTTTAATTTAAAAGTATAAAATTTTTCAATAAACTATAAATTGATATATTTTTTTTATTGTGTCAATATAGCCTTTATGTTGCTCTACAACTCCCTCTATCTTTCAGTGTTATTCCTATAATAATCGGCATTTCTTTCTCATTTGCATTCGTTTGGATCCACTTCGAAATGTTATAGTTATTTCAATGATGTAAATTAAATATACTTTATCTACTAGTATCTACATTTCAACATTTTTTAAACTTCATCCAGCATTCCTGTTTACTGCACAAATCATTATTTGTATTATAAGAAAGAAAAAAATTCCAACCTAAGGAACGTTTCACGAATTAATAAATTGCTCCCATGATATAAATTTATGTATTGCTCCCATAAACTATTTTCTAATATTGCAAAACAATAAATTAAGCAATCATACTAGCTACATAGCAATTCACATAATATAAAAATAATTCTAAAAGTGTTTAAATTATAAAGCACTACCAGGCGGAGCTTTTGCGGCGCCCTTCTAATATAATTAAAACTAGTACGAAAAAAGGCAAATGATATTTAAGTAATTATTTATTTAAAGAAATAACCATTAATTTATAGAATCTTAACAATATCAGCTTCACACAGCATGGTAGGCAGAGGGAACCTATTGTTAAGACACTCTGTTCCCCATTCTAAAGTATCTAACAAAAATAATTAAAAAGAAAATAAAAATGATATTATAAAATTGTCGAAAACAAGTGATTTATCGGTGAATAGTAAGCGGAATATTTGATAAATTATGCTTCTTGAACACAATGCGAATGTGAGTTTATCCGTTCAATATGCAAGTTTGTAGAAGACCACTCACTCACTCTGAAAAATGAAGGCGAAATGTGAACTATTACAATAAACTAGATTTACATGTATAAGTAGATTTATATATTTTTTTTCTAACTTCACAGCTTTTTTTTCTACCTTTAAGAGGGTAAGCAGAAGGAAATGGGAAGTTAGTGTTATGACATTTCGTTTTTTATTAAATCGCTTCCTTTTCCTCATTTTCTGCCAAATCCTATAGCAGCTATACATAAATCATTTAATACGTCCACTTTGTTTTACAACTTTGAAGAAAGTTTGCGAAGTAATAGGCTTATAAAGAATAATTTTACTGCATACAGTGTTGTTGGAACAGTTAATAGCCTCAGGGCCCCATCGTCTCGCCTCCGTCGCAGTTCCTCGGTTTATATGAAAAGTTTCCTTTTGAGCGCAACTTTTGATTACTCGGAAGTGATTTTTCCAAGATGTTAAAATTTGTTTTATGATTAATAAATATGTGTACTGGATCTCGGAACATAAATAAAATTTTAATCATATTTTTGTTAACTTGATATATTTACCGTTGATAATATACTGCATTTTAATTATCTGTATGCCATAGCAAGTATGCTATGGCAGCATTGTTCTTTAATAGGCAGCCATATTTTAACTAAAATTGTATTATATAAAAAGCGGTAGATATTTCTTTGAAATAATTTGCTACATTAGGCTTGAGCAGTGAGGGCGAGTGCCAGTTAACTCTAAAGGGGCCCCGTAAGCCTACTCCTGTGTAATAAAGTAATTTATACGAACTGCAGTTTTCTTCACATCATCCAATACAGAAGACAACAGTTCAGAAGTGGGTATGTGACTCTGAAAAAATTAACTTTTTGAATTTTACATTTTTGCTTTTTGCATTTGCTTTAGCGTTTTTTTTTGCCGCATATGTAATCGTGATTTATGAAACATTCGGTCAGGGCCACCTCCTGATAATGTGACGCGTGGAATGATTATATATTGAAACAATTTTTATAAACGGATAGACAAATTGCCAAGCAATTTCAAGGTTACACTGGCTAATTTGCCAGTGAGACGCGTGGTTAGGTTAGCTGGCTAGGCAGAGATTGTTTTGTGAATATCGCGTAATTTTGTATGCATGATTTTGCTGGAATATTTGTTGATATATGTACCCTCAATAAAAAATATCGGATTGCAAAATTGACGGTACTTTTTTTTGTGTAGTCTACCCTATAATAAAGCATTTAAAAACTGTGCAACAACATTTCACTGACACGTATGTTATTTTGTATTTATGTTAAAAACGCGACGAGACGGCAAATCAGCGGAGTGCCTCTGATGACTCAGAGAGGCGTAAATGGAGTATCATGACTGACGGCGGCACCGCGGCAGGTACTATACTCAAGGCCATAGCAGCAGTAGCAGCGTAATCTACGTGCGCCTAAGAAGACTCGTGCAGTCGACAAGCAGTGGTGCGCGTCGTCTACACAGCTAGCAAGCCAACGCTGACCGCAGTGACGCCGATCGCCGCTGAACCAGCGAGGTAAGAGCAATTGTCACAAAAATATCAAGATATCAGAAAGCCATTCATTCAAAAAAAACACAATGAAATCGTAATGAACTTAAATAATAGTGAAAAAATCAAGTCAGTATGCTAAACTTTTAAGGCAATGCATAATCATGTTAAGTAGTCAATTCATATTACAAGTATCGAAATCAGCCGTAAGGTTTGAATTAACGCAATTTCACAAATAATTTGCCGATTGAATTTAAAAAAAAAAATAGATAAAAATGTAATTAAAATACACATAGATTGCTGTACTATTGCTGTTATATCGTTGAAAATATCGTTCGATGATTGAATAAAAGTTTCGAAACGAGGGAATTAAAAAATGTGCTCTATGTCCAGCAGTGGGCGTAGTAAAAGCTATGACAACGACTATTCCCCGAGGCCGGGAGGCAAACAGGACGGCCGACTGTTAACTTCATATATTTACCCTTGATAATAGGCCGTTGAGGCCGGTCGTGGCGCAGCGGCACGAGGTGTGACTGCAAAACCGACTGGTTGTGGGTTCGATCCCCACTCGAGGAGATGAAATATTTACTTAAATTTATATTTCCATTTCTTCGCTCTGGTGTCGAGATTAAGCGCGGGGTTGAGTACTGCCACTCAACACGCAATGCCTCTAGAATTCGGCAGAAAGTGGGGAACGGAGTGTCTTAACACTAGGTTCCCTCTGCCTACCCTGCTGTGTGCGGGATACAGCGTGAAGCTATTTTTTTTTATTTTTTTATAATAGGTATCCTGCATTTAATTAATCTGTAGTGGCATACTACTAGCAAGTATGCTATGACAGCATTGTCCTTTAATAGGTAGCCATATTTTAACTAAAATTATATAAAAAGCGGTAGATATTTCTTTGAGGTAATTTGCCACATTGGGCTGGAGCAGTCTTGTAGCAGCAGGTTTGTACATGTTTGTATTTAGTTCCGCCCTCAACGCGCATTCGTCTTGAAGACGGGGCTAAAAGTTCCGATTCCCTACGCCTACTCTGCTAAATGCGAGGATGGGGGAAAAAAAGCTGGAAACTACACATACTATATGCTAGCGGCCTGCTCGCGGCTTTGCCCGCTTGAATTACATGATTATTAATTTAAGAAATATAGATATTACAAACAGCCTTAACTATTAATTAATTGATTTGGATAAGTAATCACGATATTCTTTGTAAAATCAACTTATATTAGCTTCTGTACAGTTTTTAAATTAGTAACATATATTATTAGTTAAATATATAATTGGTATACAAAATATACATAGAAAGCACCTTTTTAGGCATTTTTACATAATCTATAAAATAATCAATATTTTCGGTCAAGTTCAAGTCGTACTCATGCCCTTTTCCAGTTCCAGTTTTCCTTTATACGTGCTGTAAACAATAGTTACTTATATAGTTACTAGCGACCCGCTCGCGGCTTCGCCCGCTTTAACTACTGAATTATTCATATAATGTACCTATGTGTGCAAAGCACTTAAGATTACTAATGTGAAATAAAAAAACACACACCTGAACAAATGACACAAACAACAGAAAACTTAAACGAAAGAAATTATAAACAACAGACTACCTACTGTTCTCTTACCCAAAAATACTTAAACGAAAGATGTAACCAACAATGCTGCGACGAAATACATTATAATTATTGGATAACTCCAAAATACGTGCAATCGCTTCTTAATTTACTTTGCTATAGAGCCAGGCGCAGAATTGAAGCATTCTCTCGTCCATCTCCGTAGTAGCTCCGAACGACATTTGGGCGTTGGTTCCATGGCCGTGGTCTCAAGCGATAACCTGCTCTAGAGCAGACACAGAGAGAGGCGTGAGGGACGGGATTGGAAAGATTATCAAATGCCATCTAGGCGGTCAACTCAGTCAGGTGAGACCCTCGGTTTCCTGAGGGAGGCCCAGCTTAAACGACCAAGGATCAATGCAAGGCTCATGAGTCGCATTTGGAGGAGGATAGAAAGTCCCTCGGAAGTCATCTGACGTCTGACCTCGGGCGGCCGGATATGCCACGGAGTGCTGCTCCTTAGGTGCAGGTGACCCGATACATTGGCGCAGCGGAATGCGTTGGACGCGAGACGACCAATGTGTACCTCCAGGCTTTCTATTTTTAGGTTGCGGTGATGCGAGGTGTTTCTCACGTAGTATGGCGCCTGCGTCACTCGACGGAGGATGAGGTTCTGGACCACCTGCAGGATTTCTCTTTGAGTGATACTCGCTAGGGCGATGTGATGTCATCAGTGTATAGTGCGTAAAGAGCAGGTGACAAAATGCTGCCCTGGGGAACAACGGCAACGATCGAGTCGCTGCTATACTTCGAACTCTTAACTCTCAAGGAAAAATGTCTTGTTACTGAGGCAGGGAGGCAAACACATGCGCGACGTACTGGGGGGTGCCGGCTCTGAGCACTTAATGAAGTAGGTCCGGGTGCCAGACGTGGTCGAATACGCGTACTACGTCGAAGAAGACTGCTATTGCTCTCTCCTTTCGGTTGATCGCTGTTACGGCGTAGTGTAACCAGAGTAGTATACCCGCTCGCCAAACTGCTCGCTTCATGGGTGGATGTGCGCCTGGAGAAGTAAGAGGAATAACTTCTCGAACAGCTTGGCGACCGCGTTAAGGAGGGTTATAGATCGGTACCCCTCAGGCTGCTATGGGCTCTTCCCAGCCTTGGGCAACATGTTGAGCAGGCCCTCCTTCCATGCCCGGGGGAAGCTAGGCGGGTGCGGCAGATCCATTTTTATAAGCAAAATGTCGAGGGCGCGGGGGGAAGCGTGGAGGTCGGCGAACCGTTACACAGCAAGAATTTTTTAGTATCGTAATTTCAAATCTGTGCTACTAATCAACATTTTGATCTACATTAAATGGCCAAGATAACTAATATACTTATTTATACACTGAGAGTAAGGGATAACATGAGTCGATATAGCTTTTCTCTAAAACTATTTGTAATTTCGAAATATTGTAAAAAACAAAATTTATCTTTGTTTAACGTAGAAAATTAATAACTTATTTAAAAGGATAAGAATTAATATCATTATTGACACACATCCCTCTCAATAATTAAATATATTTAAATTACTATCTAATTTCCGTCTCATATACGCTTTCATTACTAAGATTTAAACGATTTTTATTTGCATTTCTTGTTCTACAACCTATATTTGAACGACTTTATCGTGGTATAATTAAATTAAAAACATTTCCTATGTTTAAAAGGTAAAGAAAATAATAAAAGAACAGAAGAAGAGTAAACGAAATAAACAACAGGATACTTAAACGCAAGAAATGATAAACAAAAGCCTACCTACTGTTCTCTTAAACTAAAATACTTATACGGAAGAAATTATGAACAAAAGACTACCTACTATTCTATTAATCAAAATAGACGAAACTAAATATATTAAACTCCAATTAACAATACGTACAATCGCATCTACATCTACTTTTCTACAGTACAGAGGCAGGCGGGCGCGGGGGCGCGGGGGGCGCGGGGGGCGCGGGGGGCGCGGGGGGCGCGGGGGGCGCGGGGGGCGCGGGGGGCGCGGCGGGCGCGGCGGACGCGCTTCTATAAGCAAAAGGTCGCGGGGCGCGGGGGGGACGCATGGCGTGTGGCGAGCCGGTTCAAAGCAAGGATTTTTTGATATTGTAACAACTTCTAAAGTACTTATTAAAATGAAAAACAGTAAAAGACAGTTTTGATCTACATTAAATGGCCAACGTAACTAATATACTTATTTATATGCTGAGAGTAAGGTAATAAATAAAACTTGTGCCAAAACTGCGGTTTATAGCCGGCGTGATGTGTCAACAATTAAATGCGTTTTTCTCTAAAACTATTCGTAATTTCAAATTAGTGTAAAGAACAAATTTTATCTTCGTTTAACGTAGAAAATTAATAAAGTATTTAAAAGGATAAGGATTGATACCATTATGGACAAACATCCCTCAAAATAAAAAATATATTCAAATTACTATTTTTAGACAGAAATATGCTCACTGTATGTTATCCTTAGAAGATACGAATATGCTGTCGCTGACTTTTTTGTAGATCTTATTAAGAGGAATAATACTCTAGTACATTGTTTTCATTTAGGGCTTACCATTAAAGCAGCGCATGCGTGAAAGTGTCTCAACGGGTAGGACTTATACACATTTATCATATTTATGTCAAATTACAATAAAATATACATATAATAAACCATATATAATCCTTCCCTGAGAAATACTCTACATAATGGTGAAAACCGCATCAAAATCCGTTGGGTGGTTTAGAAGAAGATAACGTAGAAAGGCCAGACAGAGAAAAAAATCGTTCTTATTTTATAAGATATAGAGATAGAGAAGAGATGATAGAAATACAATAAAAAACGAAGCATAAACCCTCATATTTCATCTTCATTTGATTGA